>JAIUJO010000015.1:8072173-8672173 GCA_023846275.1 Vanilla planifolia | reverse complement strand
GGTAAAGGAGATAGTCAATTGAAACTTTTACTTTTATGGGAGCTACTTGGCCAACATGACACATAATAATATTGACATATGCATGATAGTGAGGTCATGAGTGGAGTTGTTGTAACATTATTGCTTAAGAATAATTTCAAACAATTCAAATTACAAATGTTGTAACATCATGCCTTCATTTGGAATAAATTAAAGTGAAGCCATAATGTAGGTTGTAGTAAAGTGTTAAAAAAAGAGGGAAGAAAAGAAAAATGTAGCAATGCAACAACTAGTGGTTTTGAGTCATAATGGATATTTCAATAACTCAAAATAAGCTTTGATAAAAAAACAATTGACCTTTTCATATGATTTATAAAGATATTTTAATCCACCAGCTATGTAATAAGAATTTTGTTCTTTTACGTGATCAGAAGATCAATGCTGTGCTTGAAGATGATTTACTTGGTGCACCACACCACATAACATCATTTCTATAAATAGTGCTAATTGATATAAGATAACTTAAATGACGATAATATTTTCTTCATATAAAATGAATAAAAATTAAATATACAATTATTTTTTATTATGTAGACATTAATACATGAGATTTACTACAATTATTACCATATTCCTATTAAAAAATTTAAATGATGTAATAAATATTAGTAATAAAATATATATTTATTATAAATATTATATGCTTAACTTCATAAAAGAAGAAATTTCATAAATGTTATTAAATGAAAGGCTAGAAAATAGATAATAAAGATAGAGAAAACTTATCTAAGAAAGAGAGATAAAATTTCAAAAATTACTAAGTGTAAAATAGAAAAAAATGGTGATAGTTTAGTGATGATTTAATTTAGAAGAAAATGAAAGAGAGAACATAGAGGAGATAGAGAGAATAAATAGATAAGTAAAAAAGAGAGAAATAAGAAAAATGAATAGGATAAAAGAGAGACCAAAAAAAATATTAAAGGATAGAAAGTGAAGAAATAAATAAGAGAATGATAATAAAAGAAAGAAAAAGCACAACAAAGTTAGAGATAGTAAAATGAAGAGAAAAAAAGTAAGAAATGATTAAAAAAATATACGTCTTAATAATTAAAATTATAATATTTATTAAATATAACAAGTTAGTCATATATAATATCTAAAAGAAATTAAAAATGTTTTATTAATATTTTTTATATTACAGATATTTAAAAAATAGTTTTACTGTTAAACTACTATTATATTACTAATATTTAAATTAGGCATATTAATTATAGTAAAATTATTAAAAGTATTGTAATATATTTTATTTATATCATGTAATATACATAATAAATATAAACAATATTTAACATTAACAATATAATTTAGATTTCATATATTTTGTAATATAATATTTCTATATTCATAAAATTTCATGCATAGCATATATTATTATAAATGCAAATAAATTCTACTTTATGATAATTAATATAAGCCTTTTTCTAAATTTTTGACTAAATTTAAGTTATTATTTTTTTAGATCATATGAGATGTTATATTTATTATTTAATAAAATTAACAAAAATGTTATAATGTTATTGTTAAAAGAGAATTTAAAAAATTGTAATTATAAATAATAATTTATAAAAATTTATTTTTAATCATTAACATGCTATAAAAATTAATGTCATCCATTATAAAATGGAACACTATGAAAAAATATTTGTAACATAAAAACATTTAAGATGGTCACAATTCCCGAAACTATTCTAGGCCAAGGAAGCATTACTTTTGTGTTCTAATGTTATCCAATGCCATAATGCTGGTGTGGTCACACATTCATCAATAATAAAAAAAATTGAAGTTGTGTTGTAATTATTTAATATAATGAAGAATTTCTAAAAGTTTCTAAATTATCCACCATATGAACTTTCTACAAAAATTTTATGCTTATTATATACAACATATTATTTTATTGAATCAATATTTAACATACATTTAAATGATAAAAGATTATATAGACTATTTTTTTATGATGTAAATATTAATATATAAGTTTTTCTTACATTATATTGTTATTCTTACAAATAAGAAATTAAATTACTTAATAAATATATTAAAAAAATAATATTTATAAAAAATATTATATATTAAATTATGCAACATGAGAGATCTCTTAAATATCATTCATTTATGTATTGAAAAGTAGGTGATGGACATAGAGATAACTATTCTTTATGAGAGAAAGTCACAATTAATAATTGTAATATAAAGATAAAAATTCTAATAGAGAGTGATGAGAGATGATTTAATGAAAAGAAAAAGAGAAAGAGAACAAAATTAGAAAGTCGCGAAGGATTGACAAGAGAGAGGTCAAGACATTATGATAAAGAGAAAAGAAGATAAGAAAATAATTTAATAAAATTTAAATTTTATTAACTAAAATTGTAATATTTATTATATATAATAAGTAAATAATATATAATGTTTAATAATAATAAAATATCATAATTATTGAGATTAATTATTATTTAAGAATATTAATAATAGTTAGAGAATTTTTTGACTATTAATTCAATATTATCTTATTGATACCTAAAATTAAAAAAATTGAGTTATAAATATTATAATTAGACTCATGTATTGTATTTATATGATTTAATATTGATAATAATATAAATAATATGTTTTATGGTATGATCATCAAATATTTAGAAACTTTTATGTACAACATATATATACTATTATAAACATAAATTAAGTCAAATTTATTATAATTCATATAAGTTATTTTAGTTAATATTTAACTAAATTAAAGTTATTATCTTTTAATATCATATGATGTAGTATATTTATTGTATTATTAAATTAATAATAATGCTATAATTTATCATTTATTAAATTTTATTTGTTTTTAACATTAAGATGATCTAAAAATTAATTATCGCTAATTAGAAAAAGGAATGCTATGAAAAAAATATATGGAAGATTTGGTCCTCTCAAGAGGTCACTAATTCCAATACCACACTTTATCAGTAATTCTTAACTTTGGAATTCTAATTAGATATAATGCTTAATACTGGTGTGGTCACACAAGCATGCATATGGTAAACAATTGTATGTGTTTTGTTAGCCTTTAAAATAAGAAATAATTTCTAATATTTTCTAAACTATTTTGTATATTCACCTTTAAAAAATTATTCTTATTATATATGTCATATAATTTTATTACATAAATGTTTTAGTTATATATGACGAGTAAAAAAAGCATATAGAATATTATTTTACGTAATGTAGATTTTAATATAGAAAATTTTCTTACATTATACTATCCATCTTAAAAATAAGAAATTCAATTACTTACTGAAATTAAATAATAATATATCTATTTGTGAAAAGTATTATCATTAAATAATGTAATATAGGATGTAGATAGAGATAACTATACTATAGCAAAGAGAAAGTCAAAACATAATAATAGCAAAAATAGTGGAAATTAATAATAGTGAGAAATTAGAGTTGATTTTAAGAAAAAGAAAAGAGATAAGGGAGAAGGGTAGAGGAAGTACGAGGCCAAGATGAATATAATAGGAGTATGAAGGAAAAGAGAGAACTTGAGAGACATTGTGATTAAAATAAAAATTATGACCAAGATTTTTTAGAAATTAAATTTTTAATAATTAAGCTTATATTATTTATTAAATATAACTAGTAAATCTTATATAGTATTTAATAATAATAGTAATATAAATACTATTTAAGGTTTATTATTATTTAAGAGTATTTAAAATATTTAGATATTATTATGATTATTAATCTAAATTTATGTTTTGGCTCTAAAAATTAATACAGTTAGCTAAATAATAAATATTATAATTATTCTTGTATGTTATATTTATATGATGCAATATAGATAATAAAATGCGAATAATATTTAAAATTAATCAAATTCTTTCATAGTTTTAATATTTTATGATATAAAATTCTTGTATTTGAAAAATTCTATGCACAATATATCTGTTCCATTATAAACATCAATTAATTCTAATTTATTATAATTCATATAAGTTATTTTGTTTAATATTAAACTAATTTAAAGTTACTACTTTATTATATCATATGATGTATATTATGTATTATTTTATGAAATTGATTATAATATTAAAATTTTTTTATTATAAGTTAATTATAAAATTGGTAATTACAAAAGATAATTTGTAAGAATCCTATTTTTTTCAATATTAAAATATAAAAATTTGTTATCGTTCGTTACAAATTGAACTACTATGAAATAAAAAAAAACTAACCATAAGACTTCCCAAGATGTCACCCATCACATTATTACACTAATTAAAGTAAGCTTAACTTTGAAGTTTTAATAAGATCCAGTGCCATAACATTGTTTTAGTCACATATACAATTTTAAGACAAAAAATTACTGTGTTATTAGTGTTTAAGTTAATGAATAACTTCTAAAATTTTCTAAATTATCTAATATATGCACCTTTTAAAAAAATTTAATATTTGTTATATGTGTCATAATCTTTTATATTATCAATATTTTATTCATATATTATTAAAAAAATTTATATAGAATAATTATTTTTCTAATGTAGATATTAATAAAAATATTTCCTTACATTATATTATCCATCCTATAAGTAAGAAATTATATTGACTAAAAATGATAAATCAAAAAAAAAAAAAAAAAAAAAAAATATATATATATATATATATATATATATATCAAAAATATTCTATATTAAATTATTCAACATGACAGTTTTCTTAAATTTGTTTTTTATTTGTTGATGAAAAGATGATGGAGATAGTGATAACATTGTCTAAGAGGGAGAAATTAAAAAATTAATAATAGTAAAATAGTGAAAAAAATAATAATAAAGATTGATGAAAAATAATTTAAAAAAAGAAAAAACAAAAAACATAAATGAGATAAAGATAATAAATAAATTTGTCAAAGAGATAGATAGAAAGAGAATAAGAAAATGAAGGAGGATAGAGAAGAGAGAGGGGCCAAGAAAAATATAAAAAAATTTAGAATAAAGAAAAAAATAAAAGAATGATAATAAGAGTTAGAAAGAAAACAGAGAATATGAGAAACTTTATCATAAAGAAAAAAAGTGAGAAAATATATTTAGCTAAAATTAAAAAAATATTAAAAAAATATTTGTTGAATACAAATAAAAATATAAAAAAATATTAAAAAATAAGTGAGATTTATTTTTATTTTTAATTATTGAAAAATATTTACAGATTATTTTAACTATTAATTTACTATTATTTTTAAAATTTATAAAATTAAAAAATTTTATAAATAATAAATTTAATAATTATTCCAATGCATTATCTTCTTATGATGTAAAATAGATAATAAATGATTAGAGAAAAAAATGATAATGATAGTCAGAAACAAGAGAGAGAAGGTAGAGCACACTAAGATAATGTAAAAAAGATAGAAAATTAATTTATTGAAAATTAACTTTTTAAAATTCAACTTATAACATTTATTAAGTATAATAAGTAAATGATACATAATATTTAATAATAATAAAATATAAAAATATTTACAGAGTATTATGACTATTAATTTAATGTTTTGCTTTTTACACCTAAAATAAAAAGGGTTAACTAAGTAATAAATATTATAATTATATAAATATGTTATATTTATATGATGTACAATAGATAATAAATATAAATTATATTTAACATTAATAATATAATTTTAAATTACTAATGTTTTGTAATATAATATTTTAATATTTAGACAATTTTATTTATAACACATATTTATTATTATAAATAGAAATTAATTCTACTTTAATATAATTCATATAAGTTATTTTGCTTAATGTTCAAGCAAAATAAAAGTTATCATTTTCTTATATGATGTGATGCACCATATTTAATATTTTATAAAATTAATAATAATATTAAAAAGTTATTATTAAATATAATTAATCATTTATAAGAATTTATTATTATAACATTGACATGTAAAAATTTATTTCTTTCATTAGAAAATAGAATGCTATAAAAGAATATGTGTAACACCAAGACTCCCAAGAGGCCACCCATCCCAATAATACTCTCACCCAAGAATACGTAATTTAGCGATCTAATGAGATTTAGGGCATAATACTTGAGGTGGTGCAAGAATACATAGGACAAAAAATTGAAGTTGTGTTGTTAGACCGTAAGATAATGAATAATTTAAAAAATTTTCCAAATTGTTGCATATATGCTCTTTTTAAAAAAATTTTATGCCTATTATGTGTCATATTATTTTATAGCATCAACATTTGTATTTATATATAATTGATAAAATATTATATAGAATGTTATTTTTAATAACATAGATTATAATATATAAGTTTTTCTTACTTCGTATTATCCTTCTTATAATGAGTAATAAAATTACTTCATAAATACAAATGAAAAAATTTATATTTGCAAAACATATTATATATTGAACTAAGCAAAAAGAGAGATTTCTTAATTTTGTTAACTATGTCTTGAAAAAGAGATAATTTAGATAGAGATAAAAATTCTTTAAGAGACATGAAGGCACCAATTGAGAAGAGTAGAAATGATAGGAAAATAATAATAGTATGAAATTTGACATGATTTAAATGAAATTAAAGGAGACAATTTAGATGAGATAGAGAGAATAAATAAAAAAAATTAAAGTATAAGAGGAGAGAGAGAGGCAAAGAAAAATATAAAGAGATAAAGAATGAAGTGACAAATAAAACAATGACACTAAGAGTGTAAAGGAAGAAAAGAAATATAAGACATATTATGAAAAGGAGATAAAAGTAAGAAAATTCATTTAAAAAAATAAACTTTTAATAATTAAAGTTATAATATTTATAAAATATAACAACTAAATAACATATAATATTAAATGAATGAATGAAAAAATGTTTTAATTATTAACTTAATACTATTTTTTTAATAACTGAAATTAAAAAGATTGATGAAATAATAAATTTTATAATTTTTATAATATATTATCTTTATATAATATAACATGAATAACTAATATATATAATATTTAACACTAATGACATAGTTTTAAATTAATAATTTTCAACAAAATAATATTATTATATTTAAAAACTTTTTTACACAATATATATACACTATTATAAAATAAATATAATTGTAGTTTATTATAATTAATGTAGGCTACTTTGTTGAATATTAAACTAAATAAAGCTATGATATTATTATATCATATAAGTTACCATATGTATTATTATGTAAAATTAATAATAATATAATAAAATAAATATAAAAAAATAATTACTAAAAGTAAAATTACAAATAATCATTTCTAATAATATTTTGTTTTAAAATTAACTTGTAAAACTTAATTATCAATCTTTAAGAAAAGAAATGCTATGATAACATATATGTAACATGAGATCTTCACAAAGGTCATGCATCCCAATCCTACTCTCACCCAAGCTTGCTTAACTTTGTAGTTATAATGTGATGTAGTGTTAGAATGCTACTGTGCTAATACATGCATATAAAAAGAAAAAATCTCATGATTGTTTGACTATTGTTTTGAAAATAACACATATATAATTTTTAATAAAATTTATGCTTATTATAAAATTTATAATATTTTTTTAATATCCATATTTTATTTATATAAATTAAACAAAAAAATTAGATACTTTATATTTTTTATTAAGTAAACGTTAATACATGATATTTTTATCATTATGTTATGATTCTTATATATACAAAATTAAATAATTTAATAAATATAAATATTGGAATATGTATCTATCATAAATATCATATATTTTACTTTACAAAAAGAGAAATTTCTTAAATATGGTTAATTCGACTGGCTAAAAACTAGATAATAGAAATAAAGATAACAAATTTGTAAAATTAAGAGAGAAAGTCAAAGGTCAAACGGTGTAAAAGAAAGGTATTGCGGGAAATGTGTAAAGAATTGATGTAGAAGAAAAGAAAATAGAAAACATAGATGAGATAGGGAGAAGAAATAAATAATTAAAAGAGAGAAATAAGAAAATGGAGAATGATAAAGGAGGGAGAGGCCATGAAAGATATGAAAAGATAGAGAATTAATAGAAAAATAAGAGAATGATAATAAGAGAGAGAAGGTGAGAAAATATGATAGATATTGAGATATAGAAAACAAATTTGAGAAATAACTAAATAAAATTAAAATCATAATAATTAAAAAAATAATAATTATTAAATATAGAGAGTAAGTCATACATAATATTTAATAAAATAAAAAATATTTTATTATTATTATTTTATAATGTTATAAATACTTATAGAATTTTTAACTATTAATTTAATATTATATTAATCAAATAAAATTAAAATGATTAATTATATTAAGAATAACTAAATTATTTTAATATATTATATTTATATTATGTAATGTAGATAATGAATATAAAGAATATTTATAATTAAAAATATTTTTTTTATTTCTAATATTCTATAATATAATATTTCTATGTTGAAAACATTCCATACATAGTGTATATTTGTTATTATAAATATAAATTAATTCTAATGATTGATAACTCATATAAGTATTTTTACAAAATTTTGAACTAAATTAAATTTATTATTATGTTATATCTTATGATATGCTATATTGAATATTATTTAAAATTAAAAATAATGTTATAAAGTTATGGTTAAATACTAATCACTAAAATGATAATCGTAAATAAAACTTTATACAAATTTTTTTTGTTAACATGAACATGTAAAAATTATTTGTCATTCATTAGAAATTTGAATGTTTTTAATAAAAAATCGGCAACATGATTACTTCTAAAGAGGTCACTTAGCCCAATATATCTCTAGCCCAAGCATGCTTAACTTTTGTGTGTTACTGAGATCTTGAACCAAAATTTTAGTGTGGTTGCAAATGCATGTATGAGACAAAAAATGAAAGTTGTATAGTTAGCCTTTAGAAAGATGTACAATTTAAATAATTTTCTAAATTAGCTAATATATGACCTTTTTGAAGACATTTTATGCTTGTTATATATGTCATAATATTTTATATTATCAATATTTTATTTACATATAATTAATAAAAAATAACATAGAGTATTATTTTTAATGACATAGATATTGATAATTAATACTTTCTTATATTATATTATCATTTGCATAAATAAGTTAGTATACTTAATAAATATAATTTAAGAAATATATACTAATAAAAAATATTATATGTTAAACTTTGTAACACGAGAGATTTTTCACATATTTTTAATTTATGTGCTAAGAAAGGTAATGGAGACTAAGATAACATTCTCTAAGAGAGTGAGTAAAAATATTCATAACAACAAAATAAAAGAGAAAAATTCTGATTCAGGGAGATGAGAGATGACTTAATAAAATAAAAACAAAAAAATTATAAAAGAGATAAGAAGAATAAAAAAATAAAAAAGAAAGAGCAAGAAATAATTAAGAAAGGAACGATATAGAAGAGAGAGAACAAGAAGAATAAAAGAAAATGAAAAAAAAAGATTGAAGAAAAGAATGATAAATGGCATGAGAAAGATTTTAAAGGAAATTAAGAGATATTATGATAAAGAGAAGAAAGGTAGAAAAATAAGTAAATAAATTTCTATGAATAAATTTTTAATATTTATAAAATGTAATAAGAAAATTATATGTAATATTTAATAATAATGAAATGTAAAAATTATTTGAAGTATATTATTATTTAAAATTTTTAAAAAGATATTTAGAGAATATTATGACTATTAATTTAACATTATCTTTTTGATACTTAAAATTAAAAAAGTTAATTAAATAATAAATATTATAATAATTCTAAAACAAATATTTTTATATTTAGAAAAGCCCACGTGTTATATATCTATAATATTATAAGCATAAATTAATTCTAATTTATTATACTTCATATGAGTTGTCTTGTTCAATAATGAACTAAACTAAAGTTAATATTTTATTATATCAAGAAATTAATGGTGGTATTATAAATTTATTATTAAAACTAATTATAAAATGGTAATTATAACTAATCATTTATAAGAATTTATTTTTCTTAATGTGAACAAGTAAAAATTATTTTTCATTCATTGGACAATAGAATGATATAAAAAAATATGTATAACATGAGAACTTCTAAAGAGGTCAGCCATCCCAAAACTAATATTACCATATCTTGTTTAACTTTGGACTTCTAACAAGATCCAGCGCCCCAATGCCAGTGTAGCCGTACATACATTTCCAGGAGAAAAAAAATCAGAGTTATGTTGTTAGCCTTTAAGATAATGAATAATTTATAAAAGTTTTTAAAATAATTAATATATTTAATTTTTAAATACATTTTGTACTGATTATATATGTGATAATACTTTGTAATATAAATTTTTTATTTATATATGATTAATTAAAAATATGTAGACCATTATTTTTTGTATCATAGATATTAATACATAATATTTTTTACACTATATTATCCATCTGATAAATAACAAACTAATTACTTAATAAATATAAATTTAAATATTTATACTTATTAAAAATAATATATATTAAATTTTGTAGTATAAGAGATTTTTTTAAATATTGTTAATTTATGTGATTAAAAAGAGATGATGGTGTTAGAGATAGCTATCCTCTAAGTGAGAGAATGTTACAAATTGATAAAAGCAAAATGAGGGCAAAAATAGTAACAGTGAGAAAAGAGGGTTGGTTTAATTAAAAGAAAAAGAAAAGAGAGAACATAAAAGAGATAGGGAGAATAAATAAAAATATAAATGAGGGAAAAAATGAAAAAATAGAAAAGGATAAAGGAGAGAGATGCTATGAATAATATAAAGAGATAAATAATTACAAGACAAACAAAAGAATGATAATAATGGTTATAAAGAGATAAGAGAAATTGAGAGACATTATGATAAAGAAAAAGAAATTATAGAAATAATTTAATAAAAATTTAAAATTTAAGATATTATAATATAATATTTATTAAATATAGTAAGCAAATCATGTATAATATTTAATAATATCAAAATGAAATAACAACTTGAGGTTTATTATTATTTTAAAATTTTGAAAAAAATTAAGAAAATTTTAAAATATTAATTTATTATTATTTCATCCATACTAAAAATTAAATAATAAATATTATAATTATTCAAATATATTATCTTTATATGATGTAACATAGATAATAAATATATATAGTATTTAACATTAATTAAATAATTTTAAATTATTAATTCTAAATGAGATAATATTATTATTTTTAAAAATTTTACAACATATATATATATAATTAAAAAATAAATAAATTCTAATTTATTTAAAGTTATTATTTAATTATGTTGTATGATTTACCATAAAAATTATTATATGAAATTAAAAATTAAATTATAAATTAATTAGAAAAAACTAAATAATAAATTCAATATATAAATAATTATTTCTAATAGTTTATTTTGTTTTAAATTTGCATGTAAAAATTAATTATGATTTTTAAAAAAGACCAATGCTGTGAAAAACATAAGTGCAACACATGATTTTCTTGAGAGGTCACCCATGCCAATAGACTCTCACTATGCTTACATAACCTTGGGGTTCTTGTGTCATCTAATGCTATAAAGCTGGTGTGATTAGAAAATGGATACAAAGGACAAAATATCATGGTTGTGCAATTATTTTTTTGAATAAAATAAATAATTTCTAAAATTTTTTTAAATTATCAAGCATTTTAAAATTTTAATAAAATTTATGCTCATTGTATATGTTATAATATTTTCTAGTTTGAATATTTAAATTATATAAAATGAATAAATAATTAAATTTTCTATAATTTTTTAATAAGTTAACATTTATAGATGATATGATTTACCATTATGTTATCATTCTTATAAATAAAAAATTAAATTATTTAATAAATATAAATAATTAAAAAATAGTTTATCATAAATAATATATATTTAAATTTAATAAATAAAACTTTTCAAAATATTACTTATTTATGCATAAGAAAAGAGCTGATGGCGATAGACAAACTAAACTACAAAAGTGAGAAAGAAAGTTAACGATTAACGAGTGCAAAAAAGGAAAAAGACATTATAGAGGGATATGAGTTACAATTTAATGTAGAAGAGAAGAAAAGAGAACATGAAGAAGATTAAGAGAATAAATAAATAATTAAAAGGGTGAGAAATAAGAAAATCAAGAAGAAGGGCAATGCCATGAAAAATTTTAAAAAATAGAGAGTGAAGATAAAAATAAGAGAATAATAGTAGGAGAGAGAAAAAAATTAGAAAATGTGAGAGATAATGAAATAAGGGAAAAAAGTGTGTGAAATAATTAAAAAAAGTTAAATCTTAATGATTAAACATATAAAATTTATTAAATAAAATAAGTTTATCATATTGTCTAATTATTTTAGAATTTACAGATATTTAAAAAACATTTTAACTATTAATATAGTGTTATGTTAATCAAATTAAAATAAAAAATAATTATATTAAAAAAATAAAAGTATTAAATCAAATTATATTTATACAATGTAATATAGATAATAAATATAAATAATGTTTAAAATTAATAACATAATTTTACATTTTTATTATTCATTAACATAATATTTCTATATTTGAAGCATTCCATATACAACATATATATACTATTGTAAATAAAAATTAATATAATTTATGAAAAATTATATAAGTTATTTTATTTAATATGAAAACCAAATTAAAGTTATTATTTTATTATATAAAATGATTTCCCATATTTTTTATTATATTAAATTAATAATAATATTGTAAAGTAATTATTAAATATTGTAATTACAAATTGCAATTTATATGAATTTATTTTGCCTAACACTAACGTGTTGTAAAAATTACATTCCATTTAGAACAAAACAGAATGCCATTAAAAAAATATGTGCAAAACGAGTACTTAAGAGGTCACCAATCACAACACTTCTCTCACCCAAGCATGTTTAAGTTTGGTGGTTTAATGATATCCAGCGCTATAATTCTAGTATGGTCACACATGCATATGTAAGAAAACGAATTTAAGTTGTACTCTTAGCCTTTAAAAAAATTAATATTTTGAAAAACTTTATAAATTATGCAATATATAGACTTTTTAAAAACATTTTATGTTTATTATATATGTCAATATTTTATAGTAAAAATGTTTTTTATATAATTTATAAAAAAATTATTTAGATTGTTATTTTTTATGACATAGATTCTAATACATAAGATTTTCTTACATTATATTATCATTTTCTTAAATAAAAATTTAAATTACTTAATAAAAGTTAAAAATAAAATTTTTATAAATTATTATATATTAAACTATTAGACATGAGAGATTCCTTAAATATTATGCATTTACATGTTAAAAAAAATGATAAAGTTTGAGATAACTATTCTAAGCAAGTTTTATATGATAATTATTAATAAAAAATATAACTACTTGAGGTTTATTATCACTTTAAAATACTAAAAATATTTGAATAATATTATGACTAAAAATTTAATATTATCTTTCTCATAAATAAAACTAAAAATTTAATTAAATAATAATATTATAATTATTTTATAATATTATATTTATATGATGTAAAAATATAATAAATTTAAAAATTCTTTAGCATTTAAAAAAATTAATTTTTAATATTTTTTAATTATATTATTTTTAATTTCAAAAATGTTTATACACACCTTATATATATAACATTATAAATATAAATTAATTTTAATTTGCTATAATTCGTATAAATTATTTTTGCTAAATATTAAACTAAATTAAAGTTACTATTTTGTCATATCTTAAGGTGGGCCATTTTTATTTTTTTATGAAATTAATAATAATATGAATAAGTTATAACTAAACATTAATTACAAAAATGGTAATTATAAAAATCCTTTTATAAGAATTTATTCTTTAATATTAAAATGTAAAAATTAATTATCATTCCTAAAAAAATTGAATGTTATGACAAAAAATATTCAATAAGTGAACTTCTTAAGAGTTCACCCATCCAAATATTACTGCAACTCAACCAAGCATAACTTTGGAATTCTAATGAGATTAGGGGCCATGATGTTGGTGTTGTTGCACATACTACAATAAGACAAAAATAATAGTTGTGTTGTTGCACATACTACAATAAGACAAAGATAATGCATAATTTTTTAAAATTTTCTAAACTATCTTATATATTCATTTTTTAAAAAAACTTATGCATATTGTATATGTCACAATAATCAAACATATATCTACAAAGTTTATATTTCATGATGTTGATATTAATACAAAAAATTTTCTTTCATTTTATAAAACATCTTATAATGAACAAATTAAATTACCTATTATATATATATATATATATATTATATTAAACTATATAACACAAGATATTTTTTAAATATTATCAATCCATGTGCTGAAAAATAGATGATAGAGATAGATATCTATTCTATAATAGAAAGAAAGTTGTAAATTTATAATAGCAAAATAGAGAAGTTTGAGAGGTGAGTTAACAAAAAAAATGGAGAATGTAGATGAGATAGAGAGAATAAATGAAAAATAAAAAGAGAGAGAAAGAAATGAGAATGTACAGAAGGATAGAAGAGACAGGATAAGAAAAAAAATCAAAAGATAATAAATGAATAGAGAAAAAAAAAATAAAAATAGTAGTGAGAAGGAAAAGAGAGAATATTAGAAATATTATGACAAATAGTAAAAAGATAAAGAAATAATTTAATAATAATAAAATTTTAAAAATTAATAAAAACTTTTTGAGGTTATTATTACCTTAGAATTTTAAAAATATTTGGAGAACATTATGACTAAATTTAATATTATCTTTTTTATAACTAAAATTAAAAAGTTAATTAATTTATAAATATTATAATTATTTTAATATATTATACTTATGTTATGTAAAAATATAATAAATATAAATAATATTTATCATTAATAAAAAATTTTAAATTTCTAATACTTTATATTAAAATATTTCTATTTTTAGGAAATTTTATTCATAACATATATGTACTATTATAAATATAAATTAATTCTAATTTGTTGTAATTCATATAAATTATTTTGCATAATATTTAAAATTAAAGTTACTATTTTATTATATCATATGGTGTTACATATTAATTTTTTTAAATTAAAAATATTGTTGTAAAATTATGACTAAATAATAATTAAAAATTGGTAATTATATATAATCATTTATAAGAATTTATTTCTAAATATTAATATATAAAAATTAATTATCATTAATTAGAAAATGGAATGCTATGAAAAAGAAATGTAACAGGAGAGAATCTTAAGAGTTCGCCCCTCCCAATACTACTCTGAACCAAGTAAGAATAACTTTGGAATTCTAACGAGATGCAGTGTCATGACACTGGTGTGGTCGCACATGCTTCAATAGGAAAAAAAATCACAGTTGCATGGTTAGCGTTTAAGATAACGATTAATTTCTAAAATTTTCTAATCATCTCATATATGCACTTTTCAAAAAATTATGCTTATTGTATCTATCATAAAAAAGTTAAAACTTATATAGAAAGTTTATTTTTTATAACATTAACATTAGTACATATAATTTTCTTTCATTATATAATCTATTTTATAATCAAAAAATTATAATATAAATATGTATATATATTAAAAATTTATATAATTAACTATGCAACATAAGATATTGTTTAAATATTATTACGTAAAGTGTTAAAATGAGATGATGGAGATAAATATCTGTTCTCTAAATATTGAAAGTTGTAAATAGATAAAACAAAATAGAAAGCAAAATAATAATAGGGAAAGATGAGAGACGATTTTAAAAAGGAAAAAAAATAAAAGAATATAGATGAGATGGAGAATAAATTAAAAAGTAAAAAAGAGAGAAAAATAAGAAAATAGAGAATGTTAGATGAGAGAGAAAGGCTAAGAACAATATAAAGACATAAAAAATAAAGAGATAAGTAAAAGAATGATAATAAGGCTGAGAAAGAAAAAAAGAATATGAGAGACATTCTAATAAAGAACAAAAAGTGAAAAAAATTATTTAATAAAAATTAATTTTTCAATAATTACACTAACAATATTTATTAAATCTTAAAAAATAATGTAATATTTATTAATAATAAAATATAAGATTATTTTAATTTTATTACTATTTCAGAATCTTAAAACCATTTATAGAATAAGAAATATAATTAATATTTAATATCAATAATATAATTTTAGATTATTAATTTTTGATGAAATAATGCTATTATTTTTAAAAATATATTTTTTATAATGTATTATAATTAATATATGTTATTTTGCTTAATTTTAAACGAAATTGAAGCTACTATTTTATTATATTATATGATTTCCCATATTTTTTAATATGTAAAATAATCAAATAATATTATAAAGTAATTATCAAAATCTAATAACAAAAATACTAATTACAAAAAATAATTTAAAGTAATTTATTATTTAAAAAATTAAGATATACAAATTATTTATCATTCTTTAGAAGAAAATAATGCTATGAAAAAATATGTGTAACACTTGGACTTCTGAAGAGGTCACTTATGCCAATGCTACTCATGCCTAAATATGCTAGAATTTTGAGTTCTATTGAGATCTAATGCCATAATTCTAATACGGTAGCACATGAATATAAAAGATAAAATATAGTAATTTTGTGATTATGTTTTCAAATATAATGAACCAATTCTAAGAGAGATAGAAATTCCAAGATTAATAAGCACAAAATAAAGAAACAATAATCATAGAGAGAGATGAGAGATAATTTAATAAAGAAGAAAAATAGAGAGAACCTAAAGAAGATAGAGAGAATAAATAATAAAAGATAGAAACCAGAAAATTGAGAAGGAAAATTGAGAGAAAGGCCGTGAAAAACATGAGATATGTAGTGAAGGAAGAAATAAGAGAATAATAATAAGAAAGAGAAGAAAGTGAGAGAATTTTCGACTTATTGAAAAAAGAAAAAAATGATGTAAGAAATAACTAAATAAAAGGTAAATAAAAATAATTAAAATTATAATATTTATTAAATATAAATTAATAGTCATATATAATATTTAACAATAATAAAGTATATTTTTTTGTTTTTATTATTTTTCAATCATATAAATATCTAAAGAATATTTTGATTATTAATTTTATATTATATTGTTCATATTAAAATTAATTTTTTTTAATTAAAATTAATATATTTAAGGTTATATATTATCTTTATATAATGTATTTTTAGATATATCTGATGCTTTAAAGCTGGTCATTACACATGCATAGAAAACTAAAAAATATCATAGTTGTGTGATTATTTTCTAATTTCTTTAATATCAATATTTAATTTATATAAAATGAAGACAAATTTACATGAGCGTTTATTTTTTATTAAATAAACATTAATACATTGGAAGTTTTATCCTTATGTTATCATTCTTACAAATAAAAAATTAAATTCGTAATAAATATTGACAATAAGATATCCATTATCGTTAATAATATATATATAACTTTTCAAAATAAGAAATTTCTTAAATATTATTTATTTATAGGTTACAAATGAGATAATGGAGATAAGGATGAGTAATATATAAAAGAGAAAATTAAAGATTAATAAATGTAAAATAGAAAAAAGAAGTTATTGAGAAAGGGGAGTGATCATTTAATGATGAAAAAAGAGAGAACATGGATGAGATAGAGAGTGTAAACAAATAATTAAAAGAGAGAAATAAGAAAATGGAGAAGGATAAAAAGGAAAGAGGTCATAAAAAATATGAAAAGATAAAGACTAAAGAAATAAATATGAGAATGATAATAATAGGGAGAAGAAAGTAAGAAAATGTAAGAGATAATTAAATAAAAAGAAAATTATGAGAAATAATTAAAAAAAGTTAAATCCTAATAGCTAGACTTAAAATATTGATTAAATATAACAAATTAGTCATTTGTAATATTTAATAAGAAAATTAAAAAAAATATTTTTTTATCATTTTGGAATATTAAAATACATTTAAAGAATATTTTTACTATTGTTTTAATATTTTATAATTCATATGAAAATAAAAACATTAATTTTATTAAAAATAATAAAATTATTCTAATATATTTATTTATATGATGTATTATATATAATAAATATAAATAATATTTAACATTATTAATATAATTTAAGATTTTTAATATTCAAAAAAATAATATTTCTATGCTTAAAAAATTCCGTAAAAAGACATTATAATATAACAAATATTAATTAATGATAATTTATGATAATTGATATAATTTATGAATGGCTATGACAAATTTGTCAGCAACGACTACTTCTCAAGATGTCACACATCACAATATTACTCTACCAAAACAATGCTTAACTTTGGTGTTTTAATGAGATCTAGTTCCATATTAGAGGTGTGGTAGCACATGCATGCATGTGACCAAAAAAGAAGTTGTGTTGTCAGCCTTTAAGATATTGAATAATTTCTAAACATTTCTAAATTATCTAAAATGTGCACTATTAAAAACATTTATGCTTATTATATTTGTCATAGTATTTTATACTATTAATTTTTTATTTATATATAATTAATAAAAAGTATTAGGCTATTTTTTTATAATTTAGATATTAATACATAAGAGTTTCTTTTTTTATATTAATATTCCTATAAACAAGAAATTAAATTACTTAATAAATGTAAAAAATATATGAATATATTTATCAAAAATATTATGTAGCAAACTATGAAAAAAGATTTCTGAAATATTAGTAATTTATGTGTTAAAAAAGATGTGATGGAGGGAGATATAACTATTGACTATGAGAGAGAATATCACAAATTGATAATAATAAAATACATAGAAATATTCTTATAGAGAGATAAGAGATGATTTAATGAAAAAGAAAAAAAAGAGAAGATAGAAGAGATAGAGAGAATAAATAAAAAGTTGAAAAAGAGAAAATAAAAAGAAAGTAGAGATGGCTAGAAAAAAAAAGAGAGGCCAAAAAAAATTTAGCAAGATAAAAAATAAAGAGGGAAAAGGGAATGGTAACAGGACTGGAAAAAGAGGGAGAATATGAAAGATTTCAAGATAAAAAGAAAATTATTAAATAATAAATATTACCATTATTTTAATATATTATATTAGATGACATAATATAGATAATAAACATAAATAACACTTAACATTAATAATATAACTTTCGATTTCTAACATTTTATAATATAATATTTTTATATCTAAAATATTATATGCACAACATAAATATACTATTATAAAAATAAATTAATTCTATTTTATTATAATTTGTATAAGTTATTCTAAAAAAAATATTGAACTAAATATAATATGATCAACCACATTTTTTTTAAAATTAGTAATAATGTTATAAAGTTTTTATTAAAAATTAATTACAAAAGTTGTAATTATAAACAATAATTTATACGATTTTTTTTGCAGTAACATGCCAAAATCATTGTCATTCATTAGAAAGTAAAATGTTATGAAAAAATATGTGCAATATAAAGACTTCTTAAGAGGCCACCCATCCCAATACTACTCACCCAAACATGGTTAAATTTGGAGTTTTAATGAGATATAGTGTTGTAATACTTGCGTGGTTGCAAATGCATTCATTAGAGAAAACATTATAGCATTGTTGTAGCCTTTAAGAAGTGAATAATTTCTAAAATTTTGTAAATTATTTAATATATGGTCTTCTTAAAAAAAGATAATGCTTGTTATATATGTCGTAATATTTTATAATATCAATATTATATTCAAATAAAATTAAAAAAATAATAGAATGTTATTTATTTAACATAGATATTAATAAATAATATTTTTCATATTATATTATTCTTCTATAAACAAAGGTACAAATATTTCTAAAAAATATTATAAATCTAACGATGTAACATGAGAGATTTCTTAAATATTGTTAATTTATATGTTGAAAAAACAATGATAGAGATGGAGATAACTTTTTTTAAGGGTGAGAAAGTCTCAAATTGATAATAGTTAAATAGAGAACAAAAAAATAATAGAGAGATGAGAGATGATTAAACAAAAGTTATTTGAAAGGAGAGAATATACACGAGATAAAAAGAATAAATAAAAAAGTAAAAGAGAGAAAAATAAAAAAATAAAAAAGATAGAAAAGAGAGGGTGGCTAAGAAGAATATAAAGAGATAAAAAATAAAGTCATAAACAAAAAAAGATAATAGAAGTAAGAAGAAAAAAGGAGCATATGAAGGACATTATGGTAAAGTGAAAAAAAATAAGAAAAATTATTTAATAAAAATAAATTTTAAATAACTAAATTTCTAATATTTATTGAATATAAGAAGTATATCTTACATAATATTTAATACTAATAAAAGATAAACACTATTTGAGGCCTATTATTATCTTAGAAAATTTAAAAATATTTAGATAATATTACAACAGTTAATTTAGTATTATTTTATTGATACCTTAAATTAAAAACTGTTAGTTAAATTATAAATTTTATAATTACTCATAGTTTACATGTTGTAATATAGAAAATAAATGATATAATTTAACATTATTAATTGTTGATAACATGACATTATCATATTTAAAAAATTATATGCACACCATATATACATTATTATAAACATAAATTAATTATAATTTGTTATAGTTAATATAAGTTATTTTCCTTAATTTTAAAGTAATTTAAAGCTATAGTTTTTCTGTATTATATGATTTGCCATATTTATTAACGTACAAAGTTAACAAATAAAATTATAAAGTAATTATTAAAATGTAATTAACGAAATTATATAAAAATATCGTTTACAATAATTTAGTTTTAATAATTAACTTTTTAAAGCTAATTATTAATCTTTAGAAATAGGAATGCTATGAAATAAAAAGTGCAACATATGGAATTTTTGAGAGGTCACCTATCACAATATTACTCGATCCAAAACATGCATAAATTTGGAGCTTAATGAGTTCACATGCCACAATTATGTTGTGGTAGCACATGCATAAGAAATATAAAATATCATAGTTTTGCGATTTTATTTTAAAATAAAATGAACCAATTCTAAAAGTTTTTGATTTATCAAACATCTACACCTTTGAATAAAATTTATTACTATGTCATAATATTTTCCAATATGAACCTTTTTTTCGTAAAATAAATAAAAAAATAGATAAACTATTCTTTCAAGTTAAGTAGACATTAATACTTGAGACTTTTACCATTGTGTTATCATTCCTGAAAATAAAAAATTACATTATGTAATAAATATATATAATAAAATAAATATTTATTACAAATATTACATACCAAATATTACTAAAAGATTGAGAAAAATTCAAAGATTAATGGTACAAAATAAAAAAAATATTTAAAGAGAGGGGTCAGATATAATTTAATAAAGAAGAAAAGAAAAGAAAGAACATGGAAAAGATGAATAGAATAAATTAAAAAAGAAAATAGAGAAATAAGAAAGAGAGAAAGATGATAGGTAGAGAAGTCATGAAAAATATAAGGATATAGGGAGTGATGTGGCAAATAAGAGAATGATAATAGAATAAAAAAAAAGTTTGAGAATGTTAGAGATAATGAGAAAAAGAGAAAAAAAGTATAAGAGATAACTAAATAAATTTTTAATCATAAAATTAAAACTTTTAATATTTATTAGACATAAAACATTAGTCATATATAATATTTAATAAAATAAATTTTAATTTTTATAATTTTAATTATTTTTAATATTATAAATATTTAAGGAATATTTTGATTATTAATTTAACATTATATAATTCTGATTAAAATTTGAACAACTATTCTTATTTAAAAAATATAACTATTCTAGTATATTATATCTAGATGATGTGAAATAGATAATAAACATAAATAATATTTTATAAAATATTATTTGTATATTTGTTAAAATTAATTGTCATTAAATAAAAAATGGAAAACTATTAAAAAACATTTGCAACACAAGTACATCTCAAGTGGTCAACCATCTTAATGCTACTATACGTCAATCGTGCTTAACATTGGACAAAAAAGTTATTCCAGTGCCATAATACTAGTGTGGTCGCACATGCATACATAGGACCAAAAATTAAAGTTTTGTTCTTAGCTTTTAAGATAATGAAAAATTTCTTAAAGTTTTATAATTTTCTAATATATGCACTTTTTAAAAATATTTTATGCTTCTTATATATGTCATACTATTTTATAATGTAAATATTTTACAATGTAATTATTTTATTTATGTGCAATTAATGGAAAAATTATAGACACTACATATTTTGTAATATTTATATTAATATATAAGATTTTTTACATTATATTATCATTCATATGAGTACAAAATTAAAAAAAATAATAAATAAAAGATGAAAACATTTTTATTTATTAAAATATTATGTATTAAACTATACAACACAAGAGATTTCCTAAATATAGTAAATTTATGTGTTGAAAAAGGGATGACATTGATAGAGATCACTATTCTCTTCGAAAGAAAAAGAAAAAAATTGATATTAACAAAGAAGAGAGAAAAAGAATAATCATGAGTTCGTTGATAGATAATTTAAGAAAAAGAAAAAAAGAGAGAGAATATAGATAATATAAAAAGAATAAATAAATAAAATAAAAGAGAGAAACGAGAAAATAGAGGAGGATAAAAGACAAGGATATAATAGTTACAAAGAAAAGTGTGACAATAGTAGTTACAAAGAAAAGTGAGAATTTGAGAAATATATTGATAAAGAGAAAAGGAGCAAAAACTTATTTAATTTTAAAAAAATAATTATTAAACTTATAATATTTATTAAATATAACATGTAAAACATCTATAATATTTAATAATAATGAAATATAAAGAAATTGTAGATGTTTATTGTTATTTCAGAATATTAAAAAATATTTAGAGATTACTTTATTGATTATTTTAATATTATTTTATTCATACAAAAAATTTAGAAAGTTAATTAAAAAAAATTATTATATTTAAAAACTTCTATACATTGTATATCTCTACAATTATAAACTTAAATTAATAACTATAAATTATAATTAATACAAGTTCATTTACTTAATATTAAGCTTAAATAAGCTTTCATTTTGTTATGTCACATAATTTACAATATTTATTATTATATAAAATTAAAAATAATATCATATGATATTTGATAAAAAATTAATTTATAAAATTTTAATTACAAAATAATCATGTATAATAAATTTTTTTAAAAAATTTACATTTAAAAATATATTATCATTCATTAGAAAAACAGAAATGCTATGAAACAATATGTGCAAAATGAGGGCTTCCCAAGAGGTCACCCATTCCAACACTACTCCACCAAAGCAGACTTAACCTGTGAGTTCTAGTGAGATCCAATGTTATAATGCTTGTGTGGTCACACATGTATATAAAAAAAATATTATAGTTGTGTGATTATTTTTTTAAATATAATGAATGATTTTTAAAATTTTCTAAATTATCAAACATATACACTTTTGAATAAAATTAAATATATATTATGTTTATTATGATATTTTCTAATATCAATTTCCTATTTATATAAAATGATTAAAAAATTATATAAACTATTATTTAATAAGTAAAGTCTAATATATGAGATCTTTTACAGTTATGTTATTAGTCTTTTAAATAAAAATTTAAATTATGTAATAAATATATATAATAAAATATATACCTATAATAAATATCATATATTTAACTTCACAAAATAAGAACTTTAAAATGTTATTCATTTATGGTTTAGGGAGGAGAAAATAAAGATAGAGATAGCTAATCTATAAAAGAGATAGAGAAAATCAAAGATTAATCAGTGCAAAACAAAAAAAAAGCTATAGAGAGAGATAAAAGATGATTTAATGTAGAAGAAAAGAAAAGAGAGAATATAACATAGATAAAAAATAAATAAATAAATCAAAAAGAGAGAAATAAGATAATGGATAAGGATAGAGCAAAGAGAGGTCATGAAAAATATAGAAAATTAGAGAGTAATGACATAAATAAGAGAATGAAAATAAGAAATGAAAATGAGGGATAATAAGTTAAAGAGAAAAAAGTGTGAGAAATAATTAAATAAAATTTAAACCTAAAAACTAAACATATAATATTTATTAAATACAACAAGTTTTTCATATATATTATTTAATTAAAAACTTATTTTTATTATTATTTTAGATTATTTAAAAAAATTTAAATAATTTTTTATTTAATTCAACAATATATTATTCATCTTCAATATTAAAATAGTAACTACATTAAAAATAATAAAAGTATTCTAATTTATGAAAATTTGTACAAGTTATTTTACTCAATTTCGAAGTAAATTAAAGTCATTACTTTCTTCTATTATATGATGTATCATATTTATTAACAATTTTATAAAATTATTATTAAAATTTGATTACAAGTAAGAATTTATAAGAATTTTTTAACTTTAAAATGATGTAAAAATCAATCATCTTTTATTAAAAATCTAATTCTATGAAAACTTTTGTACAGCATGAGTACAACTAAAGAGGTCACCCATCCCAAGATTACTCTAAACCAGGCATGCTTAAGTTTGATGTTCTAATGAGTTTTTGTGTCAAAATGCTAGTGTGGTCGCACATGTATGCATAAGAAAAACATTTTGTGTTATTATCCATTAAAATAATAAATAATTTTTAAATTTTTTTATCCCTAATCCCTAATCCCTAGTTCTGAATCACTAATCCCTAATCCCTAGTCTGTAAAAAAAAAGTTATATAAACTCATATTTTTTATAATGCATGTGCTAATACATAAGATTTTCTTACATTATATTATTATTTTTAAAAATAAGAAATTAAATTACTTTATAAATATAAATAATTATTCTTTATGAGTGAGAAACTCAAAAATTAATAATAACAAATTAAATAGGGAAATTCTAATTAAGAAAGATAAGAAACTATTTAATAAAATAAAAAGAAAAAAGAAAACATAAAGGAGAGAAAAGGAATAAATAAAAAGTTAAAGAGAAAGAGAGAAAGAAATAAGAAAGTAGAAAGGGATAGAAAAGAGAGAGAGGCCAAGAAGAGTGTAAGAACATAAAAAATAAATAGAAAAAATGATAATAAGAGTGAGTTGGAAGAGATAGTAAGCTAGAGATATTATGATAAAGAGAAAAATAATAAAAAAAATTTTAAGAAAACTTAAATTATAAAAAATTATACATATAATAATTATTTAATATAACATAAAAATCATATATAACATTTAAAAATAAAAACTATAAAAACATTTTAAGGTTTATTATTACTTTAGAATATTAAAAATATTTAGAGAATATTGTTACTACTAACATAATATTCTCTTTTTGGTACCTAAAATGAAAAAGTTAATTAAGTAACAAATATTATAATTATTTTAATATATGAAATTTATATAATATAAAATAAATAATAAACAAAAATATTTATTAATATTAAAATTTTTTTAGATTTCTAAAATTTAATATATAATATTTCTATATTTAAAAAATTTTATGCATAATCTATATAAATACTATAGTAAACAAAAATTATTTTTAGTTTATTATAATTCATATAAGTTTTTTTGTTCTATGTAGAACTAAATTAAACTTTTTATTACAATATTTCATATTATATACCATATTTATTATTTAATGAAATTAACAATAATATTATGAAATTATTATTAAAATTAATTAGAAAAAAATGTAATTATAAACAATCATTTATAAGAATTTTTTAACATTAACATTTTTTAAAAATTAATTGTCATTATTAGAAAATAAAATGATATGAAGAAATATGTGTAACACAATGATTTGTCATGAGGTCACCAATACGAATACTACTCTGGCCAAGCAAGCTTAACTTTGGAGTTCTAATGAGATCTAGTGTCATAATATTGGTGTGGTTGCACATGGATTCATAGGACTAAAAATCACGATTTTGTTGTTGGCATTTAAGATAATGAAGAATTCCAAAAAATTTCTAAATTATCTAATATTTGTACTTTTTGAAAACTTTTTTTGTTTAATATAAATTTAATAATATTTTATGTATTCAATATTTTATTTTTTTTTATAATTAATGAAAAATTACATAGAATATTTTTTATAATATAGATATTAATAAATAATATTTTCTTATATTATATTATGCTTCTTATAAATAAGAAATGAAATTTCCCAATTAAAATGAATTAAAAATATATTTATTTATCGAAAATATTATGTACTAAAGTATGCAACATAAGGGATTTCTTAACTAGTATTAATTTATATGTTAAAAAAGAGATGATTAAAGCAGTGATAACTATTCTCTTAGAGGAAGAAAGTCACAAATTTATAATAGCAAGACAGAGAGAAAAATAATATTTGAAAGGGATGAAAGATGATTTGATAATAATTAGAAGAAAAGATAGAATATAGATTAGATAGAGTGAATAAATAAAACTAATAGAGGGAGAGAAATGAGAATGTTGAAAAAGATAGAGGAGAAAGAGATGCCTAAAAGAATATAAAGAGACAAAATAATGAAGTGACAAATAAATGAATGATAATAGAAGTTAGAAAGAAAAGAGAGAGTATTAGAGAGATTTTGATAAAGAGAAAAACTAAGAGAAATTTTTTAATAAAAAAATTAATTTTAATAATTAAACTTATAATATTTATTTAATATAATAAGTACGTCAAATATAATATTTAATAATAATAAAGTATTAAAACTTTTTAATATTCATTGTTATTATAAAATATTAAGGAAATATTTTAATCTATTAATTTATTACAATATTGATCACACTTAAAATTTAAAAATTTAATTAAATAATAAATTTAATAATCATTATAATATATTATTTTTAGATTATATAACATAGTTAATAAATATAAATAATATTTAAAATTAATGACATAATCTTAGATTATTAATTTCAAATAACATAATATTGTTACTTTTAAAACTTTACATATGCATTATATATATATTATCTTAAACATAAATTATTATAAATTATTTCAATTAAAATAATTTTTTTGGAGTTAACGTTAAACTAAAATAATACAATTATTTTATTATCTCATATGATTTACCATATTTTTTATTTCATGAAATAAATAATAATATCATAAAGTAATTATTAAAAATTCATCGCAAATATTTTAATTACACAAAATTATTTAAAATAATTTATTATTTTTAAAATTAAAAATGTAAAAATTACTTACGATTTGTTTGAAAATGTAATGTTATGTAAAAATATGTACAAGACGAGAATTTCTTAAAAAGTTTCCAATCCCAATACTACTCTGCCCAAGCAAGCTTAACTCTAGTATTCTAATGAGATCCAGTACCTTATACTCATGTAGTTGGATATGCATATAAATGGCACGATCTTCTATTTGTTCAGTTATGTTTTTAAATATACGAACCATTTTTAAAATTTTCTAAATTGTCAAGCATATACACATTTGGATAATATTTATGCTTATTATATAAGTTATAATATTTTTGATTATTAATATTTTTTTTATGTAAGATGAATAAAAAGAACATAAGCGATTATTATTAAAGATATATTTATTATAAATTTTAAATATTTAGCTTTAGAAAATGAAAAATATTTTAAATATTTTTAATTTATGGGTTGAAAAAGAGATAAAGGAGAAAGTGATAACTAATCAAAAAAGGAGAGGGAGAAAATCAAAGATTAATAAATGCAAATTAGAAAAAAAAGGTATAGAGGGAGATGAGGAACAATTTAATGTTGAGGAAAAAACTAAGAAAATTTAAACAACATAGGGAGAATAAATAAATAACTTAAAAAGTGAGAAACAAGAAAAAAATGAAAGATAAAGGAGAGTGAGGCCTTGAAAAATATAAAAGAGAATAAAGAGATAAATAAGAGGATGGTGATAAGAGAGAAGAAGTGAGAGATTATGAGAGATATTGAGATAAAGAGAAAAATATGTTAAAAACTAATCAAAGTTAAATATTAAAAATTAAACTTATAATATTTATTAAATAACATAATTTAGTCATATGAAATATTTAATAAAACTTAAAAATAAAAAATTTATTTTTGATATTTTTTGAGAATATTATAAGTATTTAAAAAGTATTTTGGATATTAATTTATTATTATATTATACACATTAAAAAATAACATTAATAATATTATTGTATAATTTTCAATTTATATTTTTCTATAATATATTATTTTTTATTTTTAATAAATTTTATGCAAAACATATATGTGATTATAAATAAAAATTAATTCAAATTTATGTTAATTCTCATAAGTTATTTTTGCTAAATTTTTAAGAAAATCAAAGCTATTATTTTATTATATCAAATGATGTTCCATTTTTAATATTATATTAAATTAAGAATAATGTAACAAATTTATTATTAAAAAATTATTTCAAAATTGATAATTATGAATAATAATTTATAAGAATTTATTTTTTTGTGACATTAATAAGTCATAAAAAATAATATTCATTCACTAGTAAATAGAATGCCATGAAAAACATTTTTCTAACACGAGTTCCTCAAGTGGTCAACCATCCCAATATTACTCTAACACAAGTATGCTTAACTTTTTTGTTCTAATAAGATATAGTGCCACAATACAAATGTGAATGCTGATGCATCGATAAAAAAATATAAGTTTTTTCTAGCCTTTAAGTTAATGAACAACTTCTAAAATTTTCTAAATTATCTAATATATACACTTTTTAAAAACATAGTTATCATAATATTTTTTTGTATCAATATTTTACTTACATATGATTAATAAAAAATTCTATAGAGTATTATTTTTTATAACTTAGATAATAACACGTAAAATTTCCATACATTTTATTCCTATTTTTATTTATAAATAATTAAATTAGTTAATAAATATAAACCAACAAATATATATGTTTATAAAAAATATTATATATTATACTATTCAACATGATAGATTTCCTAAATATCATCTATTTATGGGTTGGAAAAAAGATAATGGAGACATAGATAACTATTTTCTATGAGATGAAGTCACAATTGGTAATGACAAAATAAAGAGCAAACTTCTAATTATAATAGATTAGAGATGATTTAATGAAAAAAAAATAGAGATGACAGAAGTGACACAAAGAATAATCAAAAAATTAAAAGAGAGAAAAATATTAGAAAATAGAGAAGGATAATGAAGAGAGAGAGCCCAAGAAGAATATATGAGTTAAAAAAATAAAGAGAGATAAAAAAGGATGATAGCAGGAGTGAGAAGGATGAGAGAAAATATGACGACACATTATGATAAAGTGAAAAAAGATAAAAAATTAATTTAATAAAAATAAATTTTTTAATAATTAAACTTGTAATATATATTAAATTTAAATATTAAATAATATATAATATTTTATAATAATAAAATATAAAATGTTCTTTAGGTTTATTATTAATTTAGAATATTAAAACTATTTAAAGAATTTTATAACTATTAATTTAATTCTATTTTTGGATAAAAAAAAATTAAAAAATTTCATTAAATAATAAATATTATAATCACTCTAATATATTATATTTATATGGTATAATATAGATAATAAACATAAAGAATATTTAAAATTAATAATATACTTTTAGATTTCCAATGTTTTATAGTATAATATTTTTACTTTTAAAAAATTTTATGCAAATTATCATATACTATTACAAACATAATTTAATTCTAATTCATTATAATTCATATAGGTTATTTTACTCAAAATTTAAATAAATTAAAATTATTATTTTTTAGTGTCATATAATGTGTCACATTTATTATTTTATAAAAATCATTGATAAGAATTTATTTTTTTGATAGTAACATGTAAAAGTTATTTATTATTCATTAGAAAATAGAAAGTTAACAAAAGGTGTGTGCAAGAGGATGACTTCTCAAGAGGTGACTTGTCCCAATGCCATTACCTTCCAAGCATACTTAACTTTTGAGTTCTAATGGGTTGCAGCACCATAATACTACTGTGGTTGCACATGCTTGCATAAAAAAAGTCAGAGTTGTCTATTAGACTTTAAAATAATGGAAATTTTATCAATTTTTTTAAATTATCTAATGTATGCATTTTTTAAAAAAAAATTATTCTCATTATATATGTCATAATATTTTATAGTATAATAGTTTTATTTATAAATAATTAATAAAAACTTATATAGAATGTTTTCTTTATAACATAGGCATTAATATAACAAGATTTTCTTACATTATTTTTCCATCAAATAAATAAATAATTAAATTACTTAATAAATGTAAAAAAATATTATAGAAAATATTATATATCAAAAGAGACAAAAATATTATATAACATAGACATTTCTTTAATATTATTAATTTATTTGTTGAAAAATAGATGATGTAGATAGAGACAATAATTCGCTAAGTGAGAGAAAACAAAAAATTCATAAATGAAAAATAGAGAGAAAAGTAATAAATGTGAGAAATGAGAGATGACTTAAAAAAATGAAACAAAAGAAAGAACATGGATGAGATTTAGAGAATAAAAAAAAAGTAAAATGGAGAAAAATGTGATAACGAAGAAGGATAAAGGAGAGAGAGGCCAAGAAAATAGAAAAAAAAAATAATGATAATAAGAGTTAGAAGAAAAAGAGGCAACACAAGCGGCACTATGATAAAGGAAAAAAAGTGAGAAAACTCATTTAATAAAAATCAAATTTTTTATTTTTTAAACATATAATATTTATTAAATATAATAAAGAAATTATATATAAAATTTTAAAATGTTTAGAAAATTAAAAGACTTTAAGTAAATAGTAAAAAAAAAATTTAATTATTAATTTCTAATAATATAATATCATTATATTTAAAAAAATTGTATACAAAGGATATATACATTATTATAAATTTTAATTAATTATAATTTATTATAATTAATATAGGTTAATATGCTTAATATTGAACTAAAATAAAGATATTATTTTATAATATAATATGATTTACTATATTTATTATTATATGAAATTAATAATAATATCATAAAATACTTTTTAATAGTTTACTACAACTAATCTAATTATAAAAAATTATTTATAGTTTTTTAAATTAACATGTAAAATTTATTTATCTTTCATTAGAAAAAGAAATACTATGTAAAAAATATGAACAACATAAGGTCTTCTCAAGAGGTCACTCATTCTAGTAATAAATAATTTTTTTAAAAATAAAAAATAATTTTTAAAATTTTCTATATTATGGAAGATACACACATATGAATAAAATTTATGTTTATTATATATGTTGTAATGTTTATTAATATCAATATTGTATTTATATAAAATGAATAAAACGTTAATAAGCTATTATTTTTGAATAAGTAGATATAAATACATGAGATGTGTTACCACTATATTATTATTCTTGCAAATAAAAACAATTAAATTATGTAATAAATACAAATAAAGTTATAAATTTATAATTTATATGAGAAAAATATGAGCCATTAGTACATCCAAATAGGTTACCCTTCTTAATACTACTCTAGCAAAAACATTCTTAAATTTTGATGTTTTAATGAGATCTAGTGCAACAATGCTCACGTGGTAGCACATGCAGGCATAAGAAAAAAGTAGTTATTGTTTTTTGGCCTTTAAGATAATGAATTATTTTCAAAATTTTTTAAATAATCTAATCTATGCACTGTTTAAAAAAGTTTATGCTTATTATATGTCTCATAATATTTTATAATATCAATATTTACTTTTTAGATTATTAATAAAAAAATAAAATCGACTATTATTTTTTTATTGTGGAAGTTGATATATAAGATTTTCTTAATTATATTATCATTCCTATAAAAAAGAAGATAAATCACTTAATAAATATCAAATATATATATATATATATATATATATATAAAGTTATGATACATCATATTTAATATTAATAATATAATTTTAGAATTCTAACATCTTATATTATAATAATCCTTCATTAAGAATTTCTCAATTATTCTCAATCATCTAATATATACACATTTTAAAAACATTTATGCTTGTTGTATAGAAAATTAGTTTTTATAATATAGAAATTAATGCATAAGATTTTCTTACATTATATTATCCAACATACAATTAGCAAATTAAATTATTTAAAAAATATAACGAAATATATATTTATAAAAAATATTTTTTATTAAATTATGCACAACGAGAGATTTCTTAAATATTTTTAACTTATGTGTTGAAAAAGTGATCATGGAGATTGGGATAACTACTCTCTAAGAGAAAAAAGTGACAAATTGATAAAACAAAATAAAGAAAACAATAATAATAGAGAGAGATGAGAGATGATTTCATTAAAAAGAAAAAAAAAGAACATAGATAATATATAGAGAAAAAACAAACAACTAAAAGAAAGAAATGAGAGAATAGAGAGACATTGAGAAGACAGAGAGGCCAACAAGAATATAAACGGGCAAAGATTGAAGACATAAATAAAAGAATGATAATATGAGTGAGAAAGAAAATGAGAATATGAGAGGTATTATGATATAGTGAAAAAAGTGAGAAAAGTTATTTCAAGGAAATTAAAATTTAAATAATTAAACATATTATGTTTATTAAAATTAAAATGTTAATTTTATAAGATATTTAATAATAATAAAATATAACTTTTTTTGAGATTTGTTTTATTTTTAGAAATTAAAAATATTTAGAGAATAATTTAACTACTAATTTAATAATATTTTACTCATACATAATATTTAAAATTTTAATTAAACAATAAATTTAATTATTATTCTAATATATTATCTTTATGAGATGTGAAAATATAAATGATATTTAACATAATTATATAATTTAAGATTATGATTTTTTAACAACATAATATTATAATATTTAAAATATTCTACAAACACCATATATATACTATTAAAAAATAAATTAATTTTTATTTATTATAATTAATATAAGTTTTTTTCGTTAATTTTAAAATAAATTATATCTATAATTTTTTATATATCATATGATTTGCCAAATTTATTAATATATGAATTTAATAAATAAATTTCTAAAGTAATTATAAAAATATAATTCCTAAAATTTAAAATATAAAAAATCATGTTTAATAATTTATTTTATTGTTTCATTAACAAGTCAAATTTAATTATCACTATTCAAAGAAAGGAATACTGTGAAAAAGTATGTGTAACATGAATACTTCTCAAGGGGTCACCCATCGCAATACAACTCGCACACAAATGTGCTTAAGTTTGGAGTTCTAAGGAGATCCAATGCCATAATTTTGATGTCATAACACAAGCATAGAATAGAGAAAATATTATAATTATGTGATATCTTTTTAAATATAATGAACTAATCATAAATAGTCTGAGTTATCAGGTATATACATTTTTCAATAAAATTTACGCTCAATATGTATGCCATAATATTTTCTAATATCAATTTTTTATGTAAAATGAATGAAAAATTACTTAAACTATTCTTTTCTATTAAGTAGTCATTAATGCGTGTGATTTTTTACTATTATTTTATCATTATTGAATATAAAAAATTATTATTTAATATATATAAATAAGAAAATATATATTCATCATTAATATTATATATTATAATTTATAAAATGAGAGAGGAAAATTCAAAGGTTAATAAGAGTAAATTAGAGAAAAATATTGTTATAGAGATAAATGAGAGATAATTTAACAATGAAGAAAAGAAAAGAAAGAACATAGAGAAGATAAATAGAATAAATAAATAAATAAAATATAAAAAATGAAAGAATGGAGCAAAATAATGGAGAGAGAGGTTATGAAAAATTTAAAAAGATAGAGTGAAGAGAGAAATTGGATAATTATAATTAGAGAGAAGAAAGGAAATGAATGTAAGAGATCTTCAGATAAAAAGAAAAAATGTAAGAAATAACTAAATATAAGTTAAATAATAATAATTAAACTTATAATATTTATTAAAAATAAAAACTAGTCACATATAATGTATTATTAAATAAAAACAAGATTTATTATTATTAATGTTAAAGAATATTACAAATATTTAAAAAACATATTTACTATTAATTTAAAATTACACTATTAATATTAAAATTTTAACCAATACTCTTATTAAAAATAGTATAATCATTCTAATACATTTTATTTATATAATATAATATAGATAATGAAAATAAATAATATTTAATAATAATAGCATAATTTTGATTTCTAGTATTCTATAATAAAATATTTGGACATTTAATAAATTCCATGCTCGCTACATATATGCTATAATAAATATAAATTATTTCTAATTTATGATAAATCATATAAGTAATTTTCCTTAACTTTCAATTAAATTAAAGTTATTATTTTATCATATCACATAATTTGCTACATTTATAAATATATGAAATTAATAATATTATTATAAAATTAGCACTAAAAATTTATTAAAAATATGGTAATATCCAAAATTAATTTGTTTAAAATTTATTTTTTTTAACGTTAACATGTAAAAATTAATTATCATTTATTACAAAATGAAATGTTATGAAACAATGTGTAATAGGATGACTTATCTAGAGATAGAGAGAATTATTTTCTAAGGGAGAAAGTAACAAATTGATAATCAAAAATAAGGAAAATAAAGATGTAAAGAATGAAGAGACAAACAAATGATTCAAAATAAAAGTGAGAATGCAAAAAAGGAATATGAAAGACATTATGATGAAATAAAAAAAATAGGAAAAATTATTTAACTAAATTTAAATTTTTGAAGATTAAATTTATAATATTTATTAAATATAACAAATAAATTTAAATAAAATTTAATAATAAAACAATATAAATTTTTTTTATTTTCATTACTATTTTAAATTATTAAAAAATATTTAAAGTTTATTTTAGCCTCTTGTTTAAAATTTTTTATTAACACCTAAAATTGAAAGTTAATTAAATAATAAATTTTACAATTATTTATATATATTATCTTTATATGAAGTAGCATAAATAATAAATATAAATAATATTTATTATTGATATATTATAGATTATAAATTTCCAATAGCATAATATTATTATATTTTTAAAAATTCTATACACATCATATGCATATTATTATAAACATAAATTTATTAATTTTATTATAGTTAATATAGTTTATTTTTCTCAATTTTAAAAGATATTAAAGATATTATTTATAAGTATTTAATAATTTATAAAATTAAAAAAATATTTTTATGATGAAATTATTAAAATCTAATAACCAAAATTCTAATTATAGATAATCTATTTCTCTTAATATTAGCTTTAAAAGTTTATTATAATTCTTTAGAAAAATTATTACTTTGAAAAAAGCATTTGCAACAAAAGGAGTTCTTAATAGGTCACCCATCCCTATACTACTCATGTCCAATCCTCATTAAATTCAAAGCTCTCATGAGATCCAATTCCATAATTCTTATGTGTTAGCATAGGAATACAAAAGAAAAAAAATATGGTAACACTGTGATTATGTTTCTAAATATAATAAACCAATTCTAAATTTTTTTAGATTATCATGCATATACATTTTTAATGAAATTTATACTTATTATATATGTCATATAATTTTGTAATATCAATACTTTATATATATAATTAATATAAAATAATAGAAACTATTCTTTTTAATTAAGTAAATAATAATACATGACATTTTTTGTCAATTGTTATCATTCATTAAAATTTAAAATTAAATTATTTTAAAAATATATATAAGGAAACATAAATTAATTATAAAAAGTATATATTAAACATTACAAAAATAAAGAGAAAGAAAGATAAAGAATAATAAGAGTAAAATAGAGAAAAAAATAGTTATAGAAAGAGATGAGAAATTATTTAATAAAGAAGAAAATAAAATAGAAGATAGAGAAAATAAATAAATAAGTAAAAGAGAGAGAAATAAAAAAATAGAGAATGATAATGAAGAGAGAGGTCATGAAAAATGTTAGAAGATAAATAGTAGAGAGAGAAATAAGAGAATGATAATAAGAGAGAAGAAAATAAGAGAATATGAGAGATATTTAGATGAAGAGAAAAAGATATAAAAAATAATTAAATAAAAATTAAATCATAATAATTAAACTTTTAATATTTATTAAATATAAAAGTTAATCATTTATAATATTTAATAAAATATTTTTTTTTATTTTTTACTATTTTAGAATTTTACAAACATTTAAAGGATTGTTTTACCTTTAATATTTTATTATATTATTCACATTAATATTTTAAATTTTTTATAAGAGAAATAATATTATTATTCTAATATATTATGTTTACATGATGTAGTATACATAATACATACAAATAATATTAAACATTAATAACATAATTTTAGATTTCTAGAATTCTATAATATAATATCTATATATTTAACAAATTTCATGCATAAGACATATACTATAACAAATATAAATTAATTCTAATTTATGATCACTCATTTAATTTATTTTGCTTAATTTTTAACTAAATTAAAGTTATTATTTTATTATACCAAATGATTTTCCATATATATTATTAAATTAAATTGATAATGACATTATTAAATTATTTTTAAAAATCAATTCAAAAAAGGTAATTGTTAAAAAATTTATAAGACATTAGTTTTTTTAACGGTAAACAATAAAAATTCGTTGTGTTTCATTAGAAAATGTAATACTATTTAAAAAAATGTGCAAAATGAGTGCTTCTCATGAGGCCACCCATCCTAATACTACTGTAAACCAAGAAGGCTTAAGTTTAGTGCTCTAACAACATCATGTGTGATAATGATAGTGTGGTCACACATGGTTGCATACGGAAAAAAAATCAAGATTGTGTAGTTAGCTTTTAAGATAACAATTATATTTTAATAAATACTTGTAATTCATATAGCATAGACACTACACAATGTTTAATTATAGAGAGTATTAAGAAAATGATAATTAGACATTAGATTTTACAAATATAAAATTAAAAAAATATTTGAAGTATTATTCCAAACATTGAAAAAATTGTTATATATTATAAAAGCTTTAAAGGAAATAAAAAATAATTTTAATGACAATTCACACAAAAAATTTAGAAATTATGTAACACATTGTATTGATAAATTATAATAGTTATACATGTTTTATGCTCTAGTAAACATTGCAGAAATTTTTTTTGGATTGAATAAAAAACAATTAAGAATAAAAAATATTAAAGCTATTTAAAAGAATAAGCATTAGATAAGAAGCACTTAAGTGTATAAAATCTAAAATATAAGATTATAAAGAGATATTTTGTAAGAAGTAAGTCCAAATATTTAAAATATAATAAAAAAAAGTTTTTGCTATTCTAGCAAAAACATAAATAACCAACAAAAAAAGGCTAATATGATATTCCAAATACAAATGGTATTAATATGTTTTTTTAAAGATTAAAAGATAAGACACATTAGACATCACAATCCTAAAATGTATTGCGTTGATATTATTTCAAAATATGCTCGAATGGTATAAAATACTCTTAACATTTTAAAGTAATGTGCATCGATTTACTATTTTACACTATATTTTTTAACTTATAGTAATATATTTTGAATCAATGTATTATAAAGAAACCATTTTTTACATAATATGTCAGAATATTTAAATTTTTTAAAAGTCCATTCCATTATTTTTTTCTTATTCACATAATTTTATTTAAATTAAAATAATTTAAAATTTTTCCCAAATTGATATTATTTTTTATATTTTCTATTTCTTTAAACAATATTATGATCTTTATGTGATAATTAAAAAAATTATGACTTAAAAATAAAAAAGCTGTTAAGTTAATATTTCTCTATTTAAACATTGATAAATTAATTGCTAAAAAATTGGAGGACATGCTTTACATAATAATCCATTATATAGAATATCTAAAGACAAATAAATAAAGATTCCACTTCATTAATATTAAATATCTAAAATATTTAAATCATTCATATAGCATTTTAAAGAAAATTGATGAATCATTCCAAACATTAAAAATATCAAAACAAATATAAAAACTTTTAAATCAAATACAACAAAATTGTAAAAACAAATAACACAAAATGTAAAAATTATCTTTTATATTTAATCAATAAAGAAGCACAGTTTCATATCTTCAATGCTCTAGAAAATATTGTAATATATTTTTTTTTATTAAAAAATTAAAAAAAATGAATAACAATATAAAAGATTAAAACAATTCAAAAGAATTGTTATTATCATAAAGTACTTAAATAGAAAAAATATAAATTTCATGACATAATAAAATAATTACATTAACAAAAAACTCTAAATTTTTAAAATATAATGAATAAGTTTATGTTATACTAATAAAAATAACATAAGTTACAATAAACAATTACAATCTTAAATAATATTTACAAAATCTTATTTAAGTTGTTAACGTAATTTTGAAGCAGACACTGATAGCTTAAAATGCATTCAAAATCAAAAGAAATTGTGTCAACTAACATAAACATGAGCCCTTATCCATCATATGTAGCATAGATAATTCACATAGGAGGATCACCTATAATTTATTTTTATTATTTTTTTTGTGGACCTCTTCTTATCATTTTAGATTTTTACTTAGATTTCTATATTTATTTGCCTTCACTAAAAAGGTTTTACCCCTTATATAATCATAACTTATATATATATATATATATATTATATCAATTTGTCTTATCTTAACACTAAAATGATCTTACACAATCTTGCCTAGTGTCTTTTTATAAAAACCATGAGTGTAACAAAAATCTAAAGAATCACATTATCATAGTCACTCTTGAACTTTTATGTTGTTGTATAAAGACAAAAAATCGCTCAACTTGTTATGTACTTAGTAGTAAGAGAGGGTGGTCATATCTTAGATGAATTTGGGGGCCTCTTATGTTTGACTAATTGAATGCACACTTGTAAACTTTGATGTAGAGCAATCTTATGTGGAAATAAGCATAATAAAAAAAAAATTCCCAAATCTTTTCTGATATATCACTTCAAAAATGTGAAATTATCTGTGGTAAACCATGTAGATTTAAACCTCATGGTTTGATCACGTAATTTTTATGATCGAATGTTTGAAAACTCATCTTTTTTTCTAAACCATAGATTTAATTCCAATCATTCGATCACATAATTTATTGATCAGATGGTCAAATTTTCATGATCGTATGGTTTAATGTCCAAGTTAAAATAAATCATGTAGCCCACATTTACTTGAATTTGAACATGCATTGTTTTGATTTACAAGTCCAAAGTAAAATCAATCATGTGGCTTTCATTTATCTTGATTCAATCATGTCATTTTTCATTTAAAGAACTATATTAAAATAAATCATGTGACTCTCGTTTATTATCATATATTCAAAATTCTAATGGTCGTAATGATATTAACAGATCATAACCACTTTTTAATAAACACTATTGAGCAAGCCAACTCATTATTTGGCAGAAAGGATTATATTTGAGTAGTTGCTATTAAATGAGAGTCGTTTGACCGAGTGCAGCAAACTAGAAGGGTTGGTTACTAATTTTCGTTGTATATTTATTATTTGTTCATTTTTTAACATAAGAAGATTGGTGAAAAGATTATGAATTTTTTTAGGCTAGAAAATTGAAGTCTTATTTGTAGGTACTCACCATTATTTTCATTCCCTATATCCTTTAGACTTTTTGCTCCAACACTCCTTTTCACTTCAATCAACAAAGCTTGCACTCATTTATTTCTTAATTAATTCAAGCAAACCAAAAAACATTTATTCTTTCTTAAATATTTTTTCAAATATAAGATTTGTATAAGAATCAAATTTGATTAGTTTTATTTCTTTGCAAGGCTATTATGGACCTTTTGTTTTATTTCATTTTTGTGGGATGTGTTTTTGTGATAGGCCTATACTAATTGGTTTTCTTTTATTTGGCTTTTATTTTAGGTGGTTATAGACCTAGAATTAAGCTGAACATTCTAAAAGTGTTAGCATACTTTTTCATTCTTTTCAAAATTATTATTTTTAATATTTTACTAAATTTTAAAGAAAATTAATTTATTTTAAAATAAAATTGAAATTTGCACAAAATCATTAAAAAATATTTACAAAAATTCTATTTATATTTAAGTGGTTAATATCCTCTGAAATCATTTAAGTAACTTTTTCAATACTACAAGGTAATGCAAAACATTGCTCAACCTTCTCTTTTAGAAAAATGAATACTATTGCATATCGAGATTACTATATATAGAGTTTAGCAATTAAAATGCATTAGTGTTATAATGAAGTCCTCTAAAGGCAAAAGTTGATATGTAAGATAGAGGATAGGAATCCTTGAGCTTTAAATGTGCTTATTTGACTTAATGTTGTAAGCTAATTAGCGACCATTCAATGATTTGGAGTGTCTCATTGAAGCACCTATATGACTCATTGAATATATTGCTTTGAATAAATGCAATACTTAAAGGTATCCACAGTGACCATGCTCAATTCCACAAAACTTATGCATTGAAATGATATAAGAAAACATAAGGGCAAAAAGAATCGAATCACTATATGAATAGAATCATCATAACAAACACACTATGAAAATATTTGTGAAGTGTTGAATGATGCTACTAAAAGATCTGAACTTCTCCAACTGAGACAATGTGGCTAAATGTATAATTTTGACAAGTGTGTTCATGTATTTTCATAATTGAGCAACATTGATAAAAAATTAGAGGCATCCTATACATATGAAAATGGTATGTGCTATGACACATATTTAGATAATGACCATATTACGATGAAGTGAAATAATATGTTCTATGTTAATGGATATCATTGCTATAAACATTGGAAAGACTTATTAGAGTAAACAGATTTGTCTAATCCTAGGTATTGTGTGACTATATCAAAATGATCTGGCACCAGGTGGAAGCATAAATCCAAAATTTATCTATTAGCATTGAGAATTATGCATAGAGCATGGTAGTCTTGGCATGAAATCTTTGGCTAGGGTAGTTGAGGAATCTTGTTGCACGTAATAAGAAAATGTTCATCATCAAAGTAATACAAATTAATTTTGGAGGAAGTATCATTACAAAATGGCCCTATCTAACTAAAAAGCTTTTAGACTAATCTAAATTATCCTTGTTGATTATCGTGTAAGCCGATGATAGTATTGCCTTGAAGGAAGTTGTCAAGCAATACAATGACGAACGCCATAACCATATGTTTTAAAAATCATGAGTGTCATCATGTCTGATTAAACTTTGTGACTATATTAGTGCAATAGAAAGCCATTAAAAAGGTGTAATGAATTCAAACAAATCACGTAATTATCCAAATGAAAACAAAGTTTGGTGTATTGTTTAATAACACTATAGTATCTACCTGATGCCATTGAAATCCTTACATTGGATTTATTATAAGGATGAACTGCCCAAAGAATAAAGACATACCAATGATGAGCTTCTAGAAACATTCCATGTGATTCAATAAATAAATAGTTCCATTTGCTATTTGATCAAATAACCAAGACATTATTAAGAAAGTGATGGTTTTTTTCTTTCTTTAGCCATCAAATTTCTAAAGAAAAATCTAAATTTCATAGGTAGCTTCCTAATTCAAAAATTTACCATAGTATTAATAATACAAAAAACATTTTAATTTAATTTTAATATAATTTATACTCAAGTTACTTCAGCAAATGTAGTCAAAATTGTATGTCTTTTTTTGTATTTTTGTTAAAACCAACTCAAGGTTTGACAAAAAAATCTTGAAATAGGTTTGATTGGATTCTTTTGGAAAAGGAAAAATAAATACCTTTTATATAAGAAGAATAGGTTTCATCTAATAGAATTGAAAGATTCAATGAACATGGGTTTCCCTTGAATGAAATGAGCCAAGTCAAATAGGTTCATTTTAAACATTTTTAAAATGAGATTCGAATGAAATTTGTAGTAGTCCGCACAATTCCTTACTAGCTACCACCAATTGAATGGCAACCCTATTCTTCCAATTGAGATTATATTGACCAAAAAGGAGTGATGGCTTATTTTAAGATGCACTCTCAATAAAATTCATTCAAATATCATTTTGATTCATTGTTCTCTTTGAAGAATTTATTTCTCAATAAAAAAGGACTTTTTTTTATACATGTTGAAATATGCTTTAGCAAAAGAGATAAATGATTAAGAATAAAAATGCACATTTTTGCAAATGTTTTTTAAAAGTATATTTTAAAGAAAGTATTTTAGGTTGCCTATTAATCTCCAATAAATCTTTTTTAATAAATTTTGGTAAGTTTCTATTTTTTTATAATATATTAATTTTTTTAATTTTAAAATAAAATTTTTTAATAAGTAAATTTAAAAATAATAAAAAATTATATAACATGTTTTGATGATTAGCTCTAAGTGAAGCTTACATTAAGACCATATGAAGGACAAAAAAATCAAATTGGTTAGTATAAGCCCTTCACATGTCGACAACATTAACAAAAAATATTATTCAATAAAAGGGCTATAACAGCATTTCACCGTAATTACAAAAGCAGAAAAAAATTGCAACAACACATTTGAATTTGATGCTTATAGTAATCTCATGTTTGCTAAAATATTAATGTGATACAAATATACTATGCTTTTACTTGAATGAAGGAATAAAAGAGTAAAACATTAGCTTATTAAAGAAGACAAGATATTTGGAGATCAAAGAATGAGCAACATTATGAATAGAAATAATTATTAAAAATACTTGCTAAGGAATAATATTTATAGATTGAAGAAATTCTTCATTCTTCCACCAATTTTTTAATATTAAAAAATATTAAAAATAACTAAAAAATATAAAAAAAATAATTAATATTATGACTAAATATAGTTACCAAATATTCCAATAAGTTGTTATTGGTAGAATGACCCAAAATTCCATAACTATTTCAAAATAGCAATTTACAATAAATTATTGGTTCGGGTGGCCCAACAGTGCTCATAAAATAACTATAACAATTCATTCAATGTCATTGGGACTTTATAAGTCCAGGATAGATCATGGTAAATAAGAGTTGCTTGCTTGATTTTAATATAGTTTGATAAATGAAAAAGTTGTTTTTGCAGGATAAGGTAAATGACAACAATGTGATAGATTTTAACGTGGACTATAATCAATAACTTATTCTTGGTAAACGATCGATGCAAGATTTTTTTTTATCTTGATAATTATATTATGAGAACATAATAATTAGTTGATAGATTTAAATCTACATAGTCTAGGATTGTGATAAAATTTCAATCCTTCAATTTTGAAAATTTTATGACTAGACGATTAGATTTGAAGTTATATGTTTTGAAAGCTAGTTGAAGGTTTGAATGTTTTAGAGAGGCAAATGAATTTTAGATTGTTTAATGTGACCACAAAATAAAATAGTACACATCCATTTCAACATTTTTTAAGTGATATGTGCAAAACTAATTGGAAATTTTTGTTAGTGTTTATTTGCACATGAGATTATGACATATAGGCTTTACTTATGCATATACAATCAATAAAAAATGTGTTTACCTAACCATTGGTTCTCTTTGAAGATCATGAATCTTGCTTACTAATAAGCGCATAACAAATTTCAAAGTGATTTTTTGATTGGATAATTTAGCATATGGGTTCAAGAGTCATGCCTAGTTCTATCCCTAGTAAAGTTTAGGCTTAAGTTGTTATAACAAGTTCTTTTTTTCTCTATTTACTTTTTACATCTTTTGAAAAAGGTCTCTATAGACGTGATCAAGATAACGTGATTTGTAAATGACCGAAGTTTGGAGTCTTTTTCTTAAGATAATTAATTTAGATAAAAATTATAGTGAGGATGATGTTTAATTTTACACCTAGTAAAAATAATTTTATTCATGCAAAAAATTTTAATAAAAATAAAAGTAAAAATTTTAAAACTTAATTCAATATAGATCTCTTACGAATCTGCCACTTTAATGAAGAGAATCTTAAAAGGATCTAACATTTTCTCTTAAGTAGGTTGTTCGATTTGCATAAACTTCGGCTATCCAAAATCGTAAAATTCACATAATAAAATTTATTATCAATACATAAGTGTTATCCTTAAATAAAGTATAATAACTATATTCAACTACATAATTATTATTTTGAAGGGCATGCAATTATTTGATTTTTTTGTATGTTTAAGCCAATACTTTTTGTCAACAAGATTTCAATTCTCATTGGTTTAACATTAAAGCTATAGTTTATTAAACTATTTCAATTTTAACTATTCATTATCATTTATCCATATGTTTCACTATCAATTCTTGGGAACAAAGATTGACATTTCATCTTACATAAAGATTATAGAAAGCGATGCCCCTCATCATGAGTAGGACCAAAGTAAACCTGTGTCATATGAGTATCAAGTTGTTGGTATAATAATTCTAAACAAAAATATTATGTAGAATACATGCTCTACATGTTAAAATATTACACTAAGAGCTCTATCCATTAGCTTTAACATTTTAAATTTCAACCATTCTAGAGTAATGCACCCAACTCATTTACTTGTCTTTAATTTTTTATTATCCTAAGAATCAACTAATTAAGTTCTATAATAGACTAATCCACAAGGTCTTGAGATGCATGTTTTGAGCACTTAATAAAAAAGATTAATAAATAATACAATTATTTTTTATCATCAAAATATTGTGTAAGAGCCAAGTATTCAACTACTATGTTCCATTATTATATGCTTACATATTCCTCAATATTTATGCAGAATTTGACTATCTAAATCATCCTCTAACTCAATCTACATATTTGAGCATTCATTTCACTCTAGTGAATCACGTACTAATAGTTGTTATGCATCTCTTATTGTGTAGATTAGTCTTGACAAGACTCATAGGTGTTATCTATGTCTAAAAAAAATATTTTATAAGGGAATTAATGGTCTTCCTGTTCTTCATGCTTACATTATTTATCTAAAATTTTGAACAATTAGATTGCAAAAATTTATTGTTTTTAATAAATTAATATTTTACATCTTTTTCTCTTAAATTTGTTATGCTTTACATGATGAGAATATTTTTTGTAGACAATTTTTAATGTTTTAAGTACTCCATTATCATGATTATTTTATTTATATTTGTAATTTGTAATAACTTTTTATTTGTAAAATTATTCATGTTTAACTAGTAATATCATAAAACATTTTTTGATATTATGTTGTGTCAATAAATAATTTATTCCATTATAATAATTATCTTTTTTCATTTATTTATATTTTTTGTGCAAGTAAAAACTTTTTAAAGTCATTTGATTATTTTATTTTTTTTTAAATTTAAGTCTTTTTAATTTACAAGTAACTAATTTGTGATACTATTATTAATATTTTAACTCTTTCAATATGCATTGTATTTAATATTCTCCTTTGTTAAATAATAAAATTTGTATTTGACATTTTTGTACATGCTTAATGTGTGGTAGCTTTTCATTTAGTTAATTTGTTATATTTCTAGTTAATTTTTATTTTTTTCTTAATATTACCTCTAAAGCTATAATTCTTTTTTGAGTTAATTATTTGTTAAAATTAATTCTTAAATTATAAACATTTTATGGTGTAGTAGATATCTTATAGTGCTACCTTTAACTTAAAAATTCTTTCACTATATATGTTTTTCTAATATTTATCAATCTTAGTTTAAAAAAGTAATATTGGACTATTTTTAAATAGTTGTAAGTGTTGACCATTTTTTCTTTACCATATTAATCTTAAATATATTTTTTATTTTCTGCTATTTTAATTTCTTTTGAAATGATTTCACCTAGGTGTGAAGTTTTTAAATTTTTATTATCATAATAATTTTAACAATTTAATATTTTTTTTATTGAATTACTTAGTATGATTTTAGGAAATTGTTAAGATGATTAGTCTAATCTAATGTAAATTTTGGATGATTAATTTTATGTAAAACATTTTAACACTTTATATTTTTTACTTATGTTACAAAGTATTGTTCAATTAGTTATTATGATGTTTTAAATTGAGATATTATAAATTGGAAAAGTCTATTTCTTAAAAATATTTTTACTCATATGTAATATAAATGATTTAGAACATTTAAATTTTTTATCATGAATTTTTTTTTCGAAACTTTTAATATTTATTTAGCAATAATGATACAAACTATTAATTATAGATATAATTAATTAATTCATTAACACTTTAAAATAATATTTTTAAGATTCTTATTAACCCGATATATTTGCTACTTTACATTCATTAAAAACTTTACAAAAATTATTTTAAAGTGTATATTCCACTTAAATTGAAAATTATCTAAGAAACATTAGTTTTTTAATAATTTCTCATCATCATTTTTTTGTTACATTGATGAAGTTAAGTTTTATTCTAGAATCTCAAAGGAATAATCTAATTACATGTAATCAATAAGTGTTTAATTTTTTTTCAATTTTGTTTATGCTATTGGACATATTTGTACCATATTGTAATGATTGTTAAATTACAATTCTAGAGGTGATCTAATAATGACAAATTTCAGAACTTTTTAGTGCATACAAGTTATTTTTGTGATTATAATATTAGATAAAGTACTCTAAAAACTTTGTGACCATCAATTTAAATATTTGGAATATTTAGAATTAAAAATAAGTTTATGCCTAATTATGTTTTAAAAAATGTTTTAATGTAGTAATTTAACAATGAAATATAATTTTATATTCTTCGCCAAATTTGTTGTTCCTTTACCAAAAAATGGTGTTTGCTGTTGCCATGCCTCTAAGATCATTTTACTCAAGTAGCACACATTTTCATTATACTATAAATGTATTATGGATTATGTTTAGCCATGGCTATTGTTGACTTTGCAAAAAGAAAGTTTTTAAGGTCATGGTATAATAACATTGTTAAATATCTCAAATGAGAAATTAGGTTTACATTTTTCTTTCATAATTTTTTATTTATGCTATGGATTTGTTAAATATCTCACACTTTTAATTATTTTTTTATATAAAAGAAATTTAACATTTAAATATTTCAAGTGTAATTTATATATTAAAAAAATTATTTTCATAGTAAAAAATAAATAAATATGAATTGTAAACTGCAAAAAATATTTAAGATAAATTAAATGTTTTTTCTAACTAACAACATAACTATAAAAAAGTCCTTTTATAATAGTGTGAGCTTTGGAAGTATGTCTGTAAATAAGAATGAAAATTAATAGGACTTTAAGAAAAATAAGTTTCATAGAGCATGAATGAGAAATAGAGATTATTGGTCATTAGAAATGTTCACATTATGTGTATCATATATCAAAAATAAGTTAACATAACCATAAAAAAATTTGAAATATGAAAATGTAAAATATTAAAAAAAATATAAAATAAATAAAACAACAATGAAAAAGTTAAATATTTAAAATTTGTGCAAAATATTGTTCCATTAAATTTTCAAAGATGGTTTATTTTATAAAATAATTCAAATAAAAACATTTGGTTAATAAAAATGGAATTATAAAATATTACAAAATATAATAAACACATAATTTATAAAAAAACATAAAAGTTTATAATCATATGAAATATCAAATTATATAAAAAATTCTAAAATTATAAATAATTTTAGGTTATGTTAACTAAGAATAGTTTCCAATTAATATATATCATTACAAAAAAATGAACAAAAGAACCTAGAGGAACTTAAAATGGCATGCGAAGGTGGTTAGTTATACTTGCCACGCAAGCAAAGATCAAAGTCAAATTTGTTATCACAAATCAATATTGAATGCTATAGTTCCAAATTATATTAGTCAATTTAGTCAACTTAGGTATCCTAAAATAAAAAAATATAATTGGTATGGTCATAATCATTTTTAAAATGTATTATAAGTTTTATTAAGAATAAGCGTAACATGCTCTTGTTGCAAGATGCTTAGACTAACTTGCATGTTATGTCTTTAATTTTTTGCAATTTTAATCTAAAATAAACTCGTTATATAGTTTATTTCTGTGTCACTTTACTGTGCTTATTATGAAAATTATTTTGAAATCAAATTACACTTTTAATATATAAAGATCTTAGTATGATTGTGAATATCTCTCTATTTTAAATTTTAAAAAAAATTATTTATTTAAAAATTTTTCCATAAGTATGATATTATAGACAAATTCCAAATATTATAATTATTTGAATAATTTAACATTATAGCTTTTTCTCTTAAATTTTACTTTTTTTTATACTTATCACACTCATTTTTTATTTATTTATATCATAAAGTTACATACTATATTTTAATTTATTAAGTTAGTAAATGTGTTACTCTTTGATAGATAAAATATTTTATTTTTATAAATTTTTAGATCATATAGTTTACAATATATCAGATATTCTACAATCTTAAGATTTTTTATATCTCTTGAGTTATAAAAATGTTTTTGTAAATGACGTCAAGATTATTTTCATAAAACATTAAGGAAAGTTTTTTTATAGTAAATTGTATATACTAACATTTAAAATGCTTAGTTTTATTTTTTAATTTATTTTCTATTTATGGTATATATTTTGTATCTTTTTTGTCAATTTTACTTATGCCAAGTTTTTTTTAAATATTACAATTTCAAATCTCGTTATAATAATTATTTTTTTTTAGAATGATGATTCCTATTCTCATCACATTACATCAATGTAGAAAATTACAAGTACCTTTTTTGTTAATATATTAGATAGTAAAAAGTTGATGTAAATGTAAAATTTTATGTAGATAATTTTCAATCAATTTTAAGTTATTATGATCATTCCATCTTAGGTTATATGGGAATTACTTTGATTAATTTTAGTCTTTTTTAAGATTTTTGTAAATGTTTTTTAGATCCTTTTTATTGTAGTTGATTAATGCATCGACTTGTCATCGAAATTGTATTATAGATGTTGGTTTTTATTGTTGTCATGTATATAATTTATATATTGAATTTTTTTCATTTTATACAATATTATTTTTATTGAAATTATATTTTTGTTATGCTTTTATTTTAAAGTTTTAGTATTAAAGTTTATACAAAAAATTTCTAAATTTATTTATTTATTATCATTGTATTTTTTTATGATTTTTAAATTTGTAAATTATTTGTATTTGTTGCATTGTTTATGATGTTTGATATACCAATATGTTATTTCTTCAAAATGTTAACATATTAATTATAATCTTAAATGCTTAATTTCTTTAATAACAATTGTTTTGTTTATTATATGAATAGGTTGATATGCTAACATATTTCTTGAGATTATAACAATAAGTAAAATTTTGAATACATAAAATATAGTGCATTGGTCCACATATTCAAGCTATATTTTTTTTCTATTAACTCATAATAACATTTTTTCAATTATTACACTATCAAGGTAAAGTTCTTTTGCATAGTGTGACGCAATTTTAAAAATTTTAAGTAATTCTTACACTAATGTCTTTCTTAATTGCATGATTTTATTTAGACTAAAGAAATTTGAAATTTCTTCGATGAAAAATATAATTTTAATTTTTTTTTGATAAATTTTTTAAAAATTTTATTCTCTAATTAAAAAGTTTTAAACATAAAACTATATAAAATTCTTAATATAACATTTCTAACATTTCTAAATTATTAAAAACGATTTATTGGAGCTTAATAGGAAACCTAAAATAGTTACTTCATAATATATTTTTAAGAAAACTATTGCAAAAGTCTTTATTTCTATTCTTAATCATTTTTCTCTTTTGCTAATGTTCTTGGTGAATTAATGTTTACTGTACACCTTATGAAAATATTCTAACGGTTACCTTATTAAATAAATTGTAGCATCTATCAAATTTGTCACCTAAACCGAATAAAAAAAATCATTTCAACGATCTAACCAAATGGGAGAGAATCAGTAGATTCTTCTTTGGGAACGATTCATCCTTCCCAAACCACAAGATAGTGGTAACATAGAAAGTTACATTTGTTGTTAAATAATTTAAAGAAATATGGCAACACATAATTACTTGTTGCTTAGAATTCTTTCTAATGAATTTTTTAAAAGAATAAGAAAAAAGTTACTCTAATGAACGATTATCTTAACAGTAAACTTAGACCAATAGTACTATATATTAATTTGCAAAAAAATTAAAAAGAAAATAGAAAATATGCCATCATAGAGTAATGCAAAAGCTATAGTGCAAGTACAAAAATTTTAAAAAACAAAAGCTATAAAAATTGAAAAATATTATAAATAATATGTATAAAATATCAATAATTCATGGTAAAAAAAATATATATTAACTAAAAATATTCATGTGAAATAAGATCTTTATAACTGTGACAAAAGCTCATAAATAATAATAAAATAATAAAACATAAATTGTGTGAATTCCTTTACAAAAAGTGTCATTAAAATAAAATTTTATGCATCTTATATTTCACCAAAAATATTAGAATAAAACTACTAAAAATAAATTTTTTTATGTCAAAAAATATTTAAACCATTATGCCATTCTAAATTATAAAGTACATATAAGTTAAAAAATAAATATTTTATCTATGAAAAAAATTAAAATATTAAAAATTAGTTACATAATGATTCATTAAATAACCTTGCAAATGTATTATACATCAAGAAAAATTTCTAATAATAGAATGGAATGATATTATAACAAATAAGGAATCACAAAATACTAAAATGATTAATGCACTCATAATTTACAATTTTAAACTTTTTCTATGAAGTTCCTTGTTATGTGAAACAAATTCATTGAAAATTAGAGCATCATAAAAGATAAAAAGTATAAAATGATTAACAAAGGTAATCACAAATATTTATAACTATTTTATTAGCATGTAAATTTTTTTATCCAAAATACGAAAAGCACAAAAGACTTATAATAATTGAAGACATTTTATTAATGCAAATATCACCAATGAGTAATGTTGATATAAGAAAATACACTTTTTAAAAAAGTTATGTTAGCCTATCAAAATTCAAAAAACTTCAGATAAGTAAAAAAAATTAAAATGGAGAGAATATATATTTAATTATACAATAGTCGAAAGGCATTCTTCAAAAAAGAAAGACAAATGACATCTAATTGATATCCAAAACTTTTAAAGAATTAAAAATATACAAAAAATAGTTACGATAAAAGAATAGTTAAAACTTTAAAAATAATTTGGATAACTCACATAGAGATATGTATAGAAAAACACAAAAATGAATCAAATAGAAAATTAAAAACATTATGCAAAATGTGCATAACAAGTAGTTAATTAGAACAAAAAATTTATAAGACTTATACGTTAACTAAACCTAAAATTTCAATGATGCTTAGGATGGATGCTTTGAAGGCATATGGACATGTGTGATGGCTTTCATCACATCATATTACCTAGAAATTGACTTTTGACAATTTTTGTGCGTACATTAAATATTTAAGATCTTTAAATACTCAAAGTATTTCTTATATTTATACTTATGAAAAAAATTTATTCATATTTCAATTTTTTATGTTTTATAAATAAAATATATTATTTTTTCTAATTATAAATAAATCTTTATGATCTAAATACTTCATTTTAGTTTTAGATCAAAAATTGTAAAAAATAGTTAAATTGAATTATTATGATGCAAAATGCTAGAAAAATTAAATTAAAAAATTGAAATATGAAATTTTTTTAAAACTACATAAAAAGCTTTTTATAATATTGGAATAAAGTAAAATAAGGTAATATAAGTTATTTTGTTAGAAACTTTTAAAAATTACATTGCACTAATTTATCTTATTTATAATTTTAATTTATTTGTGCAAACATTAACTCTAAAAGGTATTTAAGCAATATGAAATCTCTAGAAAAATGCCATTATAGATGATAAAATAGTAAAAAAGAAATACAATATGAAGAACAAAACAAAATGTTGAAATTACATATGAAAAAATTTCAAAAGTGGGGAATCTCATTGTGAATAACGATACTACTCAGGAAATTATAAGCCTTATGAAAAACATGATCAATAGTTGCTATGACATATTCAAATATTTTTTTCTTAAAAAAACTATTGAAGAGGACTTGAAATTAGTACAATTGGGACAAGATCAAGCATTATGTCAAATGGGGTTTAGAACATGCATGTTAGTCAAATAAATCTTCCCACCTATTAGAAAAGTGAAACTCAATGTGCACAAAAGTTATACGGAGTGGTCTATAGTTGCAGGAAATATTTGTGATTAAATAGGCAAAATGTTAAAATTTCTTGCCTAAATAGATTACTAGTACACTAATATGGAAGCAAGTGTCTTTTCAATCACCATGTGTTTGGAAGTGCAAATGACAAAAGGTTTACTATGCTAATGATTGAACTAGACCACATCACATATCTTAGAATGATCCTAGATCTCAAAAAGCTTCCTTTAAAGTCAAGAAAAAACCAATTACAAAATTAAGGTGATGGAAGAAAATTAAGGTGGACGCGGACTTTATTTATGATGAGGTTAACCAAAGAACTAGAAAAGTTATGAAAGTGGTTGGTCAATCTGGTAACAAATAGACATGGTATTTTTATAATATTCCATTTTTAAGTAGGACCCTATTGTGCATGGGTAAGGCTCAGTTAGCTTAGATTCATGAATAGTAAAAGGCGTAATGTTTTATTTTTTTAATGTCACAATTGTAAAATGCTAAATTTCAAAAGTTGTGCTATAGTGAAAAATACCATAGAAATCATAGTAGATAACTTTTGAATTGCCCCTTTCCCATCACAAAGTAGTTCAATTATTAGATGCATTGTCCTGATATAGCATGTTATCATTTCTTGACAACTGAATCTAATGAAATACCATTCACAATGGTGCATCATCAAACTTTAATGATTGTTCCTTCATTCTTTTACTAATAAAGAGGGTACTATTTATAATAGGTTCACATATAATAGCATTGGGACAATTTGTTTGATATTTTGCCATTAACAAATTCATTGGACAATTACTTTTACGAAACTAGGAGAATCACATTGTACGCTCGTGAGCTTTTTGCTTAATGATTATAACACAATTCTCATAGGTGCATCTTGTTTCATAAACCTCATCTATGATGAAGGAACCCTAAGTGCACAATATTGCATTAGGCCATTTTGTTTTACATTTACATTTACAATATATAGCAACTCTTTTTCTAAAAAAGTTTTTATCACCTTATTTTTAATGATACATACAATTTATATGGAAAAGGTTTATGTAATTAGTAGATGGTCTTTACTCCAGTCAATTTTATGTTTCAATTTGATATTATGATAGGTGACGAGCCTTGATTATTGATTATATTTAACATCATTCATTCAGGATTAGTAATAGAGGATCCAATTTGATTATAAGTACATATGGATATTTTAGGAGAGGATATTTTTGTTATATCCATTTAAGAACTTCTTTCTCTTTATTTTATTTATAATTTAATATTTTTACATTTTTTAACTAGGTAATTATTTTTATTTGCAAAAACATTCTTTTAACAAGTTATGCTTTCATAAAAAAATCAATACTTTTAAACTGTCATCGCTTATTTCCAGTTATATTTTAGTAACATCTTGTTGTTATAATGTTTTTATTATTTTTAGTTGCTATTTGATAGATTTTAATCAATTAAGAATAAAATCTTTGAGGATGTTAGTTTTTTAAAATTTTATCAATTAAATATCAAATTTCAAGAAAAAAATATCAAAATGGATTAAAATTCAACAATGATAAAAAAAAAAACTCATAGTATAAAATTATAGTTGGCATATTGAAAATGGTTTTGTAATATTTTAAGTTCAAGATTAATGAACAAAATAATATTGGAAAATTTGTTTGTTAAAATTAAAATATATTAAGAAACTTTAAAGCACAAAAATTATAAAACATTATACTTTTTATAATGTTGAAATATATGTTTAGCTGTCATGAGAAAACTATTCTATCAACAAAATTAAAAAAATAAATTAAATATTTAAATTTTCAAATAATAAAATCATAATAATTGAAGTGTTGATAATATTTTTGTGAACACATAAAACATAAGACAAAAAAATAAAGAAAAAAAATTTGAAATGTTTTAAATATAAAATTTTTTTGTTTAAGAAATGTTACAAAGTTTTATCCAAATAAATACTATGGATGGTGTAGTGAAAAGGAAAAATTCCAACATAGAAATTATTCAAGTGAACACCAATATTATATAATTCTAATAAATAAGAGGGATAACAAAATATTATACTTAGAAAATTTTGCAAAACAATATTAAGGACACATTTATTATTTTAACGTGAACAATAAAAAATAATTATAAATGTTTTTTTTTGACATAAGGATTGTAAATTTTTTTAAATTGTAATAAAATTGGGTAAATATCTACAATTTCAAAAATAAAATTAATAACCAAACAACGAAGAAAATAAAGTATAAAACACTAAATAAATAAAAAATAACTATTACATTAAGAGATTTGAAATGCCAAAAATTGTGACTATTAAATTTTAATTCGAGTGATTTTCACAATTGTAAAAAGTGTATAAATTTGCAAAAGTTAAGAGCATTTGTTGATCAAAAAATATCAAATGATTAATATAATTTTAAAAACATATTAATATGCCTTAAATTAAATTATACTTTTTGTTGCATAATATATCAATATAAATTTTCATAATAATTTTAAATATGGAAGTTTTGTGAAGCAAAAATATTTAGAAAAAAGGAAAAAATGAAAAAAAATACATTATGTTTTTATGACAATAAAAATTTTGAAACATTTATTACTATTTATGGAACTTGTCAAAAAAAATGTTTTATATGTGAACAAAAAATATATTGAAATTTTTTTCACTAAAATGTTGTTAATTATGCAAAAATTTTCATTTTATCAACTCAAAAGTACATGTAGGGTAAAACATTTAGAATGAAAATACATAAGAAAAAACTTTAACTTATATTATAGATCTTAAAGCTTATATTAAATATTATAATTTTTTCATAAATTATTAAAAATTATGTGAATCAATTTCTTTTTCATTAGGTTATTTTGACATGCTTATAAATTATGAAATAAGAAAATAGTTAATTTAGCCAAAAATTTAAAATGGCTAAATAAAAGAATTGTTTGTTTGAAAATAACATTTTCCTAAAATAATTTAGACTACTACCACATCATTTTTCTTTATTAGATTGTCCTACACACTAAAAGATTACATCTGTTAGCCTTTATACTATTTGTTTTGTATAATTTGGGATTTTATAAAAGTTGTACAGCAACATTACAAAGTGTAATTCAGTCCAAGATTACTAGATTTGAATTGATTGTAATAAACTAATTTTAATCAATCATAATATTTTTTAAAATATTTTATTTTCTACAAATATTTTACATTTTTATAAAATAATTATTATAATATTAGTTAATAAAATATAAAAATATTTAAATTTTTTAAAGTATGTTAAAAATAAGTTTAATGAGAGAGAGAAATAGGAAGTCATTAGGATAATACCCCATTTAAAATCATTAACAAATTGATTTTAGAATTATAAGCTTTTTACATTGAATAGGTTACCAAATTATATGATAATTATAATTTACTAGAGTAATATATTACTACTAAATATTAATTTTTTTATAAACTATATTGAAAATATCAACGATAGAAATCATCAATAAATTTAAAAAAAGTAGTTTGCAAAAATAGAAGACAAAAGGAAGAATAGTTTAAATATTAATACAATAAAACTATTAAGATGTGAATCTAATGTTTAAAAGGTCAATATAATGACTTAGTAAAGAACACATCAATAAAATATCATGTTAATTAAATAGTGCATATTTCAATCATAATAAAATATCATGTTACTTAAATTATGCTAACATTCTAAACAAAAAAAAAACTAAAAGAGCAATCATTCTAAACAAAATCTATTTCTATTAGCTATTTGCCAAATTTATAGTTAAAATAATTTCAAAACAAATTTTTAAAGAGCTATCATTTTGGACCAAAAGTTATGTGGTCAAAACTATTGCAAAGAAGTTCTATAAAAAAGCTATGTTTTTTTGTTTCAAGCTTGCTAGGTTAACTAAGGCCCTTGTAGTTTTCGTCATGGTTAACATGTCATTGATTTTGTCATTATGTTCTGGGCCAATGTGTTGCACATTGGGTCTGTGAATCTATAAGATGCCAGTAAAGTCCAAGATCATATTTCGATTGTCATGACATAGTTTAAGTTGGTGGGGCCAGTGTGAAGTTCATGCTGCGACGAGTTAGATCTGTGCCAATGTATCCTAGAATAGGTAGTTAGGCAAGTTTCACCTTAATTTTCTAAGTTGGTTCACAAGGCACATGACCTTTACTACTGTTGGGCCGATCTAGCAGGTTGCTACAACGTAATGGATCTACAAGCAATCCTGGTTTATGCTAACTCATGGATGGGATTGAGGTTAAATGACCCATTCACTAATCTATTTTGATGAAAGGTAGTCCATTGTAGGCATCGAGTCTAATTGAGTCAAGCCAACGATAAGGGATAAAGGCAACAACGAATGATGACATCAATAAAAATAGGCTCAATGGGCCATTTTTTGTATCTTTTATTTATTCATGATGTGAATTGTGACCACAGAATAAAGTTTTAGGCTCCATTTTCACTTAGCACATGAGGAAATGATAGCTTGATTTTCTAGAATTGCAGATACATGTCTTACTGGTCTTTGGCCAATACAAATCTTGATTAGTATACTCTTTAATTCCCTTGAAAAAGAAGAGTCCCATTTCTAATGATTTACCTACTCTACATGAGTTCTCATAATCTAATATGTAAAGTTTTGATCTCTATGACTCTTCCATTATTCTCGAAGTATCCACATTTTCTTGTTAACCTTTCCAATGAAAAAGATTCTTTTGATAACTCTAGCTTTTGGTTTTCTTAGTATTCTCATCCATTACTCCTTGAATCTTCCTACTCTTCTTACCATGATAAGTTAGTAAGCACTCAAGTAAGTGGTCACTCTCAATGGTCGTGTTTTTTTGACTCAAACAACTCACTAGAAATCATGATAAACTCCTTGTGTGAGCTACTAAATTTGAGATATTCAAGGTATTACTAATGTCATAATCATCTAGTAGCTCCATGATGTATGCATTTGACCCAACTATTTTCGAGATTTTTAATGGATGGGCTACTCTTGCATGTATCTTCTACAAAGTTCGTAGAGGAAACCATTCAAACTTTATTCTGGTCATCAAGAATTCTCCGTCAAAGAATTCTTTAAGCTTGTGGTGTGCATTCGCTAATTTGTTGTAGTCCTAATTACTAATATTTATTATTTCCTTAATATGCTCATGAACCTACCTTATATGTAAACATTTAAGTTTGTGCATGAATGGGTAATAGGATTAGGTCAAAAAGGCTAAAAGGTTCACATTCTTCATTGCATAAAAATTGGCTTAATCTTATGGACATATTAATAGAACTATTATAGGCTTTCCTTGCTTGTGGCAAAACATGGTCTAAATTATTTTTGTTTTCTCCAACCAAACACCATAATTGTTTTCAAGCCTATGATTTGCAAACTTGATTTGAGCAAAAGCTAGGGCTAATAGGCAATAGAGAATTTTAACTTTATTCACAAATGATACAAAATAGTATTCCAAAAATACCAAGTGAAACAAACGTCCTTAGCAATGATTGTTGTTTTGAGAACCTCATTAAACATAGACACTTTGTCAAGCTTAGTATGGAGGTTGAAGCTTAAATTTTTGGGTTATAGTTTGATTGACTTTTACAAATATTTTTTAGTTTTAAGGATCCATTCAATATTTCTCTTTAAACAATTAGTTGTTGGGGTAGTGATGATAATGAAACTATTAATGAATTTCCTTTACAAGGTTGTTTGCCCATGAAAACTCTTAAAGTCATGGATTGATCAGGGTGTTGATTAATCAATAATAGCCTTACTCTTGTCACAGTAGTATTGTACATCATCTTTTATGGTTTGAAGCCCAAAAAGTTCACTTGATGGGAAACAAATGCTCAAATTTTATGATATGTAGAGGCATTCTCCCTAAGCATGGAACAAATCTTTTTTTAAGGTGTTCTAATTTATGTTCAATGGGATAATTAATATTCAAGCTGTCATTCAATAAAACTATCACAAACTTTCCTACTGAGGATATTTGCATCATTATTCTTATAAATGTGCTTAGTGTATTAAATATTGTGAAGGGAATGACTAACCACTTATATAATCTATCCCTTATTTTGAAAGCAGTTCTCGCTCATCCCCTAACTAGATTCTAACTTAGTGCTTTCTACTTTTTAAATTTATATTGGATAAAATAGCAGCTCCATTAGTTTGGTCCAACAGTTCATCCAAGAAGGGAAAAGGAACCTTTACTTCGCATTGTTTTGCTAACTTCCTTCTTACTAAAATGGTTTCTCCATGAACCGTCCTTCTAAAAGCTTGATGGGTAGGAACAACACATGGATTTTGACTTTCTCAAAAGAATCATTTTTCTAACAAGTAATGCACTTCTTAGGTGAGTTCTTAATATTTGTACGCATTCATTTTATAAAGTGACAAATTTAGTAAACTAGAAACTAGTATAAGGTCAACATCATATTGGATGTCATGAAGAGGTGGAAAACCTTGGAGTTCCATTGCAAAACTTTAAGGAAAGCTAAACAAAAAGGATTCAATAGTGGGAGGTATTGTTATATAAGGTACTATTATGGTTTAAATGAAAGTTCTATCAATAAATTCTTTATCTAGTTCATCATGGAACATAAATAGTATTTACTTATTCAGGTGTTGGGTTGTTTTTGATAGGTTGGACATGATCTTTGGGTGTGTACGGGCTTATATTAAATTTCTAGTCGTGATGTGCAAATGTGTAAGTGTTGCCTTAGCTAGCAATAATGGTATAATGGTTTGATAACCATGGTCTTAATAAGATGATAGTTCATACGCCCATAGGAACAACATGACATAAGAGATCTTCCAAATTGTTTGGCAAATGTAATTGGTATAGTTCATTTTTTCTTGACACACATGGATATTTTGTTAATAAATGGCATATTGTATGGGTTTGGGCAGTGAATGATCCAAAGTCTAAGGAATGCCACACCATTTGAAGAAATTGGATTGTTATACTACCACTTTCTTTGATGACATTGCAAACCACTTCTCTAAGCTTGACAAAGAAGTAAAAAATGGTGGTATGCCTTCAATCATCACTTCTCTTTTGTTTGATGAAGGTTCTTCTCATGACTGCAATTGCTTCATATTATCAGTGTTGTTCTCTTAATCCTTGTTATAGTACTAATTACATAAGTAGGATTCTGAAGCATATTCTATCTCTTATTCTACATTGGTGTTCAATTCCCCATAATTCCTTGCTTGATATAGCTTACTTGCCATTTTTTGTATTGGACTATCAAGTGACTTGACTTTTTTACATCAGAAAAGGTTGCCTTTGGGTGATTGGTTAATAGGTTGGCTGGGTTTCAATGTAAGTTGGAGATAGGGAGGTCTCACAGTGGGATATTTTGGTGCATTAATTGTGGAGCATCTTGGATTGGTCAGCTCAAACTTTAACGTTGTAGATGCTTCAAAATTTTGGTTGGATAAATGTTTTTTTGTTTCATAGTCAATAATAATCCTATAGGCTTCTTATAAGGTGTAAATGAAAAGCATGAAAAGTTCCCTCTACATATATCTCTAAGCCCAACTTAGATTAAAAAAAAGGTGAACAAATGGTCTTCATTAAACAACAATAAAAATGTACTCATAAACTTGAGTAATGCGCTTATTACATCATTTCCTCTTTTTGTTAGGCATGTCATTGGTCAAGTAAGTGATTCTTTTATAAGAGGCATATGTATTTAGAGGGTCACTTGTGGTTAGTTGTTGTGTGGGTGCTCCATGTTATAAGTTCTATGTGATATCATTTGTATAAATTGTGCCATTTAGAAAGAGGAAAAGAAAACTCCCACTTTTGAGCTGTTACTTTCTTCTTTTTTTCAAATTAGGTGTTAATAAAGGAAAATTCAAAAGAATGTTTAGTTTACTGTTGCTTTGCTATCAACATTGGAAACATTGGTATAAATGAGCTCTAAAGTAAGATTTTATGATTATCTAGTACTATAAACTATAATGAATACGTAGAAAATAGACTACATAAATTCATAATAAAGAAAAAGACAATGCAAGAATGTGAAACCTTGAAAGGCAACACACATCAGATAGCTATCCAACGAAACTTTAGTGAAGCAAGAACGAAGAACAACAAGGGTTGCATTCATTATGTTTAGGCTACTACCAATTCAATGGCATAGAGAAAGGGTATTTGGAAAGGTGTTTGACAAAACAAATTGTGCTATATGGAAAGAACAACACAAATTTTACATGGGTGTAGATTAAAAGCCTTAAGAAACGTTAATAAGCATTATAGAATAGACAGGGTAATGATGTAACTTGCACATAAAGCTAGTTTAAACCAAACAAAAAATTGAATTTTGAATGGGAAGGAAGGTGACAATAGGTTAGAAATCTAAAAAATATTAAGTATCAACGTGGAAAGAGAAAATGATGTGCAAGGAAATGACATAATAAAAGTGGATCAATGAATTATAACAAACATCAAATTGAAATGAACCATTATGCAACATCCACTAGAAGGCAATGTAGTAGTGCTATAAGTAAAAAAACTAATACACTATCTCATTGCTTTAGCATGGTGGAGTTCTCATTGCAATTAAACGTAAACCTCAACAAGAAATCATGGAAAAAATTGAATTTTATGCATCTAAGGATCATATTTTTAAAAGGGTATGCCTCATATTTTATAGAAAGCTCATGTATAAAAAAAGAGATTAAAAATACAAAATTGATGGTAATTAGCTCTTAACAAAAAACAATTTGAAAAGCTACCTCTTAGTTTCAAAAAATCTATTTTCTAAAATGTAGTTACCCATGCTTTGGTCAAAGTTATTGCCAAATAGGTTTCTTAAAGTTATTTTCGTCCAAAGTTTTCATGTTCAAAATAGTTGCAAAACTATCTTCGTAAAAAGTTACATTTTCATATATTTGTTAGCCAAGTTCACATGGGTCATCAAAATATATTTTTGTTTGGGTTTTGCAGATTAAAGTAGCGAATTAGCACACCATCGATGGTGTTGCAAGTTAGATCCAAGTAGGTGTGTTTTGGTTCAAGCCTTCGGATCTTTGTGGTTTCCATGATGTGTTGGTCAAATTGGAGTTGAAGTGTCAAGGATGAGGTTAGCAAGTCAATGTGATGTTGATATTGTCAAGGATTAGATCAGATTCAATGTGTACTAGAGTGTGATGTTAGGAAAGCATAGCAATGGTAGATTCAGTTTCATTTAGATGTCTCACAAATTGTGCCACTTTTAAGTTGGTCCTAATTGGTAATCACAAAGTAGCTGATCTCGGTGTTTTTGTAAGTCATATGAGCTCGTGATCTAGATAAGAATATGAAGACCTATCCATTGATTTGTTTTAGCATAACATGGTACATTTATTTGATTAAGTCTAATCTGATCAAATGTGTGTAACAAACGAAGGCATCGATGTAAATGGGCCATTTTTTGGGTCCTTTTCACCTTCCTTGCATGAAATTTCATCCTGTAATAAAATGTTAAGCAATATCATAACTCCACATATAAAGAAAAGATACAATGACTCACCAAAAGTGTCAACACATGTTTGACTGGCATCTATGCATAAAAAATGCTAACTAATGACCATACTAAGAATCTTATGAAATTTGTCTCTTTGATTGTCCCTCAAGAACTATAGCTCTTAGAAAAAATGTGTGTGCTATGTTCTAAAGATCATACTTTGCATGTTTTAAATGTTTAGTAGATTGCTTTTGATAATAACTATTGGTCGCAAATAATTCAACTTATATTATCAATAGTAATCACATTCTTGGGTTATGAAAACAAGAAAAGAATATTGGTAGTAATGAAAAAACAAAACCAACATTTTAGTTGGTTTTGTTTCTACCCAAGTGAACCATTGCACAGTAAGTTGAGAAGGCATCACATGTCATTTTCAAAAGTTAAACAGACAACCTCACCTTGACTATTTTTCTCCTTGTGCTAGTGCACAACCACTTGTATTTTTTGCTATTTGGAACATAATATAAGTTGTTCTCTTACAATGTTAAAGACAAACTCTCTTTAGACATGGTGGGTTAGACTCAACCTAATAAAAATGGCTAATTTTGAAACTAAAACCTAATGAAGTTATAATTCTACAAAAGAACTCCTTTACTTGAAGCGTAATGCATAAGATCATATAAAATGTGGAACATGAGTAGAACATATGAAAAAGAAAAAAAAACATTACCACAAACTTTGCTGATGCATTAGGTTGATGAGGAAATTATATATAACAATGTACTTTGCTTTTTCAAAAAAACTTTCAAGTAGTTGCTTTATTTTTAAGTTGGCAAGGGTTTTAAAATAGTTAAATTGGATAAACTTAATTTAATGAAGGCTTTGTAGTGTTTGATTGCATTAAGAAATTTTATGTAGCATTAATTCAAAAATATTTTATTTAACTCTACTTATAAAAACTTTAGAATAGTTTTTCTTTCTTTGAATTAATTTAGTCCCTTCTAATTGTGAATTTATCATTAGACTTTCATAGATTTTCTTAGAACTAACTTAAGAATATCTATGAATGTTCACATGTGGCTATGCAAATTTATTGTTTACCTAAACGGTGATAATTTATTGATGTAGTAGTCGCAAGAATTTATGAAGTTGTTGCAAGGATTGATGAAGTTGTTGCAAGGGTTTCTAGTATGCCCACCATATGTCAAACATTGCTAGTTTAGTCGATGCCTGGCTTGGTTGACTACTATTTAATGAAGGCTTTGTGTTCGAGTTAGACTCACTTGAAATCACTCATTCATTTATATATTTTTTTATTTGTTTTCATTATTGTTTTTTCAATAAAATTATGTTTACAAATCTTAGGAAGGATTTCAAGTGATCAAATTAATTGTTATATAGCAAAATCATTTATGTCAATATTTCAAAAAGCCATAGTTCCCTTCCACTTATAGCAAGTGTAGTCCTTTGAACTGTTGTCATTAGGGTCATGTCAAATGTAGAAGTTCTTAATACAAGGTCATTCTCTTGCATTTTTTATGGTGAATTGTTTTCAATATCTATTAACAATGTGGATTGACCTCCTTTATTTCTTTGTAAATATTTTGCATTATGAAAACGTTTTTTAAAGTTTTTTTAAATGTAAACTATAATTTGTTCAATTTCTTTGCCCATCATAGCATTATTCTTGATGATAGGTGTCATAAGTCAAGTATAATTATTCAATTTAATGCAAAAGAACAAAATCTTTTACACTTTGCTTTGTCTCATATCGTTAAGAAAAAAGTCTAGAACTTTTCTTCTTGTTATGAAGAAATGCAAGATTTTGGTAAGTTATTTAGAGATAAATTGCCTCAAATCACTATTTTATATAGAAAGAGAAGAATAAGCTAAAGAAACATAAAAGGAAAGTAACATCACGTACACTTGAACTTAGTTTGTCGATCAAAGGTGCTAATTCAAATTTATATCTTGATGATATTTCACTTGTTGAATATGATGATAATTTATCTAAATGCATTAATTAACTATTTAATCAACATATGAAGCTAATCAATATTATGCTAATTTAAAATTCAAAAGAAACAAGCATGAACAACATATTCATGTGTAACAAGAGGCATGAAATTTTTAATGTAATGAATTACTCTAGGAGGCTACATAGTCGCATATCTATTTTCTAAATGACTTACAAAACAAGTTTTTTTACGACAAAAAAAATTATAGTTTAAGTAATTCTTGAATGATGCTTTGAATTGATTGATAATGTTTCTAAGAAAACCAAATGTAGATGTTAAAGACAAATTTATTATCTTAGTTGTGTTGCAAAGCAAACATATTAAATGGAAGGAAAATATTATAAATATACCTTAACATGTTTCTTCTTGCACACAAGCTATTTAAAAGTGAATTTGAGTGATTGTTGTATTAAAAGTTCATCTCATTTGCGTATTGCTTCTACCCTTTATTTTCAATTTAATTTGGAATAATCACTTGGGTTGGAAAAAAATGAAAAACCTACCAATTCATTTATTTAGTGGTTCCCTTAGTAACATCAGTGACTATGCCTTTTGAAGGTGATGTTGCTTATTTGAATCTCACACATCCTAAAATAGCTCGAGTACGTATTGTCGTGGAGTTAGCAAAAGAGTGGCCAAACCTAATTAGAATTTCTACAAAAGGTGTTTCAAGAAATGTCCTTTTTTACAAAATCTAGTATGATAACTTACCTAAATTTGACAAAGAATGCCACAAACATAGGAATGAGATAACTCAAGGCTGGCATTGAAAATAATTAGATAATTGTTAGGATCGCCTTGTTGCATATATTGAGGAGTAGGATCATGTAATAATGGAGAAAATATCAAAGAAGATGCCAACAAAAATGACCAACAACAAGAAAATATTGAACTAAGCAAAATTCCTACTTTTGTTCAACCACTATGGATGTTCAACCAAAGGTCTTAATAAAAATAAAAATAATTGAGCACATCCCTGATGTTAATGGAAGATAATTGATATATACAGTGGAATGCAACTATGTCGTAAGGAAATTTTTGGATGACTATAGTTCCTTAAAGAATTCTAAAAAATGTGAAGGACAATAATTAATTTTTTTATCCTAAAAAATCATAGGATAAAATGTAGCACTGATGTGACAATCTAGATCTTAAAATTTTTAGTGAAAATTTTTTTGGAAATGAACAACCTATATGTTTGAATATAAAATTGAATTTAAGCCGTCGAAATATCATAGAATGAGAAAAAAGTTATAGATGATTCAAGGAAAACAAATTAGCCAAAAAATTATTAAAGGATGCTTTCAGTTATCCAAATTGTAGATAATGCTAGTCTTAATGTATAATTCTTATTTTGAAATATTTATGGTGTTATAAAAAGAGCTTAGCCACATGATTAATCAATTTATTAAAATATGTATTGTTAGATAAGTTGTCTTATTGGAACTTATGTTTTATAAGGATAAGATGTAAAAACTTGCTGTTAAACACAATTTTTAGCATTGTTTTAGAATCAATAAAAAAAGATATAGATTCTTTGGAAGGACTTCAACTATAATGTCCACATTAATGAAACGTTGTTCATCCATATAAGTATCAAACATTAAGGATAGGTTTCTAAAGCTAGCTACACTTATTACCTAAGATAAAAGCACAATATTATGGACAAACCATTTCACATTTTCAACAACACTACAAATCCATGGATGACGGGTAAGTATTTTAATGACATCGCATCTTTAGCTAATTACAATGGACTATCTACATCTAAACTAAAACCAATGTAAGAGTTTGTTGATTGCATAATTTACATAATTTTAAGTGGTAGTCATATTTAGTTATTCACTTATATGGGCAAGAAAAGGTAATAGAATATGGTAGAGATCATGATAGCCCCTACCAGGGAGCTAGTCAAGTGTTTTCTTGGGCTTCTACAATAGGGTGCTAGTTATTGAGAAATAGGTTGAACTACATTAAACTTTTATTTTCATGACCTTGTAAGAACTAGATCAAGTCATATGCCTCTTCTACTATATGCCATCAAATTCCATCCTTCATTTCCCAAACAATTTAAATTTTATGACATGTTTTTGAATCACCCTACATTTTCATAAACAATGGAGAATAATTGGAATTGTCCTTTCAGCTAATTTTAGAAGAAGGAAAGTTCGAAAAAAATTAATATTTACAAAAATCATTGATCTTCTTAAATTAGATAAGGATATGGTGAGTCACACATAAGTAATTCTTCATGGAAAATGATAAGTGGAATGAGTTGTATATTGTTAATTTTTGTTGTTCACAAGATTTTGAAAGAGTGCAATTTTATTGGAAATAAAAAGAAGGAATTAGATTGCTATTACAAGGAGAAAGAAATACAACATTTTTTTGTATAATAGTGATGAAGTGAAGATAAAAAATAATGAGGTCAAAATAATGATAGTTGTAATCAACCACTTTCAAATCTTTCGAAGTCTTCTTAAGTAAATGAAGTTGAAAATATTTTTAATTATATCCTTTCCTTATTAATGAAAGCAAATAAACAATAGAATAGTGCAAGATATCACCAAGCCAGAGATATAGAGATAACTTTCAATATGAATTTAGGTAGCACTCTAGGTCCAAATGGTTTTAATGTAAACATCTTCACTAATTTTTTGGATTTAATTTCATATGTTTTGTTGCATGTAGCTTAAAGAATTTTTATATTATATTCAATTCTTTCCAGGTTTTTAGGTCCAAACATTATATATTTTCTTATATCTTATAACCTAGAAATCATTGTTGATGTTAGACCAAATATTATTCAAAAAAGCATAAAAATAATATTCATAATACTCTTTGTAGATTAAATATAACAATTTTTTAATTGGCTAAATCCTCTAAAGCAAACAAATTTTACAAATGTAGATATATTGTATAGAACAAATTAATGGTTCAATAATTAGTGTATTCTCTTAACAATAATCATAAAGTGGCAATTTTATCGTTAAGTTGGATTTGAGGAATACGAATTGCAACATTTATGTGAACTTTTTGGGTAAGACATCCAAGTATAACACTAATGAGAAGCTTATTAAGGTGCTCACAAATTACCTTTGTAATACATGGCTATGAGCTAGCATCAGTGGATCACTAAGAAACTTTTCTCAACCTTCAATTAGTCTTAATCAGGGTAATCCTCTTTCTTCTTTTCTTTTCATCGCATTCTTGGAGTTCTTCAAAAGAAACACTAATAATGTTTTTTCTTAAAAAAATGATATTATATGGACAACATAGATCATCAATATCTATCACTTTCCTAGCTTATGCGAACAACATAATTATCATACTAAAGGACATCTGAAAACTATTACTAATCTTAGTAATTTTCTATAGCTCTTCCAACACTATATAAAATTCTTAAATATAAAAATTTAATGTGAGGACATTTGTAGAAAAAAAGAGTATGCTAGGTAAAACAAATTTGCAAGGGGCCCAGACTACATTAAATAAATCTTCCTTCGATGTATTTGTGCTACACACCATATATATGTTAGATGAAAGTAAGTTTGCACAATTTGATTGATGAAATTAAAAATGAACTTCCTTAGGTAGAAAAAGAAGTTTTAATTATCAAGGGTGTACTCAATCTCATCAAGCATGCCATTTCCTCAATTCCATTATATGTTGTAATGATAACTAAACTCCCAACATAGTTTTATAATGAATTAAAAAAGGATTGAATTGTCTTTTGCGGAAATTTTTTAAGAAAAACTTAAGCATCATTGCAGTTCTTGGAATAAAATTAGTTTCTCATTAGAAAAAAACGTCCTTGGTATTTAGAAAATTAATAGAATGAAGAAACTTATTATGTAAAACATAATTGGAAAATACTCAATAACAATAGTTTGTGGTCTAACTACATGTCAATAAAATACTAATCCTTAAATGCATTAAAAATGAAACCCAACACACGGGTTAACAGGCAAAGGATAAAATATTTGATTAAAAAGAATGCAAATTGGTGTAACTCAATGAACTTGTTATATATTGTCTCTTACTCGTGATGTGTAAATTAGCTATCATTCTACATATGTTTATTTGAGATCAAAAAAGCTAAGTAAAAAATGTAGACTACACTAATGAAGCACCAAATGCCATTTCCAAATAACCTAATGAACCTAAACTTTCAACTTTCTTGAATGCACCAACAATGTTGAATTGAAGACTGAATTGGTCATGCTTTTTTCATTGAAAAGAAGCTAGATAAGCATTGGCTACTTTTAAAAATAATTTACATATTATGCAACCTAATACCTATAAAATCATGAAATAAGTTACATCACAAGAAAATCAAGGTAATATAAAATTTGTAGTAGAGAGGGCATAATCACACTACCCATTTTAATATCATAAAATATTCAAAAACCTAACATAACTAGGAACTTTGAGCAATTAAATCAAATTGTAGCATGATGTTATATGCAATATTAAAGAGAATTTTTGCTTCATAATAATCCTTTTTCAAATCATTCAAAGTTTGTAGGAAGATGTCAAACAAAGGATCTTGTGAATCATATATTAATTGGCTAAAACTTAAGAAATAATAGTGGAAGTGATTAGGTAGTTCTCTCAACCGAAGTTGTCGATGTAGTTAAACATTGTTGGTGAGAAGATATGTGTCAATTGTAATGGTATTGTAGTTGAAATGTTTTGGAACAATTTAGAGGGAATGAGTTCAGATTTTTCAATATTTAAATAAATCAAATAACACCTAAAGTTAAGGTATTGGAAATAACTTGGTGCCTTCAATTAAGCAACCAATTACAAATTAACAATTTATACATTTCAATGGATTGCAATGTTCTTTTGAATCTATATTCCAAGATTTGAAAAATGTACAACGGGAGTTAACAAATGGCATGATTCAAGTATGGAGACTAGTTTGCTAAACATAAAGTGGAGCTTATTATACAAAGAAAATAATAATGTCTCCATACTCTTCCTAAGAAAACAACAATAAAAAATTCAATTGACATAAGGATCGAACATCAATTCTAAATAAATACAACTCTATTATTAATATGGAGAAATTATGACCTCCATACATTTTTTCATCATTGAAGACATGACATTTAAAATATGGAGAATATTGTTTTTGTAAGAAAGGCGATTCTACTTTTCAAAGTTACTATTCATTTTTAGATACAACTTTAATAACTAATGGATAAAGAAAGTATGCAACAAAAAAGATACTATCAAAATATTGTATTATTATGATTTAACACTACTTCAATTCATAACATTATGTAAGGAAATTGTCACTATCATCATAATGTACTATATGCGTAGGCTCAGACAAGTTTGAAGGTTAACAAAGAATTGCAAACAAAGGACTAATATGATCTATGTCGATTATATTATCATCCATTTAATCTTTTTCATCGCTAATAATCTTCATCTTATGATGCAATTGTATTCAAAAAATTTATTTAGTAAGTAGAATAAAAAGAAAGAATATTTAAATTTGAGTATAAGAATAGCATTTCAACTCTTATACTAAACAAACTCAAACTTTATTTACATTGGACTAATATGATTGGCATCTTTCAATACAAACATACATTTTTAATGTATGGATATGCACATTAGACAAACGAAAATTGGGAAGAGTGTAACAAGTATTTTGTCACTTTATATTGCAATTACAAACACAAAGCTTACCCACTTCCATAATCAAAACGAATTGCTCAGCATTTTGCTGGATGACATCAACAACTTCAATTTTACATGTCCTTCGAAATCATTAGAAGAAAAATTGAATAACTTATAAATTGTTATATAATACATTTATTACGTGAGTAAAAAAAGCAAATTATGCCAAATATTATTAAGAGTATAATAATGGAATGTCAAAGAAAAGAATAAAAATGATTTCTGGCTATTTAAAAATGAGACAAACCCAATTTATGTTGTATTATTGGTTATCAGTTTTAACAAGAAAATTCCTAACATGAAAAATAATGACATATTATATAAAAAATGATCAACAAAGATGTGGGTTAGGTTACTAAATATTTGTTTCTTGTTAAAAGTATTGTGATGAGTAATGTAGTATTTAGAGCCAATCACTTATGCACTTTTAGTGATACCATTGCCATAGTGGAGATAATCATTGCACTTAACTTCACAACTTGAACCATTTTGTGAGGTGCCCTTGCTAAAATCAATGTAATGCCTAATGATTTATGAGGTTCAAGACTTAAGGGACTATGGACAAGGCCAAACATTATTAATGTAGTATGGCTAAGAGGAACTCTTATAATAGAATTTATGTTGAAAGATAACAATGAAAAGAACGACCACAATGGTAGACATAAATTCAAATCATAATTTAGATATTAGATAATCATCTAAAATACTAGATAGAAAACTAAGATGGTGCACTCTTTTAAATAAAAAAACATTCTTTCTAGAAATAAAATGCCAATATTAAAAAAAGATCTTTCTATTTATTCCATCAAAGGGTTTTAAACAGAATGTAATTTTAAACATAAATTCAAAGGAAAAATGGACTAAACTACAAAATAGTTGGTCGATAAAAATAGATTGTAATTTAATTTCTTGCAAAACAACTAAATTCATATTACGAAACTAGTCGATAAAAACATAAGTAAAAATCATATCGAAAAATCAATTCTTTTTTTTATCAAATCTTACATTGAGTTATTGAAATAATCATTATGATCCAAAATCACGACTTATTGAAATAATCATTTTTGTGTCATTGTTTATTGTCAAATTATCCTATAGCCACTCCTAAAGTTTTCTTTAATAATGAGTGTAACCAAAATTAAATGAATCAGGTTATTAAAACATACCTAAAATTTGTAATATGAGAACATACAAAATACTATAATGCTAGGAATCCAACAATTTTTCTCAATCACAAGAACAAAGCATAAAAATAATATCCACAAAAATAATAAACCATTCAAACTTAGTGTAGTCCAAGGTGACACCATCCATCACCATCAAAGCAAGATAAACACTATTATGATTAATTATTAAGTGTGATAAAATTGTCTAATAAAAACATAACTGCTTATAAATAAATATCAAATTTATAACAATTAAATCTAAAATAAAGAAGATGAATCATCTAACTAATACACTAACTCTAACAATCTCCAATTTTTCTTCTCAAAAGTTCTAACTCCTTGATCCTACAAAAATATAATGGGGGACCTCGGAGTCTCAATAGAAAAGTTTTGAGCTATGCTATTAAACTAACATGTAGTAGCCCAAAAATATCAATGAAATAATGGAATAAATCTTGTAAACTAATAGCATCATATTTTAACTATTATAATGACATCATCATCTACAAATAAGTCGATTTATATTTCCTTATACTATGACTAATTGGATGCTTCTTGTCCACTTATTAATGTAACACACTTTCTTATCCAAAAGAGTCATGACAAGACCTACACTTCTTTCACATCATGTAATTTAATACTCCATGAGAAAATGCTGATCACATGGGCCATTTTATTAGTCTTTAACAGCCATAAGTGCTCCATTAAAAGGCATAGCACATTATGTAATTCCTTAATATACTAAATGTTCAAATATTCTCCACGCAAACTATTTATATAGTGGCTTCCTACCATTTCTAAACATTTTTACTCCATAATCTAACACTCTTATTATAGGCCTAAGCATTTATGTATAACTAATCCAAGTCAAAGAAGTAAAATAACAAAACTATCCATCTCCTAAGTTAGTATGGATAATTAAAAGCCTATTATATCTAAATGCCTTATAAGTTTCACAAAATATTAATTCAATTAGTTAAAAAATTTGGTCCATTTTTCCATGCTAATTATGTCTAAGACCATACGTACTAAAGCAAACATAGTGTCTATATGGTCTTTCTTTTTAGCTATAAGTTAATTAAATATTAGTTATTTACCTTTACAAATAATTCTAGGTTCACACTTGTACCACTAGTGTCCTTTATGCTTCTAAGATAACCATTAGTCATCATAACCATCCTCTTGCCATGAATTCCTTAGATCGCCAAGTAAGGGGCCATCATGTGGCTTAAGAATATAAATGAAAGCGCTTTTGGTGTTGCCCAAAGGATGTATTAAACTTATGAGTGGCAAACATCATTATTTTATTGCTTCTTTGATAGAACCCAACAGATTCCAATGTCTTGTTACAATATGCATAAAGGTTCATCAATGGTGTTTCCTAAGCGGATAAAAAAGACCTTCCATTATAGCTTCCTTTTCAAAGTCTATGCTTACAACCATAATCATATCCAAAGGCCTTAAATTTTCTATTTAACTTTACTAAGAATTGTTAATTAACCATTAAACATTTACTTTAATGTCTAACCTCATCCTTAAAACTTATTCTAAAGATTTAAACAAAGCATTCCGAGGCTTCCCAACTAAGAACCAAGGCCTGCACACGCCTTAAAAGCTATCTGAGTTCTGGTGCGGCTTGAGCTCATGCCTTCAATGACATAGCCATGAAAGAGTTTCGTGCTTGACAAGCTAGCCAAATAGAAGGGATACTTAGCTAACACATTTTATAGAGTGTTAGGTTTTATTTCCACACACATAAATAATTTATTTATTAAGCTAAGGTGAAAATTATGTCACTTAAATTTAAAATATTTTTTATTCTTATTTTTTGCAAAACACACATATTTTTACCTTCTAATGTTATCAATTATGACTGTGAGTAATTCAAAATATAATCGTAGTGATGCTAGTTGGATATACCATTCAAAAAATAAGTTTATATAATAAAATAGAATCGAGTCTTAGTTTTACACATTCTTTGGTTTGTTATGCCTTGCAAGTCTTTCTTTATGCATGTAATAATCAAGAAGTGAAAATTACACTTGATCCATATTATCAAACATAGATTTTATTTTGAATGAAGAAGAAATTCAGAAGAGATCTTAACTTATAGAAATATATAATAATAAAATAAGAATATCTTTTCTAAGTAATTAATTACATTAAATAAAATATTCTTGTCCATGGTTTTCGAATATTCTAAAAATTGCCATGATAATAAATTCTTAATGGATACATGCTTAAAAAAATAAGGAAAAAAAGCAGCATGGTTTTAATTTATTCCACATGATAATGTCTAAGTTAAGGAGTGCTTTGCATCAACAAGACTTTATTGTGAATTCATCATCTACGTATATTTATAAACAAATCAAAACATGCAACATAATTATGGAAACTAGCTTTCATTCACAAAAAAATGCTAATATACATTTTTGGATTGTTCCACTATAAATACTACATAAGAAACAATGATAATCAACCTATTTATTTACTAAAAAATATCCATTTCTCATGGACAGAAGGAATTTTCTCATTCTTAGGCACGTTTCTTGAAGAAGAAGAACTAGTTTTTATGATAATCAATGTTTCATGGTTTCATATGTACTTTAAGAAACTAATTCCTTTTTATATTGTCTCGATCTTAGGTAGATATTTAGTATGAACTCAATGGTCATCTTATTTAGAATAAGTATATAGAGACTTCACCTTAGATCTTTTCCTACGACAAAGCTTGAACTCTCCTTCTTCTTTATTGCTTAACTAGCTTTTCTACTTGCCATTTTATTGATTGACTTCTCTAAATTCCTCTTTTATGGTTAGGTTTTCTTAAACCATTACAAACACATGTTAAGACCTCACATAAACTTGGCCAGATCTCCTTAAACCAAGGACTTACTTTACAATAATCCATTTTTGGGTTAATGGAGCCACAATTTACCCTTTTAAATTAATCCTCTTCTAATTATATTTTTAGGACAAATATATCAAGCTCCTCAAATTTATGAATCTATCTAAGATATAGCTATTAAGTCTGATAACATTATCTGATACAATCAACATCTAATAAAAAATAATTAATGATAAATAAGTATCAAATCTACAACTATTAAATGTAAAATATGGAGTATGAATCATCTAACAAATGCATGAACTCTAAAATAATTCATATACTAAAATTATAATCAAACTACTTGATAAAAATTATAGTTTACTTATTTATTACATATAAATCATTAAACGGAGTTCAACAAAGTGTTGTATTGAGAAGGAGATATGGAGGTTTAACCTTTACAGGGATTTGGAGTTGTTCATATCTTACGATAGATTCTTACTATAAACTTAATCATATTAGAACTGATAAAGAATTTTTGGTTCTATTATAATGGGAGGAATAGAACCTAAACCAGAGGGAACTCTAGAATCCTTTTGATTGCTAATTCAAGAATTTTGATCTTTGGACATAGAACTAAATAATTTCTTTATATCTTAAAATAATTTCAAGATAAAAGGGATTCAAGTTTGATCTAAATTAATAATAATTTCAATTCTTTTTTCTATGATAAGTTAATATAAACATCAAGTACTTCAAATTTGACAAATTTCCCTTCAACAAATTAGGGCATATGTAGATATAGCTTTTTTTATATTGAAGAAATAGCTTGAGAGGTGATAAAACCATATACTTTTTGTTATGAAACAAAAAAACTACAAAGAGATAGATTATTTTGTAAAATAAGTTTTTAGACTAATAAAAAGTTGTTTTTTTTCTTTTGCTTATTACCCAGCAATTGGTGTTAAAACAAATGAGCCAAACTATTATGAAGAATAGGGGTGTACTTTGTTGATTCTAAGAAAAGAAGGTAGAAAATGGGGATATAGGAAACTTATATGCCAAATGACTTATGTATGTTACTAGAAATGTCATCCTAGTTATATGGTGAATTGGTAGATAAACCCCTTAAGGAATTAGAAAATCTAGTATATTGCAACATTTGATTTGGCCGAAATTTCCATTTGATGTCTCAATCTAAGAAAATGATATCCTATTCAACTTAGTTAGAACTTTATAGCACTAACATGAGTCTTAGAAGGAGAGACATGAAACTCATGAAAAAAATATAATTTTTTGCAGAATTATAAATTCCACTTTGTCATGTCTATTATCCTATATATAGCAAATATGATTCATGAGACACCACGACATAACCATTATGGTTAGTTGGGGCCCAAAAAAATGTCAAACATAATAGCAAAATTTCAATAAACAAATCTATTACTAGATATCTCTTTCAGGTAATTAATCATTTGATTATATGAAGACTACTCATAATTTAACATTAACATTTTCTTAGTAAAAAACCATAACCATAAAAGAGCAAAAGATAAAAAAGTAGAGCGAATAAAAAATAAGAATTAATGAATGAAAGAATGTCCTTTACTCAAAACTGTAGCAAAGTGTAGCTTTTTGTTGGTTTCAAAAAAAAGAAGTTGAAAAACAAGAATAATCTTTTTCATTTATTTGATGTAACTTCAATATGAATCTTTTGTAATCATAAAAAGATTTATGTAAACTATCAAATAGTATGAAGTATAAAAGAGAATCTTATTTTATATACATATAAAGAACTAGTGGTCACCTTTTTTTATAGAGAAACAGATGAAGCAATATAAGGTATATGGTTTTTGCCCAGCCTACTCATTAGCTATCTAACTTTAAAAAAAACAGAAAGAAATTATGAAATGAATTTGTATTCATGATGCCCATACTTGATCGATTTTTCATTTCCTTTTAGTTTTTGTTAGAAAAAAGAGCAAGGATGTTTTAGAATCGCTATCCTAAACACATTATTGAATCTAACCAAATGGAATAGAGAGATTATTTGGGTAGAATCGGTAGATTTGGCCTTTCAAAATAAGCTCATAGATTGAACTACTATGAAATGAATTATTAATAGATTAATAAATCATTTAAGAATGGCATATACATCACATGTCTTAGTTCAATTGAGAACTTTAGGTTTCCAACAAGCTATTGCTGTGTTTATTCCATTAAGGAATTGATGATCATTTGACCATCCCTACGAAGGAATGGTTAGTCAAAAATTCTAAAAAAATGTTTTATTTTAGAGAAAACTATCATTATGGGAATGTAAATGTGGAAAAAAGTTATGTGAATCTATTGAGAAGTTCTATGCTAGAAGTGAATATTAGAGACAAGAAATGAATCCTTAGTTTTGGGTGATTAAACCCTTCAAGCCAGTCCACTTAATATCCTTTTCAAGGGGGTTAGATCAAATGCATCTTAAGTACATAAATTGGTAGTTACATGAGGATTAATGTTAGATCCTCAACTAAAAATGATTGGCTTTTACAATTAAAAAAATTTACAAGAAGGGTATTTTTTGATAGAATATATAATTTCTTATTGTAGAGCTTACAAAGAAATTGTATAAACCATGATATGAATTTTAGATGCTTGATATCTATATGTAGACTTTTTGAAGCACTTTAATATGCTCTTTACATAGAACAAATTGAACTTTTCAAAGTATATCCATGAGTCCTTAAAATTGGATAAAAGAGAAAAGTTTTGTCCAAACACTAATGGGCTGTGTATTAGGAGATAATACCAATATTAGTCCTTGATGAATCACTGCTTAAAATCAAGATATTTGAATTGAGCTTGTCAATTAATCAATAAGATTTGAATGCACCCAATACATTTTATGATCCCTTTTACTTGCAAAACATGTGTGTTAGATCTGTCAATTATGTTATGATGGGAGTCCCATTCATGGGGACCTTGTTGAGTTGGGAGAAGTTGTAAGCATTATTGTGGCTTATTCAATTGTGGAACCATGTACTGAAATAACATTAATAACTTTTCATACAAGTAGAACATTCACAAGTCACACAATAAAAAATGTGTGAGCTCCCTCTAATGGAAAATTCAAATTTAAAGAGTATTTTGTTCATCCCACGTATACATGTCATGGACACCATACTTTTATATATTTTGTAGACTTATATTAACTATTGAGAGTTAAAAAATTCTACATGATGTTAATACTCTTACTAAAAGTATGATTTAGTTCAAAATGACCAATATGTAGAATCAAAACGAGTGATTGTGAAGTTTCAGGCTGAATATAGTTTTCATTTTAAGAGGGTTCAAAAATATATTTTTTCAAAGTTAGAAGGAGAAATTAATAGGCTAACTAATGTATACCACGTGCCAATAGGTCCATATAGAAATATTTATTTATTATAAAAAAGAAGTCATTTATGGACATTAACAAAAGCTATATATAAATAAACTATAGTGTTATTTTCCTTTCATAATGATCAAGATCAAAATAACACTAATTATTGTTTAGAAGAAAGATATATCTTTGCTTCCACACCTAACAATAGTCAGAAAAGACATAAATGTTTTGGTTCTTTTGGCACTAAAAGATAAGAAAACACTTGACTATTCAATACTTGATCAAATCCTATCTAATGGTCCCAAGAATCCCATAAATTCTTGTATTTGTCAAGATTATTTCAATAATTCTTTTTGAAAAAAGAGAAGAAATAGAGAGACAGTCACATTATCAAATGATAGTTTGTTGTTTGATGAACATTTCATAGAGTATTGGATATTTTATTATGTTATTGATCATTAATAATGGTGCTTTGCCTGATGATAACAAACTCTAAGAATTATTAATAAAATTGTTAGAGTGAAATTTTAGATTTTAAATAATTAATGCATTGGTCTTAGGGAAAATTTAAAAATGAAACAAAATAAGATAAAATCTCATGAAGATCATCTCTATTAGATTTATAAATAGATGGAGAATATATTTTAAAATTAATTTTGAATGTTTTATTTTTTTTATTAGAATGTTATAGTTGATTAAAATCATTCATAATGGTACAAAAATTTAAATTAATTTAATTTAATTATTTTAGAAAACTATTATGATACTAAAGTCTAGATCTTTCCTTTATTGTCCTTATAATTGTTTTATGCTTGATCATATATTTGGAAATCTTTTTTCAATAACTTATTAAAAAAAAGTATGTCTTACTTATAATAATACTTAGTAGAAAATAATAATTTAATTAAAATTCAAAATAAGAAATACTTATTTCCAATAAAAACCAAAAGTCTTAGGTTAGAGCATGGTGCCAAAATTTGTTTAGCTACACTTATCGTCCAAAGAAAATAACTCCCAAAATTGTTGATTCATAACTCAAGAATTTAAACATAACTCATTTTTGGAGCAAAGTAGGAGGTAGGCAAGACAAAATAATATAAAAAATTCATATTGTAGGATAATTCACATAAAGACATAATAATCCATCATTCATTTAATATTGCTAAAAAATGTGCACAAGTTTGATGTGAATGTAATCAAATTTGATAAATTGATTTCTGAATTCATTTGCATGATTGCTTGGTCAAATAATCACAAGAACATCTGCCATTTTAAAATGCTTATTTTAATCCACCATTTAATCACACAATTTTGTAAACTGAAAATCAATGTTTTATTTGCACATGCAAACTAAATATGGATACCAAATATCAATTCAAATCAAATGGTCCAAATAAAATTCTAATTTCCAACTACTGTTTCTCTAATACTATTCATCCAATTCAGAAGTTTTGAAAATCCAATGTTCTAGGAGCCTTTCAATTGAATAGCTCTCACTCAATTGCTCTTTTAGCAATTGCTTCAAGCCATTGGGATTTTTATAATTTATTAATTAATATTTTATGATGGATGTTTTACTTTAATTAGTAAAGATTAATTGGAAAGTTTAGCAAGTGTTTTTAGTTTCTAAAAAATGCCTATATATATGCCAAACATTGAATACAATTGACTTATAAAAGTTTTACAAAATCAAAAAAAAATTCAATTCATTACGTAGATGCCATTTGTAGTCGGCGTTCACTGTCTCTTTCTTATGCTACATTCTTCACTCATTAAACTAATAATCTCTACTTCTCAAATAAGCTAAGTTCTAAATTATCTTTATATTTAATTAATTTTGATAAAATATTTGTGCTTCGTTAGGCCTTCATCAAGAGAAAGATTTATATTTATTTATATTAACTTTATCTTTTTGTTTCATAAAATTATTTAATTATATTGCTAATTGTTTTTGTTGAAATATTGTTTTAACTTAATCTTATTATTTGTTATGAAGATTTAGTTAACTCGACTTTTGGCAAAATAATTTATGTTAGTTGTGGCTTTGCTTAGTTTTTGTTGATGGTTGATATAGATTTGATTTTGTGTCGAGTTACCCAAAACTTGTTTTTGTACATTTTATATTTTTATTAATTTTTCATTTTCACATGTTTCATAAAAATTTATTATTAAAAGAAGCTAATGGTGTTCCAAAATAAAATTAACATTTGCTCAAAATCACTTTTAAATATGTTGTTAAGTTTATTAATAAAATTACTTCAAATCATTTTCTTTAAATGTTCTCTAAGGATCCAAAACTTTTGTTCTTAATACTTTGCCCACTTTATGTGAACTCTTCTGAACTAGAGTTCAATTGATGTAAGAAAGAAAAATCTTTCTAGCAAGAATAATTTGTCTAGTAAGAAGAAATTGTCTAGTTGATCCATTACTGTGAAATTAATGTTTTTGTAACTTTGAATGAAGGCGCATATGCCAATAGACAACAGCATTATTGTGATAAGTTCTATCTTTAGGAAAAGATTATGATGACTACTTATTTAAAATTCGTTTATAAAGAAATATGAAAACTAATAAAAACAAGTTTTAATTTTTCCAAATAAAAAAGAATATAATTTTAAACAAAAAATATTTAGAAAAATAATTCAAAAGAAAAATACAACCTATAATTAAATGGTAGAGCTATAAGTATTTTATATTATTGATGTATAATAGATGTATAATTCTACTAGGGTCTAAATTATGGCCCATAATACCAAAGATACCTAATAGATTATTAGGGAATAGAAATAATATTATATGCTAATTTGAATTCAGTAACATCTGTTATTTTAGAACTATTCAAAGATTAGCATTTCGAAGTTATATATATTATTAAATTGTGTAGGTGATAACACCATAAGCATTAAGTATTGAATCTTGCAAAGTTATTTTTTGTCATATTCTATTTCAAATATAGAAAACAAAGATTGTAACACAAACTTTATATGATTTATTTTAATAAAACAAGTAACCCTAACTATAGATTCTTATATATGAAATAAAAGTTTCTAAAATGGAACATCGTTTTGACAATTATGCCATTTAATTTTGTAAGCATTAGCATTTGGAGTACCAAAGTGACAAAAGGGTAATGTAGTGGTGATTTGGAATAATTAAAAAGCTTGGGATATTAGTGAAAGAAATAATTTTTTTAGTTATTGACTTTCCTAGTAGTAGGTCTTTTACTTTCTATCCATGTCTCTCACAGGTGATTTGATTACTGACACTCATGACGGAAAGTAACTCACCTTTAATCGTTGTCTCCCATAAGTAAGGTTTGAATCTCTTCAACTGAGTTGGGTTTGTACAATTTATTCATTAAAGTAGAATCACACAAAAAAATAAATTTTATTTCATTATTTTATAGCACTAATAGTTTTATGAGCATCCTTATTTATAGAGATCTGAAAGGTTCATTAGTAAAATTTTTAAAAAATATTAAAAATATAAGATAGTTAAAAAAGAATAATTGAATTAAGAAATACCAAAACTTACAATTGATGTTGACTGATAGTAATGAGAAACGATGAAATGATGGGTGGCACAATGGTAAGTTGAGTGACACGATAGCAAAGTTAGTCTGATTTTTTGGTAGGTACAGGTCAGGCAGAATAGAATGGGTTGATGGGACTAATTTGTTGATATGGGTCTTTAAAAGACATCGTGGGTAACATGTCAATGGGTATTGACATAGGTTAAACGATGTTATTTTTCAATTGTGTTCATGTCGGTGCACGGGCTAGCTTAGGTAATGAAAATAATTATTGAAGGTGTCAGTGATGATGGAAGACAGAGTGGACAATAGCATGAAGAGAACTCAATAAAAAAACATTAATTCTAAGTATGTTCTTAAGTAATTTTGAAGCATATTTTTCTCCTTTAGACTTGTGGACAATATGTTAGTTGCTTATACGTCATCCTCTTAGTTCAGATAGAACTTAGCTCGGTAGCATTGGGGTGATGGGCATAGTAATGTCCTAACACGTGTGATGTGATATGTTGTAAGTCATCATGAATAAGCCAAAATTTCTTGATCTACGGTTTTCCCTTCCAAAATACTAAAAATTTTTGAAGTTAATAGTCTTTTATTGGAATTGTCTAAAGATCTAAAATTTTCTTCACATAAGGAAAATTCACTCAGTATGACAGAATCAGGATCAAATGAGTCATTAGGTATTAGATATAGTGCTCTATTAGAGACTAAATTCTTAATGTTAAAGGTTTACCTAATCATCTACTATTTTAGCAAATCAAACACATATGCATTAGTACCAAGTTTTTGAATATTCTTAAAATTTGTAGCTTCATGTACTTTTATTTTCTTAAAAGCTATGAGAAGAAACTATTCTCAAATAACTCTAATTATAACATAGTCTCTTTGATAAAATTCCCTAACCATCTTTTGGGCACCTACTATTTTCTTGTATCTTTCATTACTTCAATTAATGTTTATAGATATTATTTTAAGAAATAAAGAAATAGGAGTTTGAAACTTTATTGGTAAAGGAATAAAATCAATAAAAGATATTGGCTTATTACAATGAGCTTATATAATAGTGATGGGTTTGGTAAACAAGTAGCCAACTCTTTAATTATAAGAAACTGAACTACGTCTATTGATTAAGGGTCTTCCTAAGTTGGGATAGCATATTCAAGTTTAAATTCTTCATCTTTTTTTCCACTATACATGGGCTTAGAATTGTTTATAGATTTGTTAGGCTCAAGTGATTAGGGTCTCTCATAAGGTCAAGTATGTTGTAATGCGATGCACTTTTCTTCATAAATATAGGAATACATATTTTTGTAATCCTTGAAAGTCATGGCCTTATAAAAAAGTCCTGGTCATCTAAAAATAAGATGTCATACTTGAAAATATATGACATCCTAAAAAATCTTGTCATTTACTTAATACGATATAGGTTTTATGTATCAACAAGATAGTGTAAGGGCTTGGATGTTCCGATAAAGTAGCACTTATTTGTTTAATAGTAACAGGAGATATTATGTTGCTATAACTACCGTTATTTATGATCATCCAAAATGGATTTTCCTTCATTTTTATGCTGGTGTTAAAGATATTTGTGTGCTTTTAGTTGTCTTGCAATTATTGGATTGTAAGGGTGCATATAAAATGAAAGTTTTCATATTTTTTAATTCTTTTTTAGCTCTCATTAGACATTATGTTTTCCTTTTGTTCTGACTCTTCATAATAATTAACACCTTCTGGGTTCATAGTCATTGATCTCTTTGGATAACTTGTAGCTATATGTCCCTTTTCACAATAATTAAAAATAGTGATTCAAAATTATGTGGGTCAGGTTAAGGAATGGTGTGGAGAAGTGGATGATAATGCAAGTGGATGAGGTAGATGAAGTGCGAGTATGAGTCATTGAGAAATGGTGGTGTGGGCCTTTGAAGAAACTGGCTTGTTATTTCTCTTAAAATAGAAATTTTACTTTTTTCAAAATTTCTAGCTATGAGATAGGGTTTCTCAATGGTAGCAATATTTCTCAAGTTAAGGTTGGCCATCCTGTATTCCTTTAAACATACCACAAAATGAAAAAAAATAAATTCTAATGCTCATTTATATTGCACTTAAGTTTATAATCTTTAAGCTTATTAATGTACTCTTTAATGGATCTACCGTATTAGAAAAAGTTTTATTATTTATTTTTTATTTTGATATTATAGATTATTAAAGTAAACTTATTGTACAACTTAATCTTAAGATTTTTTCATGTTTAGGATACCTCTTTGTCATTGTTAGTATATTATTACTCTTAGTTTGTAAGGAACCTATGGGCAATACACTAAGTTAGTCTTAATAAATTAATATTTTTTACTCACTCATTTGGTGTTAGTCAAACTAATCATCCGTACAAGTGTTTTAGTTAATATAATTCGTAAAGCATAATTTCCATCAAAAGTTTGCACAAATAGTTTGAAATTTTGGATGTGCTTTAATCTCAATGTCTCTTATGCCTTTCCACATACTGAATATATCTAGATCATCATTTTAGTCTATCTCATTAGAAGGTTCATTTCTTATACTATCATGATATCCCTTATGAATATCATAGTAAAAATTATAAAAATGATTAACATTTCTTTTATAGTTTCTGTGTTTTTTGGATATTTTTCTTTTAAATCATTGGTTTATTTCTTCTTCTCTTATTACCTATTTTTGTTCTAAGATTTGATTCATATTATTTGTTTTAGTGGAAGTTTCAACCATCTCTGTGGGTTGTCTTATTGATCGGGATACTAGCATGTGATCTTAATTTATTTTTTGTCTTTGATTTTAAACTAATTCTTGTTTTTGATTTACCATTTGATAAAAACTATGAAATCTTTTAGTCATAGATTGGTTTTCCACACAAGGAGATATCAAAGAACATAATATGAGAATTATTTTTAATTATAAACTTGTAAAAGTAAGATAATCATATTTATACACCAAGAAAACTAAGATAAGGTTTGCTTCTAGTAATATTGCGACTGATCAAGGTCTAGCTTTTGCCAACTATTAAAAAAATGGCTCTTTGATTTGCATGTTGAGCCACACTTAAGCAAAATTACCAACGCTCACTAACCAATCTTCACAAGTTAATTAACCCAAGGAAAACATGATTGTGCATTTTAATTTATTAAATTATTAATTCATCATTATCCAAAATATAATGGTTTTGTTATCATCAAAGAAGTGTTGTATAATCAGGCAATCAACAATTAGAATTATTTGTGTTTTGCTCTAAAAACTTCATTTTTATATATAAAAAAAATAATTACTCAAAATATTATGTCATTAAAGATTTAAATATAATTGAAAATATCATGAATGAGTTATTGTAAGTAAAAAAGTCAATTCTTTGAAAATATATAGTTGATTCTTTTTATAATTAACAACAAAAGTATTAGAATTGTAAATGTAACAAAAAATATGGAAACATAAACAAATTACATCATTACTATTGTACACTAGTTAAAATATTTCAAATATTTAAAAAGCATAATAAGAATTAATAATAATGGAACAAATATTGCATTAGAAATGAAAAGTATTATTTATAAAAATGCAAAAAATGATAAGATAATAGAACACTTAACATATTGAAAGCTATGTGCAAAAATTATTTATTGGAAAATATTCTCCATAGGTAATGTGCAACAAATTCACCAAACCAAACCATGAATTTAATACAACAATCTATAATTTTAAAAGTCAAGTGCATAATGAGTATGTTGTGTTGTGTGCGCATGCATTATATGGGTACAAAACTTCTTTTAAAGAATTATAATTGCTCAAGGTGGATGTAAGTACAACATGTGTACTTTGTGAGCATAGTTTTTTCTTCTACTTATGCTAAATCCTAATGATTCAGTTAGTATGCCTAGACCACAAGGTTTGTTTTGTAAATTAGAACATGTTTTGTGTTAGTAGTAGGTTAGATTCGATCCATCATGTATGTTGTCTTGGATAGTATTTCCTTTTATTATTGTATATTTTTTACCATTTTTATAATAAAATTATCTTACTTAAATTTATAAAAACATATTTGTCTTATTTTATTTTGTGAGATATTTTAAATAAATATTTTATAACATTATTTTTTATAAGTTTAATTTTATTTATTATTCTATATTTTTAATTTTTTATTTCAATTTATCAAAATTGTTTAAAAATATTATGCATTATATAATATGTTTTTTCATTTTTACAGTTAAAAAAATTCTATTAGTTTTATTCTATAAAATTTTTTTTCTTGTCGTTACTTATAAATGTAATACCTTGGATATCTCTTAACACTTTAAATTTGTATCATTTCACATAATTTTACTCTACTTTTTTCTTTATGTTTGCTTGTTTTCAAAATTTGGAATACTACAACTTTTTTTAACATGTGATATAAAGATTTTATAAAATCTAAATGATAAATATTAAATATGAAAATGATTTTTGGTTCAAAGGTGCAAAATTTTTTAATAATTTAAAAGATATACTTCTTATTCTAGGAAAATGATATTACTGATTGTTGAATTTTCTTTCAAAATTGTGGTTAATTTAGAACTTTTGTTAGAATATTGACATACATTTTTTTCTAAAATACAAAATAAAAAGATAAAAAATTTTATCTTAAAAATTTAAAATTTTAATATTAACAAAATATGCAAGTACAAGCAAAGTAGCCCAAAGAATAAAAATAGATAAAGTTAACAAGAAAAAAAATCTAAAATATTTAAAAATATTTGAATAATTAACTTAAAAGCAATTAAATTAAGTGTATATAAATAGTTTAAACGAATAAGAAAAAAGAGTAACATCAATATAATGATCTTAAAATTATTTTCCATATTTATATAAAAGATTAAAAAAATATTTCTAAATATCCTAATTTAGTAAAACTTCACATTATAAAAAAAATTAAAAAGTTAAAGACTCAAAAACAAAAATATCCGTAGCATAATGGAGTACTAAAAAAGTAAAAAACTTTTATGATATTGTAATTACTAAATAATTTTTGTTAAAAATATCGTAAAACTTTATTGATATTCTAAAATAAATAGCAACTAAATAAATTGCATAGCCATGTTAAAAAACATAAATAATACCACTTAATTAATTACGTTTTGTTACACATGTAGAAGGCATTATTACTTGGCATTTTCTCTTCTTTGTAATATATCAATTTAGGTAATGAGAATATTTCACATTAAATATTTCAAATATTTAATATTTAGCATTATTGAAAATATATAATAAATATTTGCTTCCTAATTTTCATTATTTTAAATATTTAGTTTTAGCAATTACTTCTATTTCTCCATTACCATATTGTTATAAATTATTAATTACATAAAAATTTTAGCTATATTTATTCTTAAGATAACCTCCAATTTTTCTTACAACAATAATGGAATTTTTAAAAAGAATTTCATTAGAAAATTATAAACAATTATTTATGAATTTAAATTCTTTTATTACATTCAAAAAAATAAACCAAAAATATTCAAATTTAAGTAAAATTAAATGCTACGAAAAACAAGTAAGTAATATCAATAGTTTAATATTTATAATATTGAAAAACATTCTTGAAAAACATGTAATTAAAAATTTAAAATATAAAAAAATTATTATAAACTAGAACAAAAAAAAATAACAAGATTTATAATTTTCATTTTTTGTATAAGATTGTATAATCACAAACTATGTTTTTAGGTATTAGAGTAAATATTAAGATAACAAGATCAAAAGAAAAAAAAACGATAGAGAAAAAAAACATGTCAGCATAATATGTTATTCAAAATCATGCAAAATTGATGTTTTAAATTTGTTTCTATCTATTTTATTTGAAATAACAAATTTTTGATACTTTTATTGTTATAAAAAAATTTCTAATCGAAATAAAATTAGTATTATATTATGAGTTTTTAATACTTTACTTTATTGTAAGTTTATTTATACATTTTTATACTTGTTTACTTATGTAAATTAGTGTACTTAACATAAGAAAAAATTATCCAAGTTGTTTTAAAAATTTTATACATTCACAATACAACTCTCTAAAATTTTTTATTTATATTTATTTTTGAAATATATTTGGTTACCATAATGTTAATTTAGTTCTTTTGTAGTTTTAATATTTTATGTTATATTCATTTCTCATATCATTTTACTTTACATTATCAATTTTCATTTTTTATTGAATTTTTTTGGACTAAAGAAATGCTTTCGTGTTTACCATGAAAAAAAAATTCAAATTTATAAAAAACAATAAATTGTAGAACTCTCAAGATGTCATTCCTAAATAAAAAAAGCACATTAGATGAAAATATATAAAGTTCTTATAATAATGAAATAGTATTCACATTTAAAATTTTTTTAAAAACATTAAAAAAAGGCTTTCATATAAATATTAAAAATATTTAATATTGTCTAATATAAAAAAAATTTAATTTTTCATAGTAATTTACAAAAATAAGTGACTTTTCATAAAGAAAAAACATAACTTTAATATTGTAATTTAACCAACAATTTAATTAAAATGTAAATACGACATGTAGAAATATAAAAAACTTAAAAAATAACATCAATATAATAAAAAAATATTAGTAGATTAAGTAAATATCAATTATTTACAAAAATATGACAAGTAAAAATATATTAAAACTAAATAAATATTACTATATTGTAAAATATTAATAAACTTAATAAATATAAATTATTTACACAATGCATAAATAATAAATCCCTACTTTAAAATAAAGACAATCACAACTTAAATAAAAGATGTTAAAAAATTAAGAACAAATGTACAAAAAATTGTAATGAATGTTAAAAAAATTGTAATATTTTTAACATCTAAAATGATAGAAGTTACGATCATAGAAGGTGAAAAAAATTTTATTGAAGACAAATAAATATATAAATATAATTAAAAAATCAAAATGATAAGAAGAGGTCCACGAAAAAAATAAAAAAATAATAATAAATTAGATTTGTGAATTATCTATGTTGTATGTGATGGATAACATCTAATGTTTGTATTAGTTGATACAACCTTTTAATTTTGAGTGTATTTTATACTGTTAGTGTTTAATCTAAAATTATGTCAACAACTTAAATATTATTCGTTAAATATGATTTAAGATAGTAATGATTTTTTGTTATATCACTTGATGATTAAAACTATAGATAATTTTTCCATTTTTTTAAATAACTTATTAATCAATTAATATTAGTTATTTATATTAATATTACTATAAAAAAAGTTTATTCACTATCTTTTAAATATTTAGATTTCTTTGTCGATTTAATTTTTTTAATAATCTCATGAAATTTAATAGTTTTTTCATTTAAGTGCTTTTTATGGTAATACCCATTCTTTTCAATAGTTTAAATACTTTATGTTGTTAATCATTTTCTTATTTTAGTAAAAAAAAGCTTTTACAATATTTGCTAGATCATTCAAGATATCAAACTGTGCTTGTTTATTCATCAAATGTAAAAGATAATTTTTAACTTTTTTGTGTTATTTGTTCTTACAATGATGTTGTACTTGTCTTAAAGGTTTTATATTTATTGTGATTTATTAAATGTTTGGAGTGATACATCAATTTTTCTTTAAACTTTTATATGAATAATTTAAACTTTATAATTATTTGATATTAATGAAGTTATGTTTTTATTTATTTGTTTTTAAATATTCTATATAATGGATTATTATGTAGAGCACATATTGTAGACCTTTTAGCAATTAGTTTACCAATGTATAAAGTTAGAAATTGTAACTTAATATATTTTTTGATTTTTATTTTATAATTTTTTAATTATCTAATAAAAATCATAAAAATTATTAAAAAAAAAATATAAAAGTTATGTCTTTTGGGCAAGGAATTTTAATTTTTTTTTTAAATAACATTATGCAAATATGAAAAACATTGATACAGCAGGCTTTTTAGGATTTTAAAAATTTTGACATATTATGCAAAAGGGGTTTACTTTATAATATAATGATTCAAGATATAATATTATAGATTAAAAATGTAACTTGAAATAATAAATCAATACATTATACTTTAAAATGATAAGCATATTTTTTACCATTAGTGAACATTTTGAAATAATTTCAGCAAAATACATTTTAGGATTGTGATGCCCTATTTGTCATATGTTTTAATGATTAAAAACACACACATTAATCCCATTTTTATTTAAAATATCATGTTAATTTTTTTTTATTAGCTCTTTTTATTTTACTTGTATATCGAAAATAGTTCATCATATTTTAAACATTAGGACTTATTTTCATCATAAATCTCTTTATAATCTTATAATATTGTAGAATTTTTACATTAAGTGATTGTTATCTAATGATCATTATTTTAAATAGCTTCAATATTTTGTGCTCTAAATTGTTTTTTTAATTCGAAAAATATTTCCTGAAAATATTTGCTAAACAATGAAATTTGTATCACTCTTATAGTTTATCAATGTAATGTGTTACAAAAATTTTTAAATTTTTTGTGTTATTTGTGATCATCATTACCTTTTATTTTTGTTATAGTTTTCCTAATATATTATCATTTTTTCAATGTTTGATATAATATATTCATTGCTTTATTTTATTTTATTTTTAAAAAATCTAATGTTTATTTTTTGGTTTCTTAATATTCTATATAGTGGAACGTTATGCAGTGCACATGCTCAAGCTTTTGGCATGTATTTTTGTTTTTTTTACTGTTAGAAATGTTATGTTAAGAATTTAATTTATTTTTATGTTTGAACTTTTTTAATTATGGAATAAACTTTTTCAAAAAGTATATAAAAACTACAAAAAAGTTTAAAATTATATTTTTATAGATGAAATTTCAAATTACTTTAGTTTAAACAAATTCACTATGTTAAGAAAAACATTAATGTAATAAATAGTTTAAAAATTTTAAAAATTATATCACGCTATGCAAAAGAAGGTTATCTTAATGTTATAATGATTCGAAAGATATTACTATATGTTAATAAAATGAAAAATATAGCTTGAAAATTTTGATCACTTCAATATATCCTGTATATTCCAAAAGTTCTTTATTGTTGTAATCTCAAGAAATTTGTCAGTATATCAAACTTCTCGAATAATTGAAAAAACATAATTATTATAGAAATAATTACTTTAATATTTTAGTTAATATGTTGACATTATCAAGAAATAACTAGCAATAAATTCAATATCATAAACGAGGCAATAAATACAAATAATATGCCAAAATAAAAATCATAGAAAATACAAAGATAAAAAATAAATAAATTTTGAAATTTTTGTGTACTACTTAATATTGAAAACATAATAAACTAACACTATAATGCAATTTTGATAACACTCCGAAGCGTTAAGAAATTACAATAAAAAAGATTTAAAAATAAATAATTAATGTAGAAAAATTAATTTTTTTTTAACTATTTCTAATTGTACATATTTTTATTAAAAAATGGTAGATGAAAGAATCGAAATAAAAAAAATTATTTTTATTCAGGAATTTTAAAAATAAGTAATGCTTTTAAAATTTAAAAATGGTAGCCTTAAATAAAAATTTGACAAATAATAGGAATAACAAAAATACTAAAATATTAATATTATAACAAAAGACTAAAATAAATCAAAGTAATGTCCATATAACTTAAGATGGAATGATCATAATATTTTAAATTTGATTGAAGATTATGTAAGTAAAATTTTAAATTTACATCAAACTTTTTATTGTCTTTTGTATTAACTAAAAAGATACTCATAATTTTCTATAACGATGTAATGTGATGAGAATTGATTAAAAATATATTAAAAATGAAGTTAAGCATTTTAAATATTAATATATACAATTCTTTAAAAAATTCCTTAATGTTTTACGAAAATAATCTAGATGTTATTAATAAAAAACTTTTTATAATTAAAACATATAAAAAATCTTAAGATCGTAGAATATCTGATATGCTATAAAATATATGACCTAAAAATTTATAAAAATGCTTTTATCAATAAATGAGTAACAAATTTACAATGAAAAAATATTAGTTACATCAAAATCAATAATTAAAAAAACTTATTAAATAATAACAAATGAGAAATATAAAAAAACAAATGAAAATGATTTCTTTATCCTTGAGGTAATTGTCCTATAGGGGTTATTATAACTGGGTTTGTATTATATAATCAAAATATAGTTTGTAACTTTAACATATAAATAATTAAAAAAATGAGTGAGAGAAGTATAAAACAAAGTGAAAATTATGAGAAAGAAGCTAAAGTTATATTATGAAAATATTTATGATATTTAAAATTTTTCAAGTCCTAAAGAAATGTTCATAATAGTGTACTTATGCAATCTTTTTTAAACAAATCTAATTTTTTTAAATTTAAAAATATAAGGAGAGACTCAATCATAATTAGATTTTTATATGTTAAAAATTATAATCTGACTACAAAATAATTGCCAAAATAAGCACAATAAATTTACCTATTACATATTTTGATTTTAGGATAGCTAACATGACTAAATTGTCTGATATATTATAGAACTGTAGTACTCAATATTGATTTATGGTAACAAATTTGGCGTTAATCACCTTTGCACACTATTTGAACTTCCTCTAAGTTCTTTTCTTCAATTATTTGCAATGATATATATTAACTATAAACAATTCTTCGACAACATAAAAAAATAATTTATAATTTTTAAAAATTTAATATAATTCAATTATTTCTTATGATAGTAAACTTTTAATTTTGAATAACATGGATTTATATTGTTTTGTAATATTTGTTACTTTCTATTTCTATACATCAAAATTTTTTATTTAAATTATTATATAATAAACCTTCTTGCAAAATTCAATGAAACAATATTTTGCACATTTTTTAAACATTTTACTTTCTCATTTTTTTAATGTTTTTACATTTTCATATTTCACCATATTTGAATGTTATGTCAACTTATTCTTGATGTATGGTAATATTTTATGAACATTTGTAATGTCAAATAATCTGCATTTCTTATTTTTGCATTATGAAACTATTTTTTCTTGATGTCCTTTTGCAATGTTTCTTAATTTGGATGTTTTTTAAATTTAATTTTCATTATCACAATTTTTATATTGGCTTGCTTACAAAGCTCACAATACTATTAAAGGACTTTTTGATAGTTATGTTGTTAGTTGGAAAATAAAAAACATTTTAATTATCTTCAATATTGTGGTAATTGGCATCACATATTTATTATATTTTAACAATGAAAATAATTTTTTAAAAATTATAAATAAAACTTTAAATATTTAAATGTTAAATTTATTTTATATAAACAAATAATTCAAAGTGTGAGATATAAATAAAAACTCTATACCATAAATAAAAAAAATATGAAAGTTGGAGAAAAAGCGAAAAACGTAAACGCAATTTCTCATTTGAGATATTTAAGTTTTTTTGTGCTCCATGTCATTAAAAGCTTTCATTTTAGAAACTCAATATGAGAAATGACTAAACATAACTCATAATAAATTTATAATATAAAAATAATGTGTGCTACTTGAGAAAGTTGATCCTAGAAGTATAACAATAAGAAATATCAATTTTGGAAAAGGAACAACAAAATCGACAAAGAATATAAAATTATATTACAAAGTTAAATTACTTGCATAATGAAAGATACTTAAAACATAATTAAACCTAAACTTATTTTTTATTCTACATATTTCAAATTTTTAAATCAATGTGAACAAGATTTCAATAATACTTTATCTGATATTATAATAATAAGCAAAGCTTGTATGTACTATAAAAGTTCATAATTGCAACAAACACTAAGATAATAAAAATCAAAAAAAGTTTTATTAACTTTTTTGTAATTTGTCATTGTAGGATAACTTTTAAAATTCTAATTTAATAATTATTACAATACGGTAAAAATATATTCAAAAGTGTAAAACAAATTGAGAAAAAAATTAAAATCATATTGATTACATATAATTGATAGCTTCCTTTGTGATGTGGGAATAAAAATTAATTTGATTGAAGTAACAAAAAAAATGATGTTGAGAAATTATTAAAGTAACTAACATTTCTTAAATATTTTCAAATTTAAGTACACCACACACTTCAAAAAAAAATTTATAAATTTTTTGATGAACGTAAAATAGAAAATACATCAAATAAATGAGAACTTTAAAAATATCTTCTTAAAGTGTTAATTAATTAACAAATGATATCTATAATTAACATTTAGGATCTTTATTGCTAAATAAACATTTAAAGAGTTAAAATGTTGAAAACAATACTTTGTAACATAAGTTAAAAATATCCAAAGTTTAAATATTATATTTTTGATTATTCATTTCTAATTTATATTATATTAGACAAATCACCTTAATAATTGCCCAAAATTATACTACGTAGTGTAAGTAAAAAAAAATATTAAATTATTAAAACAATTATAAAAATAAAAATTTAAAAACTTCATACCTATGTGAAATTATTTCAAATGTAATTAAAATAAAAATAAAAATAATATTTAAGGTTAACATGGTAGAGAAAAATGCACAACACTTACAACTATTTAGAAATAGTGAAAAAAGTAAATTTTTATATATGATTGATAAGTATTAAAAAATTATATATGATGAAAAATATTAATATTTCAAAATTTAATTTTGACAAATAATTAACTCAAAAAAGAATTATAGTTTCAGAAAAAACTGTAAGAATATAATGCAAATTAATTTAAAAAATATAACTAATTAACTAAATGAAAAACTCTCTCACATTGACCATGTACGAAATTGTGAAGTAGAAATTTTGTTATTTAACAAAGCAAAATATTAAAAAGTCTTTGATTTAAGGAAATTAAAATAATTAATTAACTCAACAAGACAAATTTTACTTGCATAAAAAATATAAATAAATGAGAAAAACTTAATTATTAATATGAAATAAATGAGTTATTGACTCAGCATAATATAAAAAAACATTTGATGATATTACAAGTTAAACATGCTTAATGTAACAAATAAAAAATGTTGAAAATTACGAATATAAGTAAAATAATTGGAAAAATGGAGTACTTAAAACATCAAAAGTTTATATAACTTATTTACAAAACTATAGTCATCATGTAAAGCATAACAAATTTGAAAGAAAAATATGCAAATTATTAGTTTATTTAAAACAATAAAATATTGTAATCTAATTCTTCAAAATTTTAGACAAATATTGTAAGCATGGAAGACCATTACTTCCCCTGTAAAATTGATTAGGAAGACTATTACTTCCCCTATAAAATTCTTTTAGTTTGATGTAGATAATGCGTACGAGTCATGTGGAGACTAATCTGTGCACAAAGAGATGCATGATAATAATTAGTACTTCATTCAAAAGATTGAAAAATATTTTTAAATATGTAGATTGAGCTAGAGGATGATTTAGGTAGTCAAAGTATACATAAATATTAAGTAATGTGCAATCATATAATAATGGATCATATTGGTGATACAACAATGCAAGACGAGATCTAAAATGACTATTTATGGATAAAATTTTAATTATTTAAAACTTTTATTATTTCTTGTATTAGTTATGTTGAATACTTGGTTCTTAAACAATATTTTGATGATAAAAAAAAATTACATTATTAATTAATCATTTTTATTAAGTGTTTCAAAATATTCATCTTAAGATCTAGTAGATCAATCGATTATAGAGCTTAATTAATTGATTCTTGAATTAATTTAAAATTAAAGACAAGAAAATAAGTGTTGGAGACATTGCTTTAGAATGGTTGAACTTTCAAATTTTGAAGCGCATGGATAGAGCTCTTAGTGTTGTAATTTCTCTTCTAAAGCATGTCTTCTACATAGTACATTGAGTAATAATTATTGTGCAAACCACTTCATATTCATATTACAAATTAGTTTACTTTCATCATATTCATGGCGAGGGGCATCGCTTTCCATAATCTTTATATAAGATGAAATGTCTACCTCTATTCACAGAATTAGACAGCGAAACATATAGATAAATAATAGTGAATAGTTAAAATTAAAATAATTTAATTAACCATACGTTTAATGTTAAACCAATGAGAATTGAAATGATGTTGACACAAAATATTTACTTAAATGTGCCTATAAATGCAATAGTTGTATGCCCTTTAACATAATAGTTATGGAGATAAATACCAATTATTGTACTTTTTTTAATGGTAACACTTAAGAATTTACAATAAATTTTATTAAGTGAATTTTAAGATTTTGGATAGCTGATGTATATTTTAATCGAAGAACCTACATAAGAGAAAATGTTAGATCCTATGAAGTTTCTATTCATTAAGTTGACAAATTATTAAGATATTCGTTTTTTGAATTTAATTTTAAAATTTTACTTTTATTTATATTAAAATATTAAACATAATTAAAATTATTTTTACAAGGCATAAAAATTAAATTGCAGATCACTTATTTGAATTAATTATTCTAAGAAATAGAGGACTCAAATCTTTGATTTTTTTTGCAAATCACTTAATTTTGATCATATCTATTTCTAATTATTTTATTTAAATTTTTATTTTAAAATTAAATAAAAATAATATATTATAAAAAAAATTAATATATTCCAAAGTCTATTATTTTAAAAACCTTTTTCAAAAGTCTATATTTTTATTACAAACCATTCATCTCTTTTACCAAAGCACATTTCAACTAGTATCAAAACAAAGTTACTTTCTAGTGAGACGAAATTCTTTAGGGGGAACAGTGACTCAAAATGATATTTCAATAAATTTTATTAAAAGTATGACTTCCAATAAGTCATCTCTTTTTTGGTCAATATAATCTTTATTGGACGACTAAGATTGCCACTCACTTGATGGTAGTAAGGAATTGTGGGAGCTACTACAAATTTCATTTGAATTAAACTTTAGAAAAGTTCAAAAGGTGTAGTAAAGCTCCTAGAATTGATCAAAACTTGATAAGGTTGATTGTGGAGTGCTTGAAAAAGATGTCAAATATGTTTAGCCTAATGAGACAAATCTCAATCTTCTTATAAAGTTGGGGTTTAAGAATCTGAATGAGATTCTTGTGTGATTTCATTGTTTTGATGTTTCTTTAGTTAAAACATAGAGGGTATCAGTTCCATTTATGTATGGTCAACCTCTTCTTTCCTATTTACCAAATTTTATTCTCTCTCCACCCATCCAAATGATAGAATTAGTGTTATTTTCATTCTTTTTGAGAACCTGATTGAGGGTTTGAGCACGAATGCCCATGGTGGGAGAATTAATGTCAGCTCTACGACCGATAAAATGAGTCAAATAATTATCTTATCAAATAAATGACAATTTCTATCAGATTTGGCATTTGATTCGAATTGATCAAAATCTCTTCAATGATCCAGCCAATTGGGGAAGAATCAATAGATTCTTCAACCAGAATAATTCATCCTTCCTGAAGCACAAGATAGTGGTGACAAAGAATGGTACATTTGTTGTTAAAAAATTTAAAATAAAAATGATAGTTTATGAGTTGTTTAGAATAAATTCATTAATTTATCATAAGAATAAGAGAAAAATTTTTCAAAAAAAGGATTATCTATTAACTTATAGCACAAAATATTACTTTGAAACGAATTTTGAAAAAAATAGTATTTATAACAACATCGAATAGTACAAAAAAAACAATGCAAGTATAAATATATAAAAAAATTATTAAAATTAAAAAATATTACAAATAATATGTACAAAATATCAATAATTTACAATTTTAAAAAATATTCATTGAGGATATTCTTGTGAAAAAAAACTTTACAACTATAACAAAAGCACACAAATAATAAAACAATAATAATGCTTAAAGTATGTGAACTCATTGGCAAAAAGTTGCATTTAAAAAAATTGTATATCTCCCACTTCAAAAAATATTATAAAAAAGTACTTAAAAATTTTATGTAAAAAAAATTTTCAAGGATTATGCCATTGTAACTTATGAAATATATAAAACATGAAAAATAAATATTTTTTATATGGAAAAAATTAAATATTCAAAATGAGTTACATAATATATTAATAAAATGATTCATTATATACTCTTAGAAATGTATGATATATCAAAAAAAATTTTCTAGTAATTGAACGGAATGATATTATGGAATGCAAATAAGAAAGAGAAAAAACACAAAAATTGTTAAAGCCCTCATAATCTACAACTTTGATTTTTTTTCTAAAATGTTCATAGTCATGTAAAAGCAATTTATTGAGAAGAGCATCATAAAAGATAAAAAAGTATAAAATGACCAACAAAGGAAATCACAAATATTTATCACAATTTTAGTAACGTGTAAATGTTCTTTTTTAAAATATGAAACGAAAAAAAAGTTATTTTAATTGAAGAGATTTTATTAATACAAATATCACTTATGAGTAATGATGATAGAAGAAACTACAATATTTAAAAAGGTTATGTTAGTATAACAAAATTTTCAAGATTCATGGTAAGTAGAAAAAAAAATAAATATAGGAGAGAATATATATAGAATTATAAATTACATTAAAGGCATTCTTTAGTAATGAAAGACAAATGGCATCTTATTGATTTCAAAAACTTTTAAAGAATTAAAAAAATATATAAAAAGAAATAAAAATAAAATAAAAATTTAAACTATAAAAAAATGTGCATAACTCACATACAAATATGCATAGAAAAAATTTAAAAATGAATCTGATAGAAACTTTAAAACATTACCCAAAATGTGCATAACAAGTAGCTACGTTGAATTGAAATTCATAAGATTGTTAGGTTTAGCAAACCTAAAATTTTTAATGATGCCTAGGATGGATGTGGAGAAGGCATATGGACAAGTGAGATAGCTTTCATCTTATCGAATTACCTAAACATGGGTTTCACTACTGACAATACAACTGAATTTTCATTTTTATTATTTTATTTTTTTGTGTAAATATTTTTATTTTAATTAAAAAGAAGATTGTGCTTCATTAATACTATTCACCCATAAAATGCTATTTCCAAGGCATTCTTTCAATTTTTAAAATATAAGAGAATTCATTATTTATATAATTTATTTTTAACAAATTCAATATTCAATAGTCATTTAGATTTCTTAATTTTAAATTTTTTTCTTTATTTGATTTTTATATATCTCCTAGTTCGAAAGAAAATTATTTTTTTTTCATAATTTATTAATAATTGTAATTAATTTAAAATTTTATTTACAAGATTGATTTTTATTTCTTTTTTAATGGATTATTCTTTTATAATAACTTGTTATAACATAACTTAGGAAGTAACTTTTGATAATTTTTGTACATAGATTAAGTATTTAATATTTCTAATTACTCAAAATATTTCTTTTATTTATAATTTTGTAAAATTTTTATTTAAATTTCAATTTTATAATTTCAATAACTAAAATAATTCATTCATTCTAATTATAAATAATTCTTTAGTGATCTAAAATATTTCATTTTAGTTTTCTTACAAACATTTGAAAAAATAATACGAAATTAATTATTATGATATGACACGCAAAATAAATGAAATTAAAAAAATAATTAAACTATGAAACTTCTTTTTATATACCATAAAAAGCTTTTTATAATTTTTTAATAAATTTAAATAAGGTAATATAAGTTATTAGTTAGAAAATTTTAAGAATTGAATTGTACAAATATATCTTATTTAGAATTTTAAATTATTTGTGGAATCACTAACTCAAAAAAGTATTTTGGACTTATAAAATATTTACAAAAATGCTACTACAGATGATTAAGTAATAAAAAGCTACGCAATATGATGAACAAAAAAAGTTATTTAATGAACTAAAAAAGTTATTTAATCCTTAATAAAAAAATTATAAAAATAAAAGAAATTTATAATAAAACTAAACAAATAGTAAAAGGGAGTTGTAGTTTATAGAAGAAATTTTGTCACAAAAATTTTCTAATTAATACTACAATAAAGGAGAAATGAGAAAAAAATTTAAAATATTATAGTTAGTACCATGTTAAAAAATTAATGTTATAATAAGATAATAAAAAATATTTGTCTACCAAAAGGGTATGAATAATGCAAAGTAACTAAGATAATTTAAAATAATCAATATTGCATGCATTATCCATTAGTTTGAAATTATGTCTTTAACATAGTAACATAAAAAATGTTAGTGCTAGCATAAAAGATGCTAACAAATTTACATGTTGATTACTTTGTGTATAATTACCAATAAAATACGTTTTCATTAAAAAATATCAAACTTTATTCTTAATGAATACTAGAACATATAACAAAGTATTTCAATTATTTAGAAGAACGAGTGTTGCAAATCAATGAAAAATATCTATACAAATAAAAAAATTACAAAATAGTATAATGAATTGAACAATATAAAAAAAATTATTTACTTTAAATATAGATCCATATAATAAAAAAATTAAAAATAATAAAATTTATATTGTAAATGGATAAAATAATATAAAGAAAAACTAAAGTAATACAAAAATAAGATCATTTTAGTAGTGCAACATTGCTAAATATCACTTTTGTTAGAAACAATTAAAAAAATGAAAAAAATAAAATCACAAGTAATAGAAAAAAATTAATGCAACTCGAACTAGTTAAAAGATTGATAATTAAAAAATTCAATAATTTTTATTTTATGAAGTACAAGAAAAGAAGTTATTTTTTTTGAAAAACAATGTGTGAAACAATTACAAATGTAAACATAATAATAAAAATGCAATACATTGACCAAAACCTTTGTAATGACTATTTTACAAAAACTTTTTTAAAAAGAAAGGAATTATATAAATAAATGTGAAAATAAATTTTTCCCCCTAAAACATTTTAAAATCCTTAATAATATATAAAATTTTCAAATCTTTCAAGAAATTAAAAATCTTTAAAAAAGAATGCCAAATACAAAAAAATGTAAAATTTTAATACTAATATTGTCAAAATGCAAAAAATGTTTTTACAAAAACTCAATTCAAAAGATTATGGTAATGGACAAAATATTTTAATATATTATTAATAATCATATTAACAATTTGGGCTATAAAAATTGTATGATTAAAATTTAAAAAATAAAACATTAAAATGAGAAAAATTAAAATATTGTTAACTAAACTATAACATGTTAATAAAAATAAAAATTGTACGAATAGAAAAAATATATAATGTTGTTGACATAAAAAAGTTGAAAGGTTTAATAGAATATGAAAAATATGCGAAAACTAATTTTGTGCATGAATGTGTTAAATATTCTAGATAAAGTACCACAAATATGTTTTATTCTGTTATCACTATACCGTATGCATTGACTTGTAAGAAAAACATTTTGTAAGGTAAGATCTTTCTTTAGCTCATAAAAAAGTTAGAGCATGTCTTTTATCGAAAAATAGTATAATCATGATCTTTGAAATTGTATTATATAATTTGTTGAAGTTGAAAATATGCAATATTAGAAGTGGTAGCAAAATTTCGAGAGTACATGGATTTAGATTTAACTATAGAATTGATTTGAATTTGTGGGATGTCTTTAATGCATATCAGTAAAATGGCTTATAGGAAAACTCTACACAACAAGTTTCACTATCATCATTACATATAATATACATAAATAAAGATACTAGGTTCCATGTAGTTTGGTGAGAGCTTTTTAGTGTTTTGAGATTTGCTACAAATGAGAAATATTGGATTTAAAATAAATGCCAACAAATTACATCAAAAGACTTTTCACTTAATAAACTTCAATTTATATGTGCTAAAATTTAATTATTTTTAAGTTTAGCTATCTAATTTGGTTGAGGTAACTTAGCATCATTTAAGAAACAGGAATGCTACTTTGCAATATGTTTACTACAACCTTTCCAGTTTTATATTCATTTTTATGTTCCTTAGCTTTAGAGACTTGTGATCCCAACATTATCACAAATATATCTACTTCAATGTCTTTGTTTGTAGAAAACTGGTGATTGAAAAGATATGGTGCCATAAAAGTTTAAAAAGAATTTTGTATTTGGTTAATAAGCAAGAATGATATATGTTAACATATATTAGACCTATTTGAAAGAAATAATGGAAGAATATGTGCAATACAACATAATAGTATAGAGTGGGAAGGACTTGATTAATAAGAAAAAGAGGATAAATGTAATAACTTGAAGACAAAACTTAAAGAATACTAAGTGGATCATTTTGTTTAATAGGACTTATCATATAAAATAAAGGTGACAAAATACAACACCTTAATATGGAATTATCTAAGATAAAATTGGGGATCATAAAGTTTAATTAAAAAAATTGATCATTCACAAGGAGAAAAAACAAAAGTGTGCTAATACGAAAAATTATTTTGCATTGTACGAACTTTGCTGAATTGACAAACAAGGTTACATGTGACTTCGATGGTGCTATAGTTCAAGGAGAACCATTGAGATTGTATTGTGTTATATATTGTAGTTGAAATTTAGTATTGCTTGAAGTGTTAGTAAAACTTAGAGGCTGAATGGCTTCAGATTTACTTATAAATTTTGTTTGAATTTGGAAGATATCTTTAACACACAATGATATATTGGCATCTAGGTAAGATCTATGCCTTTCGTTTTATTACAATCATTACATATATTTACATAGGACAATGATATTTTGTTCCATCAATTTTGATTAGAAACTTGCAACCATTGTATATATAAAATTAAGAGAATATACATTAGTTGTACCAAAAAATATAATAACAATTAAGATGTAATATATTTAGAATTGGTTTTCTTAGTCATCTAAGGTTAATAATACTTGTATTTAAAAAAAGTGTTCTTAAAAAAATTATATCAACCATATAGCTGATAGTGTAGTTGGAATAATAGAAAAGATATTTTTGTGAAGTTGACAAAAAATGGTCTATACAATGTGAGCATTACAAATTTTCAGAAAAGAATATTGTGTGAAATAAGCAACTAATTTAAAAAAACTAAAATGTATAAAATGACAAAAAGTTTCTAAAAAGTTAATGGAAACAATTTTAGAAAATAAATAATATAAAATATAAATGCCTAAATTATTCCAAAATAAAAAATTATACATTTAATATAATGAGCAAAATGTTTGATTATGTATTTAAAAGATTTTATGAAAATTTTAATATATTAATATAGTATTACATGAAAGTGAACTTTTTTAATTGTATGATAGCTTAACCAGAAAATCCACAATAAATAGAAACCTGGAGAGTTTATCATCTTAGTAAAATATAATTGAATATAAAGTGATCATTTAAAAAGATGAAATTCCATAGCGAAGTAAAAAAATAAGCTATTTAAAGCAGCAATCTTTAATGTGATAAAAATATATTCAATTGCTAGCATAATAGAAATATAGAACATTCAGTAATTATTCGAAAAAAATTTCAAAAACTAATTTCATTTTGTCATAAACAAGCTGAATAAAAAATATTTTCAATAATAAAATATTTCTTTTATTATTACAAGTCTCATAAATGAGCTATTACAAACAACAAAAGCTAATACCATTTCAAAAACATGTGTTACTTTTAAATTAAATGACTAAAAAATTATCTATGATAAATGTAATAAAGAATTGTTAAAATAAGAAAATATCTATGATTAGTATTGCAATATATTTAAAATATCTAAAGAAAATGAAAGAATTTAATAAAATAAGCAAAATAAAGATCATGTTGTAAATAATAATGTAAAAAATATAAAAATATGAAAAGCCATGAACATAAATTAATACTTCAAATACTAAAATTATTTTGACGTTTTATTAAAAAAAATATTCTTATTTTGACAAGCATGAACAACATTTAGTAATAGATAAAGTCAACTAACATTTGAAATTTGGTTGAAATTATATGAGACAAAATATACAAGAGAGGATGGTTGAATTATGTATTTAACAAATATTTAATTCTAAAATTTTAAGAGAAATATTTCTATTTACAATTGAAAGTTATTTTTTTAAAAATATTATTTGCAAAATGAGATTGCTCAACATTAAGTGAAATCTGCAAGGATTTTTAAATGGTTCGATCAAAAGTAATAGAAAAGGAAAGTAACATAATGTACTCTTAAACTAAGTTGGTCAATCAAAGGTGCAATGTTTAATTAATCTCTTGAAGATATCTCACTTATGTAATGTTATGATAGTTCAGGTAAATGCATTAATTAATTTGTAAAAAAAATGAAGCTAATCAAAATTATGCTAATTAAAGAGTGGAAAGCAACAAGAATGAACAACATAGTCATGAGTTATAAGTGGCATGACATTTTTGAAGCAACGAGTCACTCTAAAAGGCCGCATAGTCACATATCAATTTTCCAAATGACTTAAAAAACTACCATATTTTTTGTGAAAACAATTATTTGTAAGTAATTCTTGCATTGATGCTTCAAATTAATAGAATATTTGGCTAAGAAAAAAAGTTAAAAAAAATTTGTTCACTTAGTTATGTTGCAAATGGAACTTATAAATTGAACGAAAATTTTGTAAGCATCCATTAATTTATTCATGCACATAAGCTATTCAGATGTGAATCTGAGTGAATGTTTAAGACTATTAATAGTTCATCTCATTTATGTATGGCATTTACCCCTTCTTTCAATTCAATTTGGAACAATTGCCTTTCTTGGAATACAACAATGCACCTATCAATTAATTATTTTAGTACTTCACTTAACAACATGAATGACTAGGCCCTTTTAAGGTAGATGTTGTTACGTTAAGTCTCACACATCCTAAAATTTCTTGAGTAAGTAATAGAGTTGTCAAACTAAATTAGAATTTCTACTAAAGATATTTCAAACAATGGCTTTTATCAAAAAATCTACTATATTAACCTACCTAAAGTTGACAAAGGATACCACAAACATATGCATAAGCTAGCTTATGGAAACAAATAAAAATAATTAGATAGCTCTAATGTTCATCTTTGTTTTTGAATCAAGGAGTAAGGTCATGTAATTAATTGACAAAATATTAATGAAGATGTAGACAAAAATAACCAACAACACAAAAATTTCTACTTCACTTGTTAACTATTTGGCCAGGAAATCCATAATGGAAAACCGACAATAGGAAAATCACATCACAAATGCTAATGAATGACAACTAATATATATATATATATAAGAGAGTGATACTATCTGGCAATCCAACTATTGGAGGACTACAGCTGCTTAAAAAATTCTAAAAAATTAGAAAGGAAATGATTAAATTATTTATTCAAAAAATTAGTAGGATGAAATTTAGCATTCATATGATAATCAAGATCATAAAAGTTTTAGTGAACTTTAAGGAGAGCAAGAACCTCTATGTCTGAAATTCAAACTAAGGAGTTTAATCCATTGAAATGTCAAAGAATGAGGAAAAAGTTGTAGGAGATTAAGAAAAAACCCATATGCCTAAAAATTATTAGAGGATGCTTCCCAATATTGAAATTTTTGATAATCCTTGTTTTAATGAATAAATTCTTATTTTGAAATATTTGTAGCGCTACTAAAATTTTTTTTGCCAAGTGATTAATCAATTTATTAAAATTTATATTGTTAGATAAGTTGCCTGGTTGGAATTTATGTATTGCATGGATAAAACATAAAAGTTTGCTATTAAACTCAATTCTTAGAAATATTATTACAATGAATCAAACAAGATATAGATTCTTTCGAATTATTTCAATTGTAATGTTGACATTAATGAAATGTAGTTTATCTATATCAACATCCAGCTTTAAGACTAGGTTTATAAAGCTTGCTATGCTTTCGCCTATGATAAAAGAATGGTATCTAGAAGGAGCCTATTAAGGGAGAGTCATTTCACATTGTTAATGACACCACAAATCCATGGATGGTGGGTAGGGATTTTAATAAAATAATATCTTCAGATGACTAAAATAGATTATCTACTCCTAAACTAAAACAAATGTATGAGTTTGTTGATTGCATAATTTCATGTCATCTTAGGCTACAGTCAATTTTTAGTCATTCTTTTATATGGGCAAGAAAACATAATAAGTTATAGGTTTGGAAAAGATTAGATATGGTGCTTGTTAATGAGAAATAAATAGAACAACTTTCAACTTTAATAATTCATCACCTTGTTAGAACTAGATCAAGTCATGTTCGTCTTCTACTAAATGTCATCAAAATTCATCCTTCATCTCCCAAATAATTTACATTTCATGACATGTTTTTGAATCACCCTACATTTGCATGTACAATGGAGAATAATTAACATTCTTCTTTAAACTATATTGGGAAGAAGGCTATAGCTTTAAAATAAAGTGGACATAAAATGAGCCATAAAGATTTAAAAAATCAACATTTTCAAAAATATTTTATCCTATTAAATTAGATAAGAAAGAGGTGAATCACAATTATATAATTCTTCTATGAAACCCAACGTAAGATTAATGGAAAGTTTTTTATCTTGTTAATTCTTATTGTTCACAAGATTTTTAAAGAGTGAAATTTTATTCATAACAGAAAAAATTAATTTGACTGATAATACAAGGAGAAAGAAAAACAACACTCTTTTTTGCAATAGTGATGAATAGAAGAAATAAATAGAGAGGACAAAATACTGACAGTTGTAATCAGGAACTTTTAGAATCTTTTTAAGTCTTCTTCAGTAATTAAAGGTGAAAATGTGATTAACTTCAACATTTCCTTACAAATGCAAGAAAGCAATAGAATAATTGAAGGTATCATCGAGGAGGAAATAAAGATATAAATTTTAATATGAGTTTAGATAGTACCCTTAGTTTATATGGTTTTAATGAAAAATTCTTCATTAATTATTTTGATTTAATCTCAAAATTTGTGTTGAATGAAGCAAAAGAATTTTTATAAGATGTCCAATTTTTGGGGAGGTTTAAAGCAAAAATTTTATATATATTCATAAAACTCATAACCTAGAAATTTTCCATGAATTTAGGACAAATATTCTTCAAATCACCATGAACATATTATTCACATTGCTCATTATTGATTAAATATAACAAATTTTTAATATGTCGATTTCTCTAAATCGAAATAGTTTTACAAATGTAGAGATGTTCTAAGGACCATATTATAATTTTAGTAAGTATTATATTCTCTTAACAATAAAAATAAATTAATAATTTTATTGTTAAGATGAATTAAAACTTTCAATTATCCATAATCAAGGTAATCACTTATCTTCCTTTTTCTTCTCATTCATGGAGTTCTTGAAAAGAATCCTTAATAACATTTTTGCTCAAAAAAGAACAATATTATATGGACATCATAGAACATCTATATCTATCACTCTCCTAGCTTATGCAAACAACAGTTATCATTATTGGAGAAGATCTAAATACTACTATTAATCTTAGTAAGTTTTTGTATCTCTTCCAACACTCTGTAATGTTCTTTAATATAAAATTATTATTGAGGAAATCTATAGAAATAGAAGGAGTATATGCTAAGTAAATCAAATTTGTAAGGGCTTTAGATTGCATTAAAAAAATCTTCCTTTGACTTTTTTGTACAACACACTATATATAGGCCAAAAGAAAGTAGCTTACTTCCAAAATTTGTTTAATAAAATTAAAAATAAATTTCCTTCGGTGGAAAATGAAGGCTTTATCTATCAAGTGTGGACCCATTCTCATCAAGCATGTCATTTCCTAAATTCCAATATATATTGTAATGACAAGTAAACTCCTAATTTAGTTTTATAATAGATTAAGAAAAAATTGAATTGACCTTTGTGGGGAGACAATGAAGAAAATCTTAAGCATCACCTAACTTGGAAAAAAATTAATTTCCTGTTAGAGGAAAACAGTTGTGGTATCTAGAAAATCAAGAAAATGATGTAACTTTTTATCTAAAACTTAATTGATAGTTATGCAGTAACAAATTTTTATCGTTTAACAAAATGTCAACAAAAAACAAATCTTTATTTGCATGAAGAATGAAATTCAATTCATGGGCTAGCATGAAAAGGATGAAACTTTTGATTACAAAGAATGCAAATTGGTTTAAATATATGAATTTTTTTGTATATGGTCTCTAACTTGTGATGTGTAGTTTAGCTATCATTCTACCTAGGTTTATTTGAGATGAAAAGAGTAATGTCTAAAATTTAGACTACAATTATGAAGCACCAAATGCCCTTTAAAGATGTTAATGTTAACATAGGTGATATTCAAAACAATGTGCCATTACCAAGTATCCTAATTAACCGAAACTTCCAACTTTCTTTAATGTGACAACTATGTCCAAATGAAGATCCAATAGTTCATACTTTTGTTTATTATAAAAAAGCGAAATAAGCATGGGTTACTTCTGAAAGTAATTTATCCATTATGCAACTTGATATCTATAAAATAATGAACCAAATTACATCATGCAACAAGAAAGGTAATATGAAATTTGTAGTCGAGAGATCATAATCACGCTGCCTACTTTAATGTCATAAAATATTTAGAAAGCTAGCAGAACTAAGAACTTTGAGTAATAAAATCAAGCAGTAACAATTGTTATATATGTAGTATTAAATCATAACATAGAAAAGAACAATATTATTCAAAATTTTCAAGAAGTTGTCAAAGGATGTATTTTGGGAAACATAGACTAATTGCCAAGAACATAGAAAAAATAATGAAAGTGATATGTGGTTACCTCAATCGATGATCTACAAGTAGTTAAATATCATTGGTGATAAGTTATGCATGAATTGAGGTGCTATTGTAGTTGGATTATTAAAAAAACTTTAGGGGAAACGAGTTTAGAATTTTTTAGTATACAAATAACGCTTAAAGTCAAGGTAATCGCTATAACTAGGGGTCTTTAATTATGCAACCAACTACTAATTTGCAATTTATACATCTTAGTGGATTATTGTATCTAATCTAGGATAAAAGAAATATACAATGGGAGTTAGCAAATTGGATTATGTAATTGTGGAAACTAGTTTGCTAAACCTAAAATAGAGCTTAGCATACAAAGAAAATAGTAATATGGCCATATATGTTTCTAAAAAAACTACAATAAAAAATTTACCTCATATGGGGATAGAACATCAATTCTAGATAAGTGGAAAGGTGTTATTAATATAGAGAAATTATCACTTCCAAACATTTTGTCATCACAAAGGACATGACCTTTAAAATATGGAATAATTTTCATACTACATTGGGGTAGAATTAAGTTATTTGAGATTTCTATCTATTATGCAAAATACAAATATTATCTTTGTAAGATTGACACTTATACTTTTTCATGTTACTATTCTCGTGCATCAAAAATCATGACATAAAAATAGTCGAATAAGAATAGGTGGAATCTTAGTGCATGATTTCCTCAATACAACTTCAACAACTAATGGATCAATAAAGTTTGCAACAGAGTAACTTCTATCAAAATATAGTATTATTATAATGTAACACTTCCTCAAATGATAACATTATTTAAGGAAAAATTGGCTATCATTATTACATGCTATATGTGGAAGCTCACACAAGTATGAAGGTTCACAAAGAATTTTGGACAATAGATTAATATGAAATATGTTGATTATATTATGACCTATTTACACTTGGTTATCATTAAGACTATGCATCTTATGATGTAGTTGCATTGTGGAATTTTTTTAAGTAGAATAGATAGAATAAGTATTCAAATATGAGCATAAGAAAAGTATCTCAAATCTTATACTAAATGGATTCAATCTTTATTTACATTGGACTAATATGATTGGCATCTTTCAAAACAAACACACCATTTCAATTATATGGACATGAACATCAGACATATGAGAACTAGGAAGAGCGTAATAAGAACTTTGTCTCAATATTGCAATCACACATACGAAGCTTACCCACATCAATAACGATAATGGATTTTTTACCAATTTTATTGATGACATCAAGAACATCTGTTTCACATGTTCTACTAAATTGTTAGAAGCAAAATTGAATAGCCTATAAGGCATTGTATAACACATTTATTAGATGAGTAAAAAAATCAAATTATGCTAAATATTGTTTAAAGTCTACTAAGAGAACATCAATGATATGAATGAAAATGATTTCTAGCTATTTAAAAATGAGACAACACCAATTTATATTCTATAAAAATCACTTCTAACTAGAAATCCCAAACATGAAGAATAAAGAAATATTATAAAAAAATGATTAACAAAGATGTGGATGAGGCTACTAAATCCTAGTATCTTGCTAAAAGGGTTGTTATGATTAATGTAGAATTTAAGCATAACCATGTATGCACTCGTAGTGACACCATTGTCATTGTGGGGAATTTTAGTGCACTTAATTTCATAACTTGAACCAATTCTTAAATTGGCATAGCTAAACTCAATATAATGCCCAATGATTTATAAGATTTAAGACTAAAGGGATTAAGCACATGACCAAGCACTATCAATGTAGGATAGGTATTAAGAATTCCTATAATAGGATTTATGATGGAACGTAACTCCTGTAATAGGATTTAAAGGATGACAATAATTGTGGAGATAAATTCAAATCTTTATTTAGATGTCAGATTATCACTTAAAATATTTAGATAGCAAACTATGATTGTGTTTTCTTTTTGATATAGAAAACATTATTTCTAGAAATATAAGTCTAATATTAAAAGGCTCTCTCTACAAATTCCATCATAGAGCATTAAATAGACTGTAATTCTAAACATAAATTCAAAACAAAAATTGACTAAACTACCAGTCATAATGAAAAAATGCAAAAATCATATCATTGGTAAGAAAGGATGGAAATATAATAGGTAACTTATAAGAAACATTAAAAATCATATTTAAATAAAAAATAGAATATACTAATAAAAATAAATAAAATTCAATAGTTCTACTCAATTATTATGATAATTCAAGTTGTCATGCATCAATGAACACTATAACGACAGACCTTGTCATGTAGTGTGCTAAGTAAATCTTCATCACACTTAGCGTTGATCTTATGATCATGTAAAACAACTAAATTAATATTACATAACTAGCGGAAAAATTGTAATTAAAAATCTTATCAAAACTTCATTTGGTTTTTTTATCAAAGCTTATTTCAAGTCATTGAAATAACGATTATGATTCTACCCATAATTTGTCATCACATTAAAACTTCAATTGGCTTCAATTGGTTTTTTTCTTGCAACCCATAGTATGTCATCACATTAATGTAGGAATGCAGGCATGTTGTTAGCACATTACCTATGTGTTTTTTTTAAATTATTATTGAGCAATAGTGTTTTAGCAAATCCATCCATGGCCTTGATGTCAGTATATGTCAACATTATTGTGCTTCATATTGGCCAACTAGCTCTCATAAGAGTTAAAGTGTCAAGAGACTTCCCTTCTTTACCTTAAAACCAATAATTAACATAGCAAAGTAATTGCATCTTAGCTACTTCAACATTATTTCAAATCAAAAGTGACGTACGAAAGGTCAAATCCTTTTCTTAGACTATTTGTAACTTATTATGAAAGAATGTTGTTAAAACAATTTCAATAAAGCTTACTACATTTTTATGCCTTCCTTATGACACTTGTGGCCTACAATTTTTACATGAGATATACTTTATACTATTAGGTATATTTTGATGATTAACATAGTTAGGTTTAGAACATCACCAATATACAATTCATAATATTCATTATACCATTGCATATTATATGATGGTGATATACAAACTTTTAAAAAGTTTAATTACAATTTGAGTGATTTTACTATAAGGTATAAATTAACTATATTATTTAATCTATTTGAGTTTTTGTTATACCTTTTTTATGGAATCACTTTTCATTAATTGAATAGTTTTATCATACTATTTTAATCTTAGTAAGCAATTGTTCCATCCATTTTTATTAGTTTCACTTGTTAGCTTAAACCAAAAAATCTACTCATTAAATTGTCTCTTTTCTCGAATCGCTAATCATATTGTATGAAACATGATCATGTGTGCATTTAGTCGTGCAAAAGTTTCCATTTCAAATTTGAAAAATCATGCATACTATAGTTAAGTGACAAGTTTTATTTATATGGTGGAAAAAATATCTTGCTCAAAAGGAACACTTAGTTTCTTGATCATACAATTATTTTTTCCATTATTATACTATAAATGGTTAGACCTACCCTTAGTTTCTTAATGCAGTTCTTCATGAAAAAGTTCGATCTACATTTTCGTATTGAAATAATGTCTGAGTAGAAATCTACTAAGTTTTTCATACCAGGATCATTGTTCTTGTCGCAAATCATATAACTATTTAATTAGCTTATGTACATGATTTTTGTGAGGAAAACGTTTAAAACAATCCAGTTATTCTACATACACTTCCTCCTAAACTGAAACATCTATGAATGTGCCCTTAACATTCATTTGGTGTAGTTTAAATACCTTGTAATAAGAAAAAGCTTAAAATGACCATGTTGCACTCAACCTTACGATTAGTTCAAGTGTTCCTTTTATGTTTATTATTTCCAATTGATTATGAAACTTTCCTAGTAGTCTTTCGATATTTTAAATGATAATACAAGATCATTTTCTTTCCAATACCCAATTTTTATGACTATATTGTGGTCACATATCCTACCTAATAACTCCCATCCATTCATTCTAACAAACAAGCTAAAATCATCCAATAGCCCATGAAATAAAATTCTTTCATTGAGGCTTCATTTGTATTTTGGAGAACAAGTTTTGAAGTTCACGCAACATATATAATTTCTTTTTAAAGAGAGGTATTGGTTTGTACTAAAAAAGACAAGTCACTTAGAATTAGAATATCCTTGTTTTTGAAATTTTAACATACCATTTATAGGCTTTTCGTACGAAACAAGGATTCATTTTTCATCTTTCTTAACTTGCAATCAAGAAAATAGGAAAAATAACCCATTATGTCAATCTCAAATCCTACACATATAAGCATATTAATTCATTCACATAAACCGAACTTTGCTGATCTAAATATGATATCATCTACTTAATCTTGGACTTCAAGATGTTCATCAGTGTAATTCTTTTTGAACAAACTCTTATATAAATTCCCTTCCTAAAATAATATTTAAGCAAAAAATTACTAAGTTTTTCATACCATAATCATTTTTGGTCTTCCAATTTTTTAGTCAAAATTTTCCATGTCTTCCAAATCTTCCAATTTTTTATGTATAATTTCATCAAACACAACTTGAGTAGTTTTCATTACAACTAAGGTTGCCTTATTAAAATACTTATAGTTTTATATAATTGAAAAAAATTGTAAATAGATAGGCTATAATAACTTTTTTTTAAACTCCAATTTCTATCCTACATTCTATGTAACACTTCCATCTAAAAAGACCTAAGATTTAATTTATAGGCTTCTTTTTATTCCAAAGTAATATAGTATTTCTTTCACAATTTGTTTGATCATAAATCTATTCAGAGATTGAGATAAATGGAACGTCTTGAATTACTAAGACATTATGGATTAGAGATGTTGTACCACCGAAAGAAAAGTAGTAGAAGTAGTTAATGCTTGAAGAGGAGAGGAGCATCGTTCTATTCACAACATTGAAGAAGGCCAACTAAGTATTTAGATACACAATTAAGAGATAAATGTTATATCCATAACAAATAGAAGGAATATTATTATATTGGTTGTTATAACATATCGATAGCCAAACATTATTGTCCTAAAATAGCATGATAATATGTGTCAGATTAAAACAAAAATATTTGTAAGTAGAGTGGTTGATTTAAATTAAACGAGAATGACATTATTTACCAAAAAAATACATATTTTGCCTATTATGACCAAATTTTTGGCAAAACAATAAGCAAAATATGTGTTGATAAATATGCTATTATATTCTTATTTTAAGTTTTTATTTGTCTTCCAATTCTTATTTTCCAAAATCTTCCATGTGATCGAAATCTACCATTTTGTTTTGATTAATAATTCCATCAAACATCACTTCAGTAGATTCTTTTACATCTAAAGTTTCCTTACTAAATGGTTTATAGTTCTATCTATTTGTAGAATATTATAAGGAGATATCATCCTTTAACTTGGTTTCTAATCTCCAATTCTTATCTTACTTATTGATGTAACACTTTTGTCCAAAAATTCCAAAGTTTTTATATTTTGTCTTCTTGTTATTCCAAAGTACATATAATTTTTTATTTATAATTTGTTTGACGATTAATCTATTCAAACATTAAGTTAAATAAAATAGCTTGAATTATTCTGGCATTTTTTTTTGGAGATCCTATATCACCAAGAAAAACGTAAAAGTAGATACAAATTTTGTAAGTAGTCAAAAAGTTTATGATGTATAAGATAGAGAAAGCACAATTAAATATTTTGAAAGCTAATTAACAAATATATGTCATATCCTTAGCAAATTGATGGAACTTTATTATTGACCATTGTGGCATATTGATAGTAAGAAGTTGTAGTCCTAAACCAACATGATGATGTGTGGAAAATTAAAACCAAAATATTTCTATGTTTGAAAATGAGATTCTCAACCCCAAAAAATCAATTTTACTTATGAAGGGAATTTTTATGATAGAACAATAAGTCAAATATATGTTGATTAATAGTATGGCTTATATGGTATAGGAAACACTATTATTTTACATAAGTATTACAAACCTTTACCATACATTTGGAAAGGGTTTCTGGATCCATGTGATACTAAACTAATGTATAAAATAACATTCTAGGATCAAAATTATAGTCAATGAAAGTGAATATTTAAAACATTTATGAATATGTTAGGAATATGAAAATGATATTTTTAAGATAACTAGAATATGTAATTCACTTTTAACTAATTTTCTTGCAAAAACAATTATTAGTCTAGCATAGAGAGCATACCATACCTAATATTATATAATATGATTCATTAATTATCATTATATTGGTATGAACAAATTAATAATACACTAATATATATATATATATATATATATATATATATATATATATATATATATATATATATATATATATATATATATATATCATTTTACATTTTGTTAAGAAGATCTAAAAGTCAAAACATGAATTCAAAAGGAATACATTAACTCCACAAAAATGTTTACGAAGAGGATCATGTATTTTTAAAGGAAAATCCTATGAAAGGCATTACAATGTTTGCAAAAGTTGAATAACTAAAGAAAAGACATTTTGTGCTTTCATAGATTATTGAAATAAATTGTTTTATTGTTGAATAGATAGTTGTCATTATCATTGATGTAGTATATCATCTATTTTTCTTTCAATCCTAATAAAGCTTTTTGCTAATCATACTTTTAGATGTAAAGCAACATTGTGGTGCAGCCTAAATTATTTCATAAAGAAATGACAATGAAAATCTTAACGAGAGAAATCAATAAAATAAGCAAAAAGAGCATCTTGTGAACAAGTTATACTAACTAGTAGCTGCTTGGAAAGTAAGGGAAGAGATGCTTTGGAGTCATCCCATCACTCTTTAAATTTGAATGATTAAATTCTTATATGGAGGAACGTTTACAAAAAAGCCAAAATCTTTTAATATTTATTATATTTTTGTTGAAATATTGTGAGTGCATTTGAAACTCTATTTTGAATGTCATGAAATGAATTCCCATATGGATATTTTTGTATAAGATCATAAAGACTATTATTTGAAAGAACAAGTAATATGGAAGGGATGTCAAATATCAAAGAAAAAAATGGAAGGGACCTGAAATAATAATTCTACAAGAAGTGGAAGAGGACCTGACATAAAAAGAAATGCCAAACTAGAAACATATGAATTTTTTACTTCAATAAAAAAGTTCTTGGAGTAGTTTTTTGTGAAATTGTTCAATAGATTTTTGGATGTCATTTGCAATAGAATGTTTAAGAAATACAAACATTTATAAGGTTTTTTCCAAGGGTTATCTAACAAAAAATTGATTTACAAAAAGAGTAGAATATAAAGAAGAATGCAATCCATAACAAAGATATTATAGGTAGGAGTGTAATAGAAAATTATCCTCAAGGTTTGAAAGAGGGAGAGAAATTGGGTAATTATGGAAGTGCCATTAAGAAAGATGAGTCCTACAATTATAAGTTGGGACCATATGATTCCATAAATAGATGGAATGGTCCAAAAATATTGTCAAATGGAGATAATGTTACTATCAAATTATAGCATATTCTGTGTTTGACCCCTACATATTTTTTTTTTCATGATAAAAACCTTAAGTATTAACAATGAATTCTCTAGTAGAATAATGTGTAGTGTTTTGTTAAGATATCAAATATTAGTTTATATTTATTAGTCATTTCATAAATAAGGTATAGATTTGTATAGAAAAATTTGATCATAGTAATTAGAAAGTTAAGAAAATGTTGTTTCAAATACTTCTTTGCAATAACTTAAAATATTTTCTCAAAGATGACCAATGTAATGGCTCAATTATTGGCTAGGGAATTAGTCATTATGTTGGATTGACTTGTGGCATTGGCTCCAATCTGAGAGGTTCCAAACTATCCGATCATAGACAATAAAGGTGAATTAGTTATGGATGATTAAATCAAAGTGGATTAGATCTTGGCCAATTGATCGAGTAGGATAAGATCTAAATTATTTGATTCATCATTGGAAAAGATGAGAAAGATCTCATTAAAAAGATTCAAACATAGAGAAAGATGAGTTATCCTATTCAAGGAAGAATTCTTTTAGATGGTTAAAATAATAAAAATTTTCAATGAAGTCAAACATGACCTTGGCCATCCAATTTCAAGCTAGGATCAAATACTCATAGTGGATGAAACATTTGTTGTCCAATCAAAGATTGAATGGTGAGAAAAGAGCACATTTTTAACACTGAGTTGTTAGATGAAAGTTAGTCCCATATTGTTGAAAAGAGATGCAGTTTGCTCTTTATAATACCCTTCATGGTTGTATAAATAATTTATTGTCCCAATCTTGTTTAGGATGCACCCTGACTAATTTGTTGGCTTATTTTCAAGTGGTCTCCTAACTTCATTCTACCTGGCCAAGATGGACTTGGTTGGCCCAAGTGTTTTGTTGAAAGTTTAGTAATTGACATGAAATTTGGTAAAGATGAATTACATAGATTTAATCAAAAAAGGATTGAATGAAAAATTAAATCATATAAGTTTCTTAATTCAAGAATAGGATGAACAAGTTAAATGTTGGAAATAGAACGAGAAAGTGAGATAAATGAAGATGTAACTTATAATCATTGGTCTAACATTCTATTTTATAACAAAAGGATAGACTTTTTCTAAGTTGATTCATATATTATTAATCCTTAAATCATACTAAACACTTCAATGTATTTTTGGTGACCATTAATTGACCATATTCAAAAGTGTTAGGCTTCATCACTAAAACTAAACCTAACTCACACTAAACAATTCTATAAGAATAAATTGTTAAACATTTATAGCTTCATGCATCAAATACAAAAGTGACTTAACAATCTCTTCCTTTTGATGATTATAAGATGTTCATGTTTAGATCAAAATATAATTTGACAAAAACATATATTATTATGATAAGTGGTAGTAAAAATGAAAAGTTTTTGCTCCCACTTAATTCATCCTCTCCTATACTACAAGTTCTATGTCACTTATTTAAATCATGATAATTCTCTCATTTTGATATCATGAAATGGAAGGTATAATTTTGAAAAATTATATTTGACCTAATGGTTGTTTAATGATTTGAAATTGATCATTTGGAAGGAATTTTGTAAATATGTCTACCAATTCTTTTTTGGAAGGAACAAATATGAATTTTACAAAGTTTTAAGCTACTTGATCACTAAAAAAGTGGTAACTTATACTATGTGTTTATTCTTGAAATGATGAACTTAGTTCTTTACTAAAACCAAGGAGTTAGTATTATCAAGTATGTTTGAAATTTGCATGGGATCTAAACCAAAACCTTAAAATTATTGTTTCAAACGTAACAATTGAGCAACACAGCCTTTAGTCACCACATACTCGACATCTGTGACCAATATGGTCATGCAATTTTTTATTCTTTCTTGACTAAGAAATTAAAATATTTTCTAGTAATTAACATGTACCTAAGGTTTTTCTTTGTCTACCTTAGATCTTACAAAATCTGAATCTATAAAACTTATAAGATCTCATGAATGAACAATTTTAGGATTCCTCAAAACCTATGTTCATTATACTTTCTACATATTTGAAGATTAATTTAGTCACATTTAGATGGCTTTCCTTAGGATTTCATTGGAGTCTAGCACATAATGTAACACTAAAAGAGTTGTTCAATCTATTAATCATAAGTTATAGTAAAGATCTAACAAGTTCTTCATAAAGTTTTTTTACCAAAGTGTTTCTCAATTTTATCTAAATTTAAATACACTGATTGATTCATTAGAATCTTCTTATGTTTCATATTTTCATGCCCAAATTTTTTGAATAAATATTTTAAATACTTAGTTTATGAAATAGAAATCTCATCTTTTTGTTACATAATTTGTATTGCAAAGAAGAAATTCATCTCACCCATTATACTTATCTCAAAGTCATATATCACTAAATCACAAAGTTCCTTAAACATATTTCTATTTATGCTTCCAAAAGTTGTCATCAACATAAACCTGTACAAGCAATAAATGATTATTGAAAGCTTTTAAGAATAATGTTTTGTCCATTTTTCCATTCCTAAAACCCAATCAACTAGATAATTACTCAATCCATGATATTGGGAATAAGGAGCTTACTTAAGGCCATAAAATGTCTTTTTTACATAATCACCATATGCATGGGTCTCAAAACTTGGGGTTCCTCAACACACATATCTTCTTTTATTAACTTGTTTTAAAATGGATATTTTGCATCCATCTGAAATGACCTAAAATTCTTATGACATGACTATGCTAAGATAAGTATAATGACCTCTAATCTTATTATTAATATAAATTACTTCTAAAAATATAAACCTTCAACTTGACCCTTAGTAATAGGTCTAGCTTTGTTTCCAATCATCACATTGTTTTTTCCTAATTTATTTTAAAATATCTTTTTGGTTCCAATCACTTATTTATCACTAAGCCTATGAACTAGTTCCTACACTTGGCTTCTCTCAAACTAATTTTACTCTTCTTTTACTTCTTAAACCTAGTGGTGAACCTTGTGGGCTTGTTCTTTAGATACTAGTTTTGTGAAAGAAACAAATCACTATGATTAATTTCTCTCATAAATGCTTTAGTCCTAACTCTCTGATTAATATCTCTTATATTTTATTTTATTTTATGGAAAGCTTGGATTTTGGGTATCCATATTGTAAACTTTATAAGTTTTCCCGAAAGAAAAGTATCTTGTGAAAATTTCTAAGCATATTTTTTCATCAAACTTGTTCACTGGGTTCTTTCATTATTAAGAATGTTGCATTTAAATCCAAAAATATGAAAGTAACTAGCATTCAATTTCTTATTTTTAAATAACTACTAAGGTGGTTTTCTTAAATGTTGGCCATAAATTAATTCCATTTATTGTATAATAAGTTATAATAATTTCCTTGTCCCAAACATATTTTGGTAGCTTGTATTTGATTAACATAGTTATATCCATCTCTATTAAGGTCTTAATTTTTCTTTGTACAATGTCATTTTTTTGATATGAATAAAGACATGTAATTTTATGCCCCTCATTTTTAAAACTCATTACCATGATCACATTGAATACGACTTAATTAGAGATAGCTTTCCTCTTCTATCTTTTATATTAAATTAACAAAGATTTCAAAAGTCTCATTCTTACACTTAATAAATATAACCTAATTATATCTAGAAGAATCATTAGTAGTCACAAATCTATTTTTTGTCTCCTAAACTCTAGGGCTATGCCGGTCTAAAAATGTCTAAAAAAACTATCCCTAAAGGTCTGCCAGTAGTTAATCATTTTTAGGTTCAAAAGATATACTTAACTTGCCTTCCTTATTTGTCAGTTTAATACATTTTTCAACTAGTTTTGTTTGGCATAAGAAGATCTCTAACTACATCTAGTTTGTTTGTTTTCTTTAATGTACACTATCCTATGTGACAAATTCTAATTATCTTCCTCTTAGACTTATCTTCACGTGTTACCTATCTGTTTAGATAATTTCTTATTGAGATAAATTTTGGTAAGTCTCTAGTAATACGTCTTGAGCATTTATTATCCAACTCTCAACAATTAAATTTTTTCCCCTTTACATAGCTACATAAATTAGAAAATGTTTATTAAATATTCATAAAATGTAACTTTTATTTTCCTTATTTCTGTGCATAATTCCAAAGTATATTACTTTTTAACTTATGAATATCTCGAAATACTATATCTCTATAAAAAGATTATGAAGACAACATATTTAAAATCCTATATTCTCTAACCTTAGTAACCCAAACATGCTTGGCATAGTCATTTGAAACAAGGCTTTGAACTAAAAATACTTTTCTAAAGAGCTTAGTATCATGTGTAAGAAGTTTTATCTTTATTTCTTTAACATACAAAGTACCTTCATAAGTTACTTCTAACATTTTTCAAACTTTGTGAGGTATAAAAAATTCTTAACTTCATCTAGTGCTGCACCAATAATAATCATGAGTGATGAAATATTAAAAACTTAATTTAAGAAAAAAATTAAAAAACACATATTTTAAAAATAACACAAAAATGTTAATAAAGAAATTAAACTTATTTTATAATAAAAATAATAATGATCTTAACATATAGATAATTGAAACACACACGATGGTTCACCCAAGTGATTTGACTCACATTTTTTTATAGGGAACCCTCATTGATACTAATTAAAAAAAAGAGTACATTAATCACACATGAGAAGGTGGCTTATGAGTTTTAAAACATTTTTTTTTAGATTAAATTTTCTTAGAAACTCTTTTTAAAAATAATTTTTTTAATGAAAAATCTTTATTTTATATACGTTAATTTTTATTTTTTAAGATTAAAAAATAAAAGTAAATATTAAAAGTAATACAATGAAATTTTTAGATGGCTTAGTTAAAACAAGGTCCTACATCCCCTTGTAACTAAGGTAAAAAAGTCATCACTATCAAAAAGTTTACAACTTGTAGTTTTTTCTTATGAGTTACCTCCAACCTTTTAGCTTTTATGGCTTCAATTATAACATAAGATTTTACAAGCTTAACACTAACTTGGTTTTTTATGACATTAAATGAAACTCAAGCTATTATAAATGTCAGGTCGCCCAACCTAAAAGAAAATGGAAAAAATATAATAAGAAGGAAATATTATGACAAATTTTTAATCCTTTCGATACTTTTTTTTTAATAAAAGCAATGACAAGCTTAAAATTACTATGAAATGTAAGAAATTGAAAGCTTAAAAGTGATAGGATTGGTTAAAAGAATTTAACATTTTGTGAAGAACTAAGATGCAGTTGTTGTAAAAAGATTTTATGATAGTAGAATATCATGTTGTGCTTTATTAAGATCTCAAATATTAGATGATGTTTATTAGTCATTTCATGAATAATGGTTAGGTTTATATAAAAAAGGCTTGATCAAAGTTATTCTAATGTTAAGAAAAAGTTGTTTCAAATAATGCTTCCAAATAGCTCAACAAGCTCTTCCAAACAGCTTAAAATATTTCTTTGAATTGGTTAATACAATGGCTCAAAAAATGACTAAGAAATTCGCCATTAGTGGAGCCAGCATCGTTGGATCTTATTAGAGAAGTTCTAGTCTATTAGATCCAATATTATAAAAGCTGAATAGTTCTAGATGGTTGGATGAAGATGGATTAGATCTAAGCCATCTAATCAAGTAAGATGAGATCCAAATCATTCAATTCATCATTGGAGAAAGCAAAAAAGACCTTAGCTATAGGTTACAAACATGGAAGTGTTAGGCCATCTTGTACATGAGAAGATTATTTCAAAAGTAGAAATAATCAAAGACATCTAATTTGGTCAGAGTGATCTTGGTCATTTGATTTTGAGCTAAGGGCAAGTGCTTATAGTAGATGAAACGTTTACAATGTAGTCAAAAATTGAATGGTAAGAAATGGCACATTCTTTTGGTGTCTAGAAGTTGAACTAACGTTTGTCTCACAATGAAGCAAAGAAAAGTAGTTTTCTCCTACAATACCTTTCGTGGGAGATAATTTAAGTGTGCTTGGGATTTCACTCAGGCCATTGATATGTTTATAGCTAATTTCATGGTTATGGGTTTGCCTTGACCCTCATTTGCATAATTACAATTCAGCCACAATCAATCCTCCATCTTATTTTAAAAAGTTCATGAATGTACCTTTAACCAATTTTGGGCCTAGCTAGGCTTGATTTTAGTTGGTTTCCTAACACAATGATTCCAAGCTCGCTTGGGCTTAATCAACATGAGTGCTTTGAATTGGCTAGGTTAGGGTGATGCTTTTTTTAAATAAGAAAATTTTATGAAATTAATTTTTAAGTTTACCCAACGTTTATCAATTGACATGAAATTTGATAAAATTTGTTAGAAGGATTTAATTAAAAAAAGGATTAAGTAAAAAAATAAGATCTTGTAAGTTTCCTAAAGCATGAAAAGGTTGAATAAATTTGATACTTAAATAAGGATTTGCAAGTGAATAAGGATGTGCATTATAATCATCAATCTAATATTCTATTTTATAATAAAAAAGAAAATCTTGAGAAACTAGATGCATATATCTTGTATCTATGAATCTTATGGAATACTCCAAGGTAGTTTGAAGGCTCCAAATATATTATCTTCAAAGATTCACGACTTAATTTTTAAAGCCAAATCTGATTCACTCTAATCAAGTCTATTTTAATTAAATGATTAGTATTTATTGCTTGACACTTCAAACAACAGGGTAACCAAACAAAATATGACTAGATGCACTAATTGAATCAAGAAAATGACAGAAAAACAATTCAAACAATTCTAGTTCAAAATCTAACTAACATATCCATATTTAATTAAACATGAATGTACTGGCAATAGAGGAAATACTTCAAAGCAAAATAGAGAGGTAGCCAACTCCAAATAATACACTTATTACGTAGTGTAAGAAAACTCTTATAAAGCCATAATGATCCACTATTCATGTAATATAGACTAAAACCTATATGTTCACATGATTATAATAAGAATTGTTGCAGTTGTTTTGTCATTTGATTGCATAATTATGTGATCGAAAAATGGTATTCACATTCACCTTTAAAAGCATAATTAGGTATATCATCTGATGCAACAATTTTATGATCCAAACACAAGTTCTAAATCTAAATATCATATCGTAATTCAAATGTAATAGTCTAGATCAAATCCTTATTTCTAATTAGTGCTTGTTTAATCTAGTCACCCAATCATGTATTCCAGTATGAAAGGCAAAAATAGGCTTCTAATGAAGTAGCTCAAATATAATAGCTCCCTTAACAATTGTTTTGAGCTATTAAGATTCTTGTAATTAATTATTATTGATTAATTAATCAATTTGGCAAATATTTTTAATCATAAAGGATATGTATTAATAGGTGAACTCTTTAAAAAATGAAGTAATAAAATTTTTACAAAATTTGAAGAAAACTTTTCATGTCATGACATTCAAGTAATTACAATTAAGTTCTTGTTCTGACTTCCTTATATTGTGTCTTTCAGTCATCAAACTCTTAATCTCTACTTTTTTTCTCAAAGGAATTAGGTTCTCAATTGTTTTTTAATGGATCAATTAAAACACTTTTACCTCATAAATTATTTTTTGATCATTGGATTTTTATTGGTATTAATTTCAATTTTTTGTCATTGAATTATTTTATTTTTTTCATATTTATTATGATATAAGATCATACTAGCTCATTTATATTATTTCAATATTGTAAGAGTTTATCATAATCATTGTATAGAGAAAGACTTATATTTATTTTTATATTTGAACTTGGGCTTAATAATCACATTTAAAGATGTACTCAATCTTATTAAGAAATTAGTTTAAAGCTATCTTTCTGATAGCAATAAACTATCTTCTGTGAATGTTAAACCTATCTTTCTGATAGCATTCTTTGATATAACACTGATATAATGATTACTATCTATAATGATCTCACTAGTTGGTATTTAATTTTAATGAAGGTACAAAAGATTTTAGTTCATCACCAATTTTTAGTTATTGCTATTATAATCAAACTACATCACATAATAGTTATAGGTGGTGTAATATATTAAATTCTTTAATCTAATGCTTGTAATTCTCCTTCAAAATCCTCATCTATCTATATAACTTCATTTTCTTTAACATCAATGCTTTCTTTTAATCTTTGTTTTATGTTTATGTGTTGGTCTCTCTTAGGATATTTTGTTATGATATGCACCTTCTTGTGACAATCATAGCACTATACTCTGGAAGTAGTATATGGTTTTTCGAAGGGTTAAACTTAATGAGCTAGTAGTATTAATGAAGAGACATAGTTTTTTTATAAAGTAGAAGTAGTATAATAATGGAAGTAATGATATGCATTTTATGGTAAGAAATGGTCAAAAGAATCTGACTCTTACAAGTAATCGATATTCTAAATCATAGGTTACATTATATTCCTTTTGTAATTTAAAAAATATTTTTCAAGTATAACTCAATTGAATAGTCTCTCCAAGCCTAAGTCAAAATAAAAATAATGTTACTTGATCCAGCTGGTAGACACCACATTAAAGCATATAATCATCAAATTTACCAATGTATTTGTTAGAAGTCTTTGAACGTTAAGATAAATGTTGTTATTTATCCAAAAGTTCACCAAAATAAGAAATGAGCAAATATTTAGCTTGTAGGATAGTTTTTATTTCATTCCATGATTGGGGAAATGCTTGCTTATCAGGAAATTACCTTTTTAATGTGTGAATAAATAATCTAGTATATGATATGAGCTTAACCTTTTGCAAATCGGAACTTTTGATTCTTACTAAGATCAAATCATTTAAAAAAATATGGCATTCCCATTTTCCAAATTTGATATGCTTAACCTAGTGATCATTATTCCTGCAATCTTAGCTATCAAAGGTGTGTGAGAAAGCTTGACACCTAGGTTGTCATTCCATTTGGTTAGGTTCATTTTTAAAAGATATTTTCTTCACTTCAGAGTAACTTTTCACAAACCAATTTATTCTATGGGTTCCAACACATATAATCTATTATTCATCTCTAGTTTTGGAGGCTCCAATTTAGACCATCATAGAACTTTATATCTACTCTATGTCAATCATCCTCCATTAATAGTAAAAGTCTTTTAATTTTTGTAGTAGGGGTATAATATTTCAAACCACATATTTTTTGTCCTTGGCTATCCTGTAGTGCAATACAGCTTACATAATTACTACAATAGTTTATATAATTCACAAAAAATAATGATATGACCTAATAACCTAATACTATAAATGCATGTCACCAAGTTAATATATGAAAGTTTAATATAATAACAAAGTTAATGAAGTGAATCTAATATAATAACAATAAAGTCAACTTTCTTTTTCTTGTTTTATATGTAAAATGTCTCAGTGATTGATTGATTGTGATATTCTTCCAAAAATCACTTTCATTTATATCAATAAACGGAATATATGAAAATAAAAAAATTTCAACGACTAAATCTCATTCTTAATGAAATTGATAAGTATTAAATTATAATTTTTTACAAAAACTACATATCCAATTTTCTCCATTTTACAATTCTCCTTGTATGTTACTTATACAAGTACATTGGAGTATACAATTAAACAAACCTACCCAAGCTAATTTTTTAACAATCAAGAAAATATTCTATGACACAAGAATATAACATATAATGTGTCATATGCGAAGCTCACAATAGTAATCATGAATGATTATAGTTGCATGGAAAGTAGATAGAACAAAACTTACACAAATAAGCCCAACAAATCTCCTTGTCCTCAAACACAACTCATACATAAGTCTATATCGTAATGCCATGACATTAGTATTGTATTTGTAAGATAGAAATCTATATCTGAATCATTTGTAAGATTGATCATACTAATGCATTTACATAGTATAGTCTTACAACAATGCATATTTTAACTCAATTAATCTGATTATTCCAGTATGACCTGAAGATCCTGGAAGTATAAATAATTTAGCTCACCTATAAATTAAGTCATCAACCATTAGATAACTATTGATTCTACATTGGAAATGGCCTTATTATATTTATACAACATTTCAAACTTTACATCACACACTTAATATCTATTAGCTTGCCAACTAATTATCAAATGACTACTTCTATGGTACAATATATGGTAAAATTTTTGGGTGAATTTCTTATATTACACACCCTAACACACATTACAAATAATGCAATTGATGCATGTCTGTCATGGTCCCTTTCAACATATTTATTATTTGATGCCATGTAATGTAGATTACAAATTAGATAATTGAATGATATAAATGCAAAAAGCAAAATTAATATGCTATTTTTATTACTTTTGTAAATTACGAAAGTTGATCAATTTAACAATGAAATCTAATAATAATTATTTTTTAAAGCTCATTTAAATGAATATGAACATGTATGAAATGCATGCCTTGTGTTCACCCAAATTCAACAATCTCTTGTAGTATAATGCAACTATATTTGTCATACAAATGTAAGATTAGATGTTTTATAATTCAAACAAGTTCTAGAAAAATGATTCCTTAAATTACAAGAGCTACGCTTGAGCAAAGCTACTAACACTTATTGATTTATCTTCAAATGTTAATTACTCAATCTTCACTTGATCTAGATTTTTAATTAATTAATCAATGTTTGATTTTGTGATGCAAGGTTAAAAAAGTCACTAAAAAATCATTATTAAAAAAACATGTTGTTTCATTGGCATCAAAAAAGTGTTTACCAATCAATGTTTAACAATTTGAATTATTTATGTTTTACTCAAAAAACTTCTTTTCAAAATATGAACATACATATTTCTCAAAAATGTGTATCACTAAAGATTTTTATTAGTATGGAAAATATCATAATGATTTATTATAAAAAAAATTATACTTCTTCGAAAATGCATTGTTGGTTTTTTTTATAATTAAATAAAAAGTATTACAAAAATAAGTGGAATAAAAAAATATTGAAACCAAATAAAAAATACATCATCATTATGGTAAACTAATTAAAATATTTTCAATGAACTAAAAAGCTTTCTTAATAATCGAAATACTTATTGCATTAGAAAAAAGAATTTAAAATTCATAAGAATTAAAAAAATATATAGATAATAGAATGCTCTACATATTGAAAGTTATGTAAAAGATATTTATTAAAAATAGTTCTCAATAAGAGATGTGCAACAAATTCACCAAACCAAGCTATTATATTAATAAAAAAATCTACCATTTCAAGAATTGAGTTCATAGCAAGTAAGTTGTGTGGGACAACATTATATGGGTACAAAACATATTTTGAAGCAATACAAATGCTAAAGATGGAAATAAAGAATCCATATTTACTTTTGAGCATGTTTCATTTTGTGTCCACACTACATTACATAGATCTTTACCAATTTGAGCACCTATAACAAGGTGCATTTTTCTTAATAGAAAAAAATTTAAATTTTTGGTAGCATATTAGATTTGATGCATCATGTATGTTGTCTTGTGCAGTCTTTATTTTTATAATGGTATCTTTTTTATCCAATGCATAAAAAAGTATCTTTCTTTTTTGTTTATAAAAACATATATTTCTTATGTCAAATAGAGATATACTTTTTATTTATAATTTATAATTTCTTTTAATATTTTAAATTTTATTTATTTTTTAATATTATATATGTTTTATTTCAATCTATCAACATTGTTGAAAGACTTTAGATATTATTTAATATTTAATATATTCATTTTTGATGTTCAAATAATTTATATTAGTATTATTTCTTAAAACATATGTTCCTATGATTACCTATTAATGTAATATTATGAATTTGTTTTAAGGTTTTAAATTTGTATCATTTCATATACTTATACTAGAGTTTTCTTATGTTTGCTTTTTGAGTGTTTAATATTTTGTTAATTTCAAAGATGCACTTTCTCACTCTTGCATGATGAGAATATTTATTATTGAATTTGCATTCAAAATTATAGTTAAATGCAATTTTTTTTGAAGGCTTATTTTTGTTTTATCATTTTGATATTTTATTTTATTTTTGTACTTTTTGTACAAGTTAAATGTCTTTTTACAAGTTGTGCATATAAAGTAACATATTAGAAATCTTAAATTATCTTAATTGTTTTTACTATTTACGTCTGCATAGCATTCGTATTTGCAATACATGTTTATCATATTTACATTCTAGAAATTTTATTTTAATAAGTGGTAAAAATATTTTCTGTTTCAAATATTTTATTTCCATTTCATAAAAGCGCTTGAAAATATTTTCATTGGGATAAAGCCGTAGAATTGTGAAAAATATCAAATAATTTAGCACAAAGATAAAGAAATACATATACTATTTGTTTTAATTGAAAGTGACATAATTAAAATAAATCCCAAAAATGTAAAAAGAATATCGTCATGAAAGCATTTTAATTTTGAAGTTCATAGTAGACAATGATTTCTTAAAGAACTTAATGAAAATTTTAAAGTTACAACTTTATTTAAAAGATTATCAAGGTCAATAAATATTTAAAACACTAAATTTTTTGTTCACAGCAAATTAACAAAAAAGTTTATAAAAAATTAAAAATAAAATTTACAGTAAATAATTCAAGTTTTTATGTTTTTAAATCTATGCCTACAAAATATTGGCGAAAATTGAACTTACCAATTCAAATAAGGCAGATATGTTATTAAATAAAACTGCAAAATGAATTAAAAAAATATAAATTTATGTTCAACGATTGACTTTAAAATGGTAACAAATATTTTTATAATATATTCACAAAAAATTTTATTTAATATGTGCATTTTATTATATAATATATCAAAAATATTCATAAATTTTTAAAAAAGGATACTATGTGATTTATCTAAAAAGTCTAAAAATATGTTAGTAAAAGCAATGGATCATAGATAATAAAAATATATAACGTTATCAAGATAAAAAATTTCTAAAATATTTTGACTTAATAAAATATTAGAAAAATTTAAGGAACAAAAATATATAAAACTATTGAGATAAAAATAATCTAAATTATTTATATTTATTTCAATAACATGTTAAGAAGTGATTGCTTTGTTTACAAGCATGACAAAGCTTCAAAATTATATGCCATATATTAGTATAAGAATCATAAATGAGTCATTATAAATCGAATAAACATAGATATTTTTAAAAAATTCTGTCATATCAAACAATTAACTTATGAAAAATTATATTATCTTTACATAAATACTATAAAAGTATAAGAAAAAATAGTAAGACTAATATAATGAACTAACAAATTATTGCATATTTATACAAAACATTGACAAAAAAATTTTGAAATAATTTAAATTATAAAAATTTAAAATTATAATAAAATTTAAAAACTCAAATGAAACCTAAATCAGAGCAAGTAAAAATATTTTGCAAAGGATTTTTTTAGTATGAAAAAAAGGAGTATAGAGCTACGCCATTGAAAACTAAAATGAAACCTAAATAATAGCTAGTGTTGGTCCAAACTACATTCACATGAAACTCATGATGCCACTTATATATTGTTTTTTTAAAGTCATTGATGTTACATACTTGGTGAAGTCAATATCCCAAACAATCTATCAAATGTAATTACTACATGTCAGTTATTTTGAGACCCTACCTTTTTGTCACTAAAAATTTTTATTTTCTTAAATACCTCTAGCATTGTTTCCATATTTGGAAATATGAATAAAAAATTCTAGATTAATTCAAGCCTGAATGGTGTGTAAATGTTACCAATTTTCTCTTCAATGAAAATAATCTTTGGTTAACCATTGAATGTTTTGTGTGGTTGATGTGGACTAGTGAAAGGTAAACTACCTAGAAGGCAACCTAAACAAATGAATGGTTGAGGGAGGTGAGGCCCTCTAAACCTGCAACGAAGACTTGTTAGCTTGCTGGCCTAGTATAATTAAAATATGGTTGACTGTAAGAACTCACCTCCAAGGGTCCTAATGACTCTGGTCCAGTCGACAAAAAAGACTGTTCATTGACACTCTCCCTGCTTCCCCATCACAGCCATTGATCATTTAATTTTTGGTTGTTTAATATTGTTTCTCATAAATCAAATACAATCATAAACAAAGATTATTTGGGATATAAAATATTAAGTTGTCATTCCTCAACAACCAAATTAGTGTGTGCATCAAAATTTAACATTATTTGCCACTATAAAATGGACCATAATCAACCCTTCTTACATCACAAGTAGTCATGAGAAGATACACTAATTCCTATATATTTTGAGTACCATAACTAATTTATGTACAATAATTTTTTGAGAAAAAAATTATTATTTAGTTAAAAACATCTGAATCTACAATATTAACAATTCAAAAATCATAAACAACATATATATTGAAGGATTTAGAGTTCTTGTTCATCAAAATTACTTATTCTACTTATTTTGATTCAAAAGGATTCATCCTTTTCAATTTGGTGTTTCTGAATTCAATGTCAATCAAAATTAATTGAATAATTGAGTTATATTTACGAATGACGATCTTCATTGATTATGATCTTAAAATCGTACAGTGTTTTGCTAATTTTAAATGCTTATTACTTGATGTTAGAAATTGGATACATTATCAATTGTTGAAGCAAACCATTATGAATGTAGTTTTATTAAATTTTATAACATCTAATTAATAGTGGTGAATAAATATTAAAATAGTACTTAAATGCTTAATAGATTTTACAATTAGCCCACAATGTCAAATATTCCAAGTTGCTAATCGTAATGATAAATAGTGTGGTATGTCATTTTGAAACAAACAAAGTTAATTTTCATCTTCATAGAAACTTATAATATATAAAGAGCTACATCATTTCCTAAGCTTTGTATTTAGGAATAAAAAAACATCGTATTTGTTAGATGTAGTAATGTATGGTGCATGTGAATATTTTTAGTTCTCTTCCAAAACAATGTCATATATGAATTTGAACATATCTAAATAGAATTGAGCAAATGGATTTCCTCGAAGAGTAGTGCGATAAAATTTGGCTTTATCTATAGCAATAATTTAGTGTTACCTTTGATGATACATATGTAAAGCATACAAATTAGTCCTTCATGATAAGGCATTTTCATGTATAAACTTTCTTAGTTTCAATTTTTACAAGAGTTTGTGATGAAGCATACATATGCATATATGATGTATAAACTAAAATATTCTCTTCAAATAATGGAATTCATAAAAAATAAACAATAATTTTTTATTCTTCAAATAATAATTTTTATTTTTTAGTAACCTATTTTCTAATATCAAATAATTGAAAATTGAGTCAAATTTTATGGAAACATTGTCACAGTATCTTTTTTCATGTGGCTCACCAGTGAAAGAAATCTTCAAATAATCATCAAGTGTCAACGATTCATATTTTCTTAAGTTAATCATATCTCATTTCAAGATCATCAATTTTTTGTTTCATGCAATGTACAATATTTCTTTACAAAAAATATTTCTTCTTTTGTTTCCAAATTTGTCATGTAATTCATCAATAGAGGAACATGATTCATCATAAAATAAAATTTTTTAATTAACTTAATCACATGAAGAACATTCACCTTTATCATGAGCTATTATGGAAGTAAGCTCCATTGTATTTGTTGGGCTCCTCCTTCACTTCCTTTTCTTCTCATTCTTCCTATACCTTTTCTTCTTATTACCTTTTTGTTTTTTTCATGTTACCCATCTAACACACAAATAGCATCAAAGAAAATATTTTCCATTAAAATTTTAGTATAGATTTCTTATGATATAATAAAAAAATATTATACCTTTTGGAATAAAGTTATGTCCCTATGTTCATAAGAAATATTAATAATAATGTTATGAGTTTTTCAAAAAATTTCCTCAACTTTAAATCAACATTTTGGACAAATTAGTTGGAAAGAATTTTTCCAAAATGAAAATTGTTAACTGATGAACATTGGTATGTACTTTTGCTTTCTCCCCAATGGAATTTTGCAAATTTAAAAACAAAATAGTATAATGTGTTTATAAAGGATTAGCTCTATGAAGTTAAGCCTATGGATTGGAGAACTTCTCTAATCAAAGCAACCACTCACTTTTATAGAACTTGTTCACCATTCTATGCAACCAAAGGTAGAGAATTGGGATTAATAAACTTTTTTGATAATCCAAAATCTATCTAGATCTTCATTTTTAGCATTTTGGCTCATAAAACAAAAATATATAAAACTAGGTGCAACAAAGTAAATCACTTAGAAGTTTTAAGATATTCAAACATTCGACCATATTGAACATCCACCCTATAGAATTCTATAACCTAGACAATATAATCACTTCTTCACTTTACTTGAGTAGAGCAAGAAGGCTTTAGGCTGACATTCATTTCTGAAAAAAATGTGTTCCCAATCATCTAACAAAAAGAATTAAAGCAGTATTTACCTCAAAAACTTAGTTCACTCCAAAACATGGAGTAAATCCTTCCAATTTCTACTAACAAAAGGCCTTACTTTTGAACTAAATGTTGTGGCACCATATCACCTCAATGCAAGTTTGCTAGTCTTCTGCTGATTAAAACATTTTTAGTTAGGATCAATCATTGCTCACAAATAGAGCCAAGAGGTTTTTTTAAGAATGTAGTTACAATGAATTTGGGAAATCATTAACCCTAACTTAATTGCATGAATATAAAGTAAATATCACTAAAAAAATAAGATTAGAAGTTACAAAAGAAAATCATGAGTTTTTTATGATTTTAAAGGTTTGAAAGTGCTATATTATAGTAGTTGGCGAATGCACTTGAGCATTATCCAAAAATGATATTTTTCGATTAAAGTGCCATGGATGACCACCCATTTGATGAAGTCCATCCTACATTTCTTAATCGTAGTGTGGGAGAAAAATGAGGCACATTTATAGGAATTTTAGTACACATAATTACAACCAAAAGGTTGTATGACAATTAAGTAAAAATTTCTTTTCCCTCAAAATATATAAAATTCTTCATAGATTTCCTATTTTAAATATATTGTTTGCACAACAAATGCATACCTTAACATCACAAAGACTTATTGCACATAAATACTATTCTACCTTTTAAAATCTATGTCTGGAAGAGTATTTAACACACCAATTCCACTCACCAAAGAGATCACATATCTCCAATGCATGTTGGCATTGTACATTACACTACAAAGTAATACTACTCACAAGCACAACCGTTTCCAACATCAATGAGTCTACCTACATATCATATCCAAGAATCCAAGGCCATGAAAGTTCATGTTTCATCTTAGGTATTGTGTATCTCACCATTAATGTATATTTGATAACATTATCAAAAGAATTGTTTCCAATAGACTTAACCTTTTGTATAAAATTTAACTATCATTTTAACTTAATGATAGTCAATTCAAACAAGTTTCAAAATAAATAAGATTATGCTTAATGTGTGATATATTTGCACTATAACCAATTAATGCTTTTTGAACTATACTATAGAACGAATCTTCTATATAACAAAATCACCATTATTGTTCAAATGGATTAGTTATTATCTAAATAACTTTGCAACTGATATGTTAAACAATAATGATATAATTAATAAGTTACTTATGCAATCCATGAGTAAGGACATTTAACAATATAATTTATCATTTTAGTGTTGTCTAATAAAAACTTATCTAATTTTGACACATAGATTTAACTATAATTTTCTTCTTATTTTAAGCACAAAAGTTTCTTATGCATTATGTTGATGTGCATTTGGAAGCTCCTAGCCTTCATAAGATAAGTATTACTACAATCTCTACTTTTGACCCACCATCAGGCCCTGTTGGAATTCTTTGATACCAACAAATAGTTCAAGGTCAATATGATACTTTTTGTAACGTTTTGAGTTCAAATCACTAGACAAACTAAAACTAAACCCAAGATGGTGGTGAATTTTTCATTATTTGATTTTTGAGGTACTTTTGCTTAGCATTACAATAGATCACCAAACATTACATGGAATGATTAAAACAATTAAAGATTAAAAAAATAAGAAAGAAAAAAGTGCACTAAAGACAAATAGTGACTAAATATGACATGGTTTTCCTAGGAATACTATGGACTTTATCCATCCTTAAGTTCCAAAGCTAAAGCTTATCAATACCTAACCACTCCTTCATAAGCAGAGAAAGTTTTGCAATTGCAATTTACATATGCTAAATCCTAAATCCCTCTCTACATTTTCATAAGCCCAAATGTTTCCCTCACTATATTTTTCTTACAAGAACTCAACCATCCATTTTTTTATGACGTCAAACAAAACCTTAACAAACCTCAGCCCTAAGCACAGCGTGGTCCTTTCCTAAAAAAATCACTACGGTGGGACTTCCTTTCTCTTAGCATAATGGTTGAATCACTATTACCAAAGAATATTTTCAAATTATTTTATGAAGAATGCTATGTTATAGCTCTTTTAAGTTCTTTCAAAATGCACATCAAAAGTTTTGCAAAAAAAATAGAATAAGAAAGTGAAGTATTACTAAAGTAAAGATATTAGTATGGCTTTAGAATGAAATTATTATACTTATGTTTTATTAATGTTTACTTAATTATTTGAGCACAATGTGATAATTTCTAAACTAATTTCTAAGCTAAAAATTATAGTCTTTGTAAGATCAATAACCTTATCAGATAATTTACTCCCTTCAATATTTTTTCCAAGTTTGACAAACTATACATTTTATTCTTCAATTAGCTTTTGATAGAAACCTAGTTTTAGGTCAAGTTTTATTCGCTTTCAAGTTGTTAGAAAATATCATCATATTGAACTTGAAATTCCTATGGAATTGTTTGATTATCATCAAATAAAAAGTCAAGTTGATGATCAACTTTTTTTCTTTCTAGTGGATATAATCCTTGAATGATATATAGTGCATTATATTGAAAATTCCATGATTAATCAAGTTTTTTAATGGACCTTCAACAAATATAAATCTTTGAATTTGACTATTATAATTGATTCTAATTTAGCTAAATGGTTCATTGCTTATAATACACTAGTTTACATAGTTAATTAGATTATTAAATGGACAATCTAATTGAGACTATTTTAGTAATTTTTAGTTACAAACATTCATTTTATACTAATTTCGTTTCAAAGATATTTTCTTAACAAAATCTTGAATATTTGAAGTTGAAATGGTTTTGCAAATATGATTCTTTTAAGCTTCAAGTTTAATATTTGTATATACCAAAATTTATCTTTTTACTAATATTTTTAGCTTAAGGCTTTTTACTATTCCTAGAATTTAAATCTTTCATCTCAAGAAGGGTAATAGGTTTACATTCAATTCAATTAATGCTTAAAATGAATTGTAAGTGCGTGCTTGAAATAAGGTGCAAGTGTAGTTCACGATAATTCTCCAATAAAAAATAATTTATCCATTACATAAGTACTCACTAGCACAAATAATGTCTTGAACAAAAACTCATGTTATGCCTTGGCTTCTCAAAAATCTTCCACATTCTCGAGCTTATTTTATATCATTGATATCACTTTTATTAGTTGTACTTAAGCATCACATAACACCATAGGATTGGAATCATCACTTATAACTTTCAAGTTTGCTAAATAAAAAATCATGCACTAAATATACCATAAAATCACCAAAATAATCTAAGCTTAAATAATTCATTGCAGTCAAAATAAAGGTGCACATGATCCAAATGATACTAACATTTTCATGATGCTATATCTAAATGTGAGAAAATAATGCAAAATAAAATTGTCCATAATGGGATAAGGCTACCTTAATATATAAACCTAACACTTATTAATACATATATCACTCAAGAGACGGTGAGCGAAATAAATTTGTGAAAATTTTTCGAAATTAACACAATAAAAACAAAAGTTTTCTTGAATTTTAGCGAATAATTTCAAACAAACTAAACTAATAAATTTGTAAAAAAATAATATGTACAATGTAAGAGCAAAGAAAAGTTTTTATTTGTTTTGGCTCTTACCAAATTAGTGAACATCTACGACAAATTGAATTGACATTATCTTACCAAAACCATTCACTCCTTTGTCATAGCCATGAAGAAGCCATCTCATTGTCCATCATATCCTTGGAATTTAGGCATAATCCCCTCCTGTGATATATTTTTGGGCTTGAGCACTACTATTTCAATGAGATATTTGCAAGGCTCAAACTACACATTAGTAGAATGAGATGCTTAACTTATTTTTAGCCTACAGATAATTGAGAACTGCTAAAGGTCAAGAAATATATTCTAACAAAGGCTTATCGAATGGTGTTATAGGTTTCGAATTTCAAATGTTAGGAATCTTTACCAAGTAAATGTTTTATAAAGGAAAATGACTTGTGCTAATGTTTAACATGAGAGACAACAAACTAGAGAAAAAATAGTTTTAAGAATATATACCACGAATATTCACATTAGTGGTGAACTAACAAGGTATGCATATAAGTGAAGCTCATAGAATGCTAAAAAGAAAATCTCTCACTCAATTGGACAAACTGAAAGTTGGACTTAGTTATTAATTTTCCCAAAATTTGAAATAAAGTGGATAAGAATTTTCTTAATGATTTGATGCCTTTGTGAATGCTAGATAATGAGTTAAGAACTCCTCTTTTGAGCCACTTGTTATCACTTCTAAAGCACATATAGAAATATATTATTAGATTCATTGTATATGACACAATGTTTTTAATCAAGATTAAAGACAACACATGTCAAAATCTTTGATGCATCTTTAACATCTCTATTTTTAGATAATTAAGATCCTACCTAGTAATCCAAGTATCATTAAATGTGGGATAGCAATGCTAATGTACCAAAAATCCTTATTATGCCTAATTCTATGTTAAATTTGTTTGATTATCTACACTTTGACCATCTTTACTATGAGTTCATTAGATGCGAATAAATGTATGTCTTGGATAGGTTTACATGGCTATAATGCTGAGGGCTCAAAAGGCTAACTAGGTATTAGAATTTATTACATATTTAGTTTGTAGGAAAATCTTTCTTTTTTATCATGAACAGGCTAATGCTCACTTCTCATCAAAGAATTACTTTTTCAATATGTAAACAAATAATCTAGCATCTGATATGACCCTATGTTTTTGCAAATTTTTTCTTTTGATGCCTAAGTTCTTGCATTGAATGATTAGTTCTATAATTAAATGTTATATTATTAGCTAAAAAGTTGACTATACTATTTGAGAACCAAATATTCTATATTATTTTGTAGATCAAGTAGTCATAAACAATTGGGTTTGAAAAAATTTTTGTCATTTGGGAATATGAAGATTAAGAAAATAAGCAAATCGTGAAATATAATAGCAAAAGAACTTACAAATAAATAAATGTTGTAGCATTGTACTAGAAAATAAGATTTCTTTTTTATTTTCTAATGGTTTTTGTTATAGTTTTTGATACATTCTAGCTATTACAAACAAATTCATAAAATTAAAAGATGCTGGTTTAATGTTAAATTAATAATTACATTAAGTTCTTACATCTAACCATTCTTTGATACCATGCTAAAATGTTCTTATGTTCATGCAACATATCCAAATAAAGACCCACCTTACTATAAAATATCCTAGTATCGCTAGACAAGTAAAACTTTCTCGAAAGCTTAGGACATACACTAATTATTAACATGAGGGAAGTTAGTCTAAAGAAAACGCGATTATAATAGCCAACATCTAGAATACTCAAGTTAGTTGTGATGTGTTAAGGTGCATAAGTAGAGCTCTTAAAAGGCATAATAAGAAATCACATTTTTTTATTAGAAATAGAAATTTGGATTAAATGATTAATTTTCTTAGGCATTTAATGCTCTTGTGAATATTGGATAACATATTAGGATCTCGCTTTTCTGAGCCTTTCACTCCAGTTCTTAAAGCATGAAGTCCAACTTGTTTGATAATTCTAAATCAAAAAAGAATTCTACCATTTTTTCTTCAAAGAAGAAATAATGTGTAATTTAATTATTATATATAACAAATGCTTATATAGTTTTTGTAAACTATGTTGATGATATATATGATTTCCATAGCTTCTTTAATAATTTTATACATAGGTTTATTAGTGTGGCAATAAGAAAATGAAAAATTGAGGTTATCAAAATTTTGTATAATTAGATGATCATAGGTAATTTCACTAGAGGATGATTATAATGATCATAAGTTGCATAGTTCGATTTATATTTCTTATTGGTCAACATGTCCTAAAATCATTTAATCAACCTTTTTGCCATTACAAGGCTATGTAGACTATTTCTTAAACTTTTCTTTTATAAAATAAACAATGCTATATATTGAAGGTCACTATAGTTATAGTTTATTACTTAAAAAGTCATTGTTATTATTATCAAGACTTCAAAGGGCTATGGTTTATATGTGTTTGTGATGATGATTATCCATAAGCTTTTGATGTGTTGGTGCACGTGAATGTCATATGCTAACTTGTTACGATTCCATGATTTGGATTGTCTCGTCAAAGTGTCAGTATTATCAATTCAATATATTAATTGGAATGAGTCCAATGCATAGGGGTATCCATAGTGTCCATGATTGATTCCACATACGTTATTCGTTAAAACTGTATAAGCACACATGAGAGTGCAGTGATTGGTCTTCGTCTTAGCAACTGTGATATTCCATGATGAGAATCATATTGACAAACATTTTATGAAAAGATTGATGAAATGGTAAACCAAGCTAATTGAGTAACGAAACTTCGAAAACTAAGACAACGTGTCTAATTGGATTAGTTTGATTAATGTATTAGGGTATTATTGTAACTAAACAATCTCAAACAAATCAAAAGCATTACGAAGAAATCTTAATGGTCTGTGTCAAGCCACATATTTAGGCAATGACAATCTTGCTTTGAAGTAAGATATCGCGTACCACATTGATGGATTTTGTGATTGTAAGATGTAGGAAAAAAAATTAGAGTCAACATATTTATCTAACCCTCTCTAATGGATGGTAGTATTAGAATGACCTTCACACAAAAAGGGAGCACAAAAGATAGATCAAATTGATCAGCATTGAGAAACTTGTATGAAAGATGGTAATCTTAACATGAAATGTTATACTAGGCTGATTAACGAATCATATATGAATTTGTTCCCATTTTGAGTAATCAAAATTGTGTATTGATGCATTCTAAAATGATTTGCACCAATCTGAATGATCTATGTTGGGTAGCCTACTTATCTAGCTATTGTATTGCTAGGAAGCAAGATATAATTCAATAATGCGATGAACTCTATAATGATACATGTTGAAGTAGTCTATAAATGTCATCGTATTTGTTTAGTCATTAATGACCACAATAGTAATATTGAAATAAATAATAAACGAGAAAAGAATCTAGACAAAGTCTTTAAAGATTCCAAAAAAATAGGGAGTCTGATGTGTTGTCTAATTAAGTCCATAATACTTAACTGTTGCCATTGAACTAGTCTTTACAAAAGGTTTATTTGGAGGATGTGTTTGTCAATGAATCAAGGAGTACTAGATGATAAGGATGTAGAACCATGTTGTATAACTAAAATTTGTTAATTATTAGAAAAGGATGGCTTGTTTCTATGTCTTTGCATATCTTATTCCTAAAAACAACAATAAATTTGCTAAGTAGCTTCCTAATTCAAAAATTTGGTATTATATTAATACTATAGAAAAACAAATTATTGTAATAGTAATAAAATATGTGTTCAATTTACTTTAGCAAAGTATTTAAAATTTTATGAAACTTTCCTTTGTATTTTTGCTAGAATCGAGTTCAAGTTTGATGGGAATATATTGTAATAGGTTGGATTTTTTTGAATTCTTTTTTATAAAAAAACATGATCTTAGATATAAGAAGAATAGTTATCATTTGTTAAAATTAAGAGATTCTATGACATTGTTTTCTCTACTACGAAATGAACAACATCAAATAAGTTCATTCCTTTTTCCCAAAACAAGATTAACTTGACACAAGTTATGCGAACGCAAAGTAGTTTATCAAAATTGATTTCCTAAGCTAAAATAAAGGATATATGATAGAAATCTAGTGGATTTTGAAGATTTTAGTTCATTCTTTTATGCCTCAAATGCTCAATAATTTTGATAAGAACAAATCCATGTCAGTGTTAATGATCAAGTGAACACATTTCGTCATGGAAGCATTACTTGGATGACTTTCGTTATGATCGCTATATGATGTATCAGCTTCTCCGCTCATTAAGCATAATTAAAGCTTTGCAAACTTTTGGAATTTGTTATGAATTTTGAACCTCTAAATGAATATAGTTACTAGTTGTTTAATCCTTCTAGTTTGTCACTACATTTTCTTCCCAAATTATGTTAGAGTTGAAGTACTTTGCAATGAAATTGATTCATTCTATTTGGTAGGATTAAGATATAGTAATGGATTGCAATGCTTTTATGCATCATTATAGGGATTGACTAGTAATTTTATTTTATAATTATGCTTCTGTAACCCCAAATCATCACATACATTTAAAGCAAATAGTATTTCAATGGCTTCAACTTATATATTTTTTTAGATACTATGCAAACTGAGAGTTCTTTAATAGCTTTACCGAGTAGTCTTCAATCACAGAAACACAATCTATAGGGCCTTGGTTCATTCTAGCCAATACATTAAAATTTAATTTGTCTAAATCCATTAGTAAGGGACTCCATTAAACTACTTTTTTTATTTAATAGATCTCAAAAAATCAGGGAAGCAATGCATATTTTACCTTTTGAGGATCTATTGAACTTCTTCACATAATTAAAGAACATTTGAAAATTACATAAGTATTATGTTGAACTCTATCAGGGAAATCACAAGGACTATTTAATCATTGAATTATTTTGAATTTCTACCTTCTCGATATTGCAAAGAGATAGTAGAACAATAAATCCCACAATAGCTATTGACTTTGTATGACTCTACTTCCACCATTGTAGAAGCATTCATGAATCATGATGTTGGGTTTGTTTAATGATAAGGCTCATTACAAAGGGGTTCCACAAGATTCATTTAAGAGCCCCAATAAGAACAAAAGGGCATTTGTTTACAAATTGAAATGTTCTTATGTTGTTATCAAAAGGTAATTAGTATTTAGGAGCCTCCACATTAGTAGAGAGATTTTGGAAGGTTTGTAAGTTTCATGTATTATGTTTTGTGTCTTATGAATAAGGCAATTAATGACATCTACGATTATCCCATCCCAAATTGATAATGAATTTACTAGCTTCGGTGAGGGTCCAATAATTGTGGGCATCCATAGCTATTTTGTTCCAAGCATTACAAAATACAAAATAGTGAGAATGGTTCCCTTTATTTGAGTCTAAATGATTGAGCATGCTCCACAACATTTTTTTATTAAGGAAATTGCATCTTATATAAGTAAAATAAATAATGTTTGGGGTATAGAACTTCTAAAAAAGCTTTACATTATATGCATCATAACAGTCTTTCAATTTCTTAACTAGTAATCTATATTGTTCATAAGGGAAGCTAATCTTGTTCTAACTAACCAAATGGTGCTTGCTAAACAAATCATTATTATCCCAAAAGAAATCTTTTATTACACTTTCTGCAAAATTAATAGTTTCATTGAGAAGGTATGATATCATTAGATTCATAAAGTGCTACTAAATAGAGGACATGACTAATAAGTACTACCTCCCATTGAGGGTAATTTTTATTTGCATGTTTTGTTAAACTAGTGTTTCTAGTGGACCACTTATTTCCTAACTTTGAATAATTTGCTTTTAAGGGATTGGAAGGTAGTATTTTTTGCGAAGTAGGAGCTCCATGTCGATGTGCTCCTACTACTGTTTTGCGTTTTCACTTCTAATAAAGATCCCTTGTACATTAGTCTACAGACTTGTTGTGCCATGGATATTAGAAAGGAATAACTTGATATTTTTTATTAAGTGTTTATCACCTCTTGAGAAGAGTATAAGACAATCTAAGAAGCACAAATATAACTTTGGTTGACAACCACTTTGAGTGGCCCAGTGCTTTGTTTTACCCTATAAATGTAAATTGTTTAAACCTCTTCTTTGTACTTTACCTAAAATGTGGAGAAGGAATGGTGATAGTCGGTTACCATGCTTTAATGAATGGGATAGTTAGATGGCACAATTTCCTTACTCATTAATAATGACTAACAACCATCTTATATTATAGATACTCATAACTAGACTAATAAATTACTTATTGATGTTAAACTTGTGTAGCATGTTTCATCTATTATATATTATTGAAGACATTCTTAAAGTATAGCTTCATAATAGAGCTATTAGCTTTGATCTTCTCATTTAAATCATTAAGTTGCACTTATAAAAGTATGATTTCTTATGCAGGTAAGATATTTTTAGTGATTTCCCCTTCTTAAGCGAAAACTAATTGTTCCATTGAGATGATGTTGGATAGGAAACACTATAGGCTAATTACCAACAACTTAGAATATTTTTTTAGAAACTATACATCCAAAATGTCTTAAGGTCTTCGAGAGATGCATTGCAACTAATCTTCAGAAGGAAAAATAATTTATAACTAATTCATTCTTTTAGAGATGGGCTACTAATAACAAATTAGTGATATCATAATAAATATCATCCTGATATATGACCAACAATGCTTGTAAAATAAAACATTAATCCCACCCAATCCGCTAGCACATGAAAAATCCATTGAAAATTAATTTTTTTTATTTTCAACTTATTAACTAGTTGAATTACATTATATTAGATTTGAGTGAGTCTAAGCATCATAAAGAAAAGCTCCTCCCATTTTTCTTTCTAAGGAAGATTGAGATGTAAAGCAATACACAATTTATTTGGCAACTAAATCTTTCTCTAAGACCTAACTCCAACTTGGATCTTTAATTCTTTATATATAACCTTCATTTGTTTATTATTGAACATTGTGTTGAAGAAATTTGTGTTTTTATCACTATTCTTAAGCTACACAGTACCTATCTTTTAGCTCTTATACATTTAATGCAGTACCATCCAATAAAACATGTAGAGGTTCCACTTAGACATGTACTAGTTTTATTTGAACTTGGAGCCCTATCAGGATTAGCCATTACACTTCTTATTTATCTCTATTATCATGATAATTATGGGGATCAATTACATTAGACCCTTGTTTAATGTGCATTTCTATTTATTGTCATTAACTCATTAATTTATTTTCATCTATAGTTTAGCTTAAAATGTTTAAAGAATAATTATAAACCTTTTGGAGATTTTCATCTTTAAGTATAGGCCTTCTCTTCAACCATCTCACAAGTCTATTAATACAAACTTTTCTCAAAAATAGAATTAAAAATGCCTTAAAAATTAGTTTTGGGCCTTTTTTCTATCATCTACCTCTGATAGTCGACGTTACCACCACCATTAGTGCCAACATATCTACTCGTGCTAACCCTCTTCAATTTACATTGACTCAAATGCAGACTCGAAGGATCAATTCCTCACTACTGATGCTTATCGTTGAAATTAGAACCCAAAGTGATGCATCGATCAACCCATGTCGCACCGTGTGATTCTTGTTCCCTAGTCTTTCACCATTACTACTGCCCAAAGAGCAAGCGCCAGTTTGGTAACTTATTATGATAATTAATTTTGCAGCTTTTCAAAATATTTTTTAGTCTTTTTGAAGAATTTTAGGTATTTATTTTCTAATTTGTGGTGGCTTTGAATTGCAAAATGTCCTATAGAACTCGAAAAATGTTTCCCTTAGTATTCTTAGATGTCTTCTCCATACATCTCCTATATTTTAACAACCATGGTTAGTTCAACTTAAGGTTTGTCAGTTAGACCTCGATAACTCATCTATAGCACTTCCAAATTGCTTACCTTATCCATAACATATTATTCTACTTCTTCAATCTTTAAAAATATATTACCAAATTAAGTTTTACAACATTCTTTAAGGTAGGTTTTAACTCACAACAACTTGTAAGCTAGGGCCCTCAATCGTGACTTAGCAATTGGAAGACTCCAATTCCAAGCATTTGCTAGAGAGAATTCTATACTTTCAATCCTAAGTTGTCCATGGTTTGATTTAATTGATAATGGAAAAATGATTTAACTATTCATATAAGAAAGCATTCCATAGGATTTTTTATGGGACTAAATATGCAATTGTTTCCTCTAGCATTATTCATAAGATGACTTCAAATTCTAGAGGTTCTTACCATGAAGTGTGACACTCCAACTATAGGCTTAGTTATTCACATTTAACTAACACCAAGCCAAGGGAGTAAGGTAGCTAACATGTCTATCTCTTTAGTGAGTATTGATAAGTTAAAGTCTACTATATTTAAATGCCTTAGGATTCTCACTAAATCTTAATTTAACAATCGAGAAATTTTTAGTCTATTATTCTTATATTTAATCTATCTCAAATTTTATGTTGGACATTTCCTGTCTATGCTAACCATAGAGTTCATAATGGCTTAGCTTTTATCCTTCGGTTCTATATTTAACTTATTTCTAACACAATGTCTAGATTCACTCTGATATAACTAGTAACCCTTATGATTCCAACATAAATCATAGTCATCATAACAATCATAAAGCTTCTCCTAAGGCTTTACACATTCCTCAAATTGCAATAGAGACTGTTATATTGTAACTTAAGAGGCTAAATAGAATTACTTGTGGTTAATCTATTCAACCTAAGGTCTTACCAACATATCTACCCGATTACTTTCATGGCCAAACATAGCACAACCCTATGTCTTATTCCAAACTCTTCCACTTTCTTGCAAGGTCTGTACTAAGGCCCTATCTAACAAAAGCCTAATTTACATTATGCATCAAGGTTCAACAATGGTATTTCATGAGCCTGTCATAACAACCTTTTTATAGCTTCCTTTTCTATTGATTTGTTTCATGTCTTTGAGCATCATCCGAGGTTATGCTTACCTTCCATATTCGTATCAAAGCACCTTAAAGTTAAAATTTGACTTTCTAAGGTTTTTGAATTATCAATGAAAAATTTACCATAGTTTCTAATGTTAACCTTAGTAGTTTTAACCATAACCAAACTTTTTGGTTGCTAATTGCATCCCTACTTAACTTAGGTTTCTTTTAACACCTTAAAATGAGCGCTCCAATGCTATCTAACTTGTAACCAAGACCTACACATATCTTAGAATCTATTTTGGTTCTCTAGAGGGTTCAACTAATCCCTCCTATAAGTTAGTGAAGCCCATGGTTCCATGTATCATAGGCAGACCCTAGACAAAGGAATGGTTGACTACAACATCATCTAGAGTATTTTATCTAATTTCAATTTCCTTTAAATTACTTTTTACTTAATCTATGGTATAACCTATATCACATTACATTTTATACATTTTTGATCCATGGTTTTAGTTATACAAGTACCAATTTATAAAATGTTATGTTATGAACTAAATTTGTGAGTAATTTCAGACACAATCATTGCTCCTTTTATCGAAAATACTTTTCAAGTAATAAGTTTACATTAAAAATATATAATAAAGACTCAATTTTATACTTTTCTTTATTCATAATGGCATGAAACTCTTTGTCTATTCATAGAATAATCAAGAAGTAAATATTACATTCATTCTATATTATCAAGAATCAATTCTACTTAAAAAGAAAAAGAATTACACTAAGGATCATAACTCTTAGCAATATATAATAATTCAATAAAGCTATTATGTCTTGGTTATGAGAGTTTTGTTGAATAAAATTTTTTCCTTTATGATTTTCAATTTTTTTTTAACAATTATCATAATAATTTGTGATTAATGCATAAATGCTTAAACAACCAACATAGATAACCAACAAGGCATGAAACTTAGCATGATTTTTTATTATTTTACATGATGATGTCAATGCTAAGAAGTGTTTTGCATAAAAACCTTTCGATTCTAAAATTTTCTTTCACATATATCTATAACTAAATCAAAACAAACAAAATGTGATCATGTATGTGCTTTTCATTTAGAAGGAAAAAATGTAGTATGCTTTTTTTATAGTTAAACTAGAAAAACTACAAGAGAAAGAGTGGAAATTAAACCATTCATTTACCAAAATAAATCTCTTTTAATTTCATACATAAGGAAATTTCTTCTTCTTGATGAAATTCATGAAAAATAATGACTAATTATTGTTGCTGTCAAATTCTAATGTTTCATAGACCTTTTTATAAAGAAATTCCTTCTTATCTTGGCTTATATCTTATCCAAATTTATTATATGAACTAAAGTGTTTTTCTATAATGAAAAATCATGTAGAGGACTTCTCTTCTATAGGATCTTTCCTTACTCGATAACTTTAATCCTCCCTCCTCAAAGCTTGTCTCACTTTTTTACTTGGTATCCTCAATTTTGGCCCATCCAAATTCCCCTTTTGTGGTTAAGTTTTCTTAAATTACAAGAACATCTTAATCTCTTATGTAGCCTTTGCCACACCACCTTAAACAAAGAATTTACTTTAAGATAACCTAGTTTTGGGTTGGAGAGTCACCTGAATTCAATATTTTAAAATAACCATTTTCTAACTACACTCAATTTTCTCTTCTAGATAAAGATCCTTAAATTTAACAATAAACATAAGATATGGTAACAGATTCTTCTTTCCCTTATATTCATCTTTTCTTGTGATATTCTTAAATGCATCAAATATAGACTTTTTTCTAATCTTCCTATTTTCAACCACCAACTCTTATTATTTAGGAATCTTATTCATATCTTATCAAGCATTAATGGTAGGATAGAAATAAGAAAGTGAGAAAAAGTTAATAATGTAAATAAACTTATAAGCTCATTTTAAAGTAGTAAGCCTAACTAAGGTTCATGTTACATAACTCAAGTCCTACATTTCCACAATACATTCAGTTTTACAATTTAAAATTTCAAAATTAAATATTTAATTTATCCATGTTGAATATTTAAATATAATCAAATTTGAAATTTCTACTCAAAAGAAATCTTATATTTTAATTAAATAAATAGTAATTGTATAGCAAAAAATTTTAGGTGTAGCAAAAAATGTATCAAATAAAAATAATTAAGAGCCATAATTTTTATATGAACATATCATTCTCATTGTTTTCATCAAAATAAGGATAATAAATTAATTTCTACATTACCAATTAAGTCTAAAAATGATTGTTGGGAATCACATTTATATTCATTATTATTTTTCTTATAATTGAGGATTTAGGATTTTCATTGTTATAAATATACCTCTAAATTTAATTCCAAGCACAATTTCCTTTCCAAATTATGCACTCATGGATAAAAGATTGTTAATGTCCTTAACCATCACCAATATTTTTATAGCCTATTTCTACATTTGCTTTAAGATAATAAAACAACAAACTTTTAGCTAAAATAGTTTAGAAATATATTGGTCTGAATTAATAAAAAGATCAATAAGATATTTATTAATTCTTGGGTAACAAAGAAAACCTTACCAAGAAGATCTTGTCACATCAAATGTAGAAACTGTAGCATCAGTTAAGATTTAATATATGATATATATGGTTGACTGATTCATTTAATAAAGAATTTGGGCATGAACCTCAAACTTTAAAAATGCTTAAGATGAATCGATTAATTTCCTCTTTGAAACATTACTATAATATAATTTGAGAGATACTAAGGGTGAAAGATGTTATAGAACTTCTAATTCACACTTGTTTAAATATATTTATGCACAAAAGTGCAACATAAATTGAAATAATATAGAACTCAGTTTATTGAAAATAAAAAATTTAATTACTAATTGTAGAAAAATAGATAAGATAAAGAGTTAAATTGATGAAAAATATTTGAAAAGGTAATATCGTAGCAAATTAAATAAATGTTCTGATGTCAACAAAATTAATAATAATTGTTAAGATAATTAAATAATTGACTCAATTTTAGTTTAGTATCAAGAATTGATTTTAACAGGATAGCAAATGATACCAACTAATACTATGATTATTTGCTAGACTTTTAATTTTTTTGCTTCTAAGATGTAACAAGATTTTTTTCTTGCCTACCAAAACAAGGACATTTGTTGCCTAAAGCTTGGACCCAAATTTAATTCATATAATAATGTAAGTCAAATAACCAAACTAAGCAATGATCTTGCTAAACATATTTTTAAACTCAAATATTATGAGGATTTAAAACTGTAATTTAAATTATAGAAATATTTACAAGAAAAATGATATAAATTTAAAATTTTATGTTCTTATGATCTAATTCTTGTTAGAACAATTTAATAAATTCTAATCATGTAGATTTATATGAACAACAAAAATTACACATCATTCAATAATTTGAATTATATATATAGCAAGTAATAACCCTAGTTTAATGTTGGAAATACTATGTTAAGGATTTTTTATGTTATAATTTCAATTTCAATGTATATTTATTGCATTTAACTTTTAAAGTAAATATTTTAAATAAATATATAAAACTACAGCGAGGATTTTAAAAATTATTATTTTTTTGGACTGCATATTCGAAATTGCTTTAACTTAAATAAAACTATATGACAAAGAAAATTATTATTGTAAAACATTGTTTAAAATTTTAAAAATTATGTCATATTATGTATGAAATGGTTCTTTGATAGTGTAATGATTGAACATCTACTATTTTTAGTAAAAAATATGACTTGAAAAGATGTTAATAACATAAAACTTATCATAAATTTAAAAGTTAACTAGAAAAATGTTCGAATAATCAATAAATTATACATTATGCATTAAAAAATTTTTAATACTGTAATCATAACAAATTTGTTAGCTTATAAAACCTTCTAAATAATTGTAACAAAATAATTGTTTTGGAAATTAAATATTTAAGATTTAAATTAATATGTTGATATATCTAGTAAAAAAGAAAATAATAATTCTTAAAATCATAAACAAGTTACCAAAAGATAAAATAATATATAATTATAAAATTCTTAAGAAAGGAAGCGATATAAAATTAAAATTTCTTATAAAATACTTAATATTAAAAACCTTAATTTGAAAACATATCTCACAACATTCAAATTATTACAAAATTGTAAATTTTTAAAAATACAAAATTTTTTTAAAAACATAAAAGTTACTTAGAAAAGAAAATTTATAACGAAATATTCCAAATAACTAAAACTATGCAAAGATAATTCTAATAGGTAAATATCACAATATTTTAAATAATTTATCTTTTAGAAAATATAAATCATAAAAAAATATGATAAACAATAAGTAAAACAATTTAAAGGTCTATTCAAACATTTGTTTATAAAAAAGCCTTTCCTAAAAGTTATGCAAATAAGTGTTCATGTCACAAATAAGAACTTATTAATCTTTAATGCATACAATAAATAAATTTAAGAATGGCTAAGCAAAATTAGAAACTTTGCAACTAATTTATTTAAAATCTAAAAGGTTAAACTTTTATGGCATAATATGTAAATTGGTAAAGCATCAAATATTGGTATGTTTACCTCATCTTCAATAAAATTTATAACGAATTTGAAGAATTGTTTTGAACATCTCCATTGCATCTTTGGGTGGTGAGCTATAACATATATTACTTAGTTGACGAGTACATTTTATATTTATATTAATTAGTAAGGAGTAATGGTAACAAAATTTAATTGGTCTTTGATTTGTATTACAAAGTTAATGAGGCAACTTTTGTTTACTATTTGAAGCTCTTATATGCTTTTTCTTTTTTTATTTGTAATGATATATATATTAATCATGACGAATTGTCAACTAGCCTAACATAAAATTATTCTCAAATTTTAAAAAATTTGTATAATTCATTATTTCTTATGATACTAGATTTATTTTTTGTGAAAAATTATGTATTTATTTTATTTATTAAAATTTATTATATTTTTGTTTATCACTCAAGCATTTTTAGATGAATTATTTTGTAAAATATACTTTCTTGCAAAATCTAACATCAATATGTTTTGAATATTTTTTAAATATTTTATTTTTATAAAATTTTATTTTTTAACATATACATATTTCATTAGTTTTATTGATTAAGTCAAGTATTTTTTGATATATGATACTTAGATTATGAAAAAATTATTATTTTTTTTCATGTATTTTCTTACATTCCATATTTTAATTATTTTGTTATTTAAAATTTTTTTTGCAAACTATTAATAAAATTAAAAATATTTAAATACTATATTTACTTTTCATGTCAAAATAGTTTCAAATATGTGTGAAACATAAGTGGTATCCATACAACATAAATGAAAAGATATTGCAGGTTATGAAAAATTGAAACTATGGACATCATTCTCTTTTGAAATATTTAACTCTTTATCTGTATTATGTTATTGAAAGTTTTTTTATTTAAAATCAGCTTGAATGCAATCTTAGTATAACATATAAAAAATGTTTAGGATAAAACAAATGTGTGCTACATAAAAAATGTATCTTTGAGTTATTCCAATATTAAATATCAATTTTTAGAAATGATAAATTAAAATAGATGGAATATAAAATTATTTTACAATACATAATATCATCTACATAAAAAATGGTTTAATTATAATAAAACAATAAAACAATTAAGATTGTTAAACATTTAAAATATTTAATCAATGCTTATAAACTTCTATATTTTTTCATCAAAATATGTAATCCTAAAAAATAACTTGTGTCAAGAAAAAAGTTTATAATTACAACAATCATAAAGACAATAAAAAATTAACGAAATTGTAAATATTCATCAAATTTCTAATTATAAAATAATTTCTATATTACAAATTTAATAAATATTATATTAGTGAAAATATTTTTAAAAGAGTAAACAAATGAAATTTTGAATGCAAAAAATTAAAATTTTTATAAAGTCATGGAATTGAGAGCATTGTTGGTAATGTCAGAATAAAAGTTACCTTGATCAAAATATTAGGAATTAATTGATGATTAAAAATATCATAATAACAACATTTTGAAAATTTTAAAAGTTAATTGCACAACTAACTTTTAAAATCATATTACAAATTTTTTCGTAAATTTAAAAGAACTATTATAATAAAATAATAAGAATCTTTAAATCTTTCTTCATAAAATACTAATTAAAAATTAATATTCATAAGTAAAAGGTTGTAGTATTGTTGCTAAATAAATATATATAATTGTATAAAAACAAAAACTTACCTTCATGAAATTATTTTTAAGGTTCTAAATGATTTTCGTAATGCATCACAAACTAGTCTTTTTCAATGTATAATTTATTAATGCTGAGCATCATAATGATTAATTGAAAGAATAACATGCAATAAAAAGAAAATAATATATTATAATGCCAAAGAAATTGTCCAACCAAGATTAATAACAGATTAAAAAAGGAATGAATTCATTTTTGCAGTCGTACAATGTGTAAAATCTTAGAGATCATTAGGTTACTTCAAATAAAATTAGTTTCCCACTTGATGAAATAGTCTTGGTATTTAAAAAATCGAGAAAGTTATGGAACTTTTTCTATAAGACTTAACTAGAAGATACTAACAAATATGTTTTGCACTCTAACAAATTGTTAATGAAATACAAATTGTCAAATCACATGACCTTATGTTCAATGGATAAAACATTTTATAACAAAGAATGCGAAGCGGCCAAACTCAATGAATTGTTGGATATGAGCGCTATCTTATGATGTGTAATTTAGCAGTATTCTACCTAGATTATTTGAAATCAAAATAGCCAATTCTAAGATTCAGACCGCATTTATAGAGTATCAACCACCTATTAAATGTTTTAATGTTGACATTGATGATATCAAATAACATGTACCATTATAAGCATTTAAAAAAATGTTAGGTAAATAAAATGTGATAAATTATTTTAAAAAAATATTATAACAAAATAGATACATGGCAGTTATAAAGATATATTTAAAATTTTTGATATGTTTAGACAATAGATGATAAAGTTTAAAAATAATGTAAGCAAAAAAAAATCTTGTTGCTATAATGAAAAAAATAATAAGATCAGAAACATAAAAAAATAATTATGACATTTAAATACTTAATATAGGAACTATGTATAATTTAGTTAACAAAATTATCGTACTTATGAAAATTGAAATAAAGTTTAAAATTAAAAAAGGAAATTTTTAATTAAAATATAATAAAATGGTTAAATATAAAGCATAAACAATTAAACAAATAGTGTATACACACAACAAATAGATACAACCACCTCATTTGTAATGAAGGATATAGTGAATATAGAGAACGCTTAAGTCCTTAAAATGCCATTCCATATCAATTTTTTATCACTAAGGGTTTGGATAGAGGAGGTGTGGAAAGATTTTGGAGTATATATTCCACCCCTATTACCTGATCTAGATTAAAAATAGTTATTAAGATTGGATCATCATTTTTTCATCACATTGAGTTATCATGATGACTTTTTGAACTTTTTTGTAATTGATTTTTTTTTCATTTTATGATAACATGTTTCTTAATTTATGACTGAAGTAAAAATATAATTTTTTTTAATTTTCAAGCATTTATTACAATTACATCACACAATATTATTTATTTTTTGTTGCATATATTCCTTGATTGATGAGATATTACGCAAATTATTCTAAACCATAAGTATTTCAAGATATTAACTTATTTTTATTTTATCAATAATTTCTAATTTATTATTTTGATAGTTATTTTTTTTGCTCTTAGCTTTGCAGGAATTTTCTTGTTAAATTAAAATTATTTTATTATTTTATTTGAATTAATAATATTTTATTTTTTGTTCCAATAGTGTATGTCATGTTCTATTATTATTAATTTATTTTGGATATCTTTTATAAATGAATTCAATATCTTAATTTTTGTTTTGAATTTTTAAATTATTTTATTAAATTCTTAATTTCATTGATTTTTTATTTTACCTTTTATTTTTAATTTTTCTTCCAAAATACTTAAAAATATTTATTTGTTCAAATATTTTATGACTATCATTTAATTTCAAATATGCTTGAGCTAAATGTTTAAATATAAAATAAATTAGAGAACATAAGATGTTTTATAAAATGGTATGTAAATATTATGTAGATAATATGTTGGAGTAGAAAGATGGTTGGTGTTAAAATAATATATCAAAAAAATATAAAATGATGTCAACATAATTAAAACTTTAAATTATATGAAAAATAATTACAAAATGTTTCAATAAATTAAGTATTAATAATGTTTTGTTGAAAGAAAAAACTCATAAGAAAATAACTAATCAATAAAGAGTATCTAGTATCATTAAAATTTATTGTAAAATATCTCTAATTGATCGTGGAAGATTGCAAATAAAAAAGTACAAAAAATAGAATATAATTTGAATAAGTACAACAAATATTAAAATTAAATTAATTAATAAAATTAAAATACGTTTAAATATAAGTTCAAAAAAACTACATGCCTAGAGACTAAGGAATTTTTTTTTAATAATTTAATGATTTAAAATAATTAATTTATTAAGAAGTATAAAAATGTCCTAATTGTCAAGGAAATAAAATTGTTTTAAAAGACCAATAGAACAACCATTATATATTAATAGAATTCTTTGTGACATAATGATAAAAATGGTTTTGTGGAAATGTAACAATTTTTTTAAAAATAGTCATAATTCAAACCATATTTTATATTGCAAATATTTTGACTAAAGTTACAATAACAATATAAACTTAATAAATGAACTAAAATGCATTATATTGCTTATAAATATATAAATTATGAAAGTGCTAACATAGTAAAAAATTTGTGAAGTCAAACATTCTAACAAGTTAATTTATAGAAAATATTTTCAAAAATGTTAAATTGTCAAAATTAATACTTCTAGAACAAATAAATATTTATATCAAAAATATTATTAAGTAGGTGAAAAAATATTTAAACTACCGAATGATATGATTAGGACATATTTCAGACAAAAATCTACCATTAATTAAAAAGTAATAAAATATAAAAAGTTGTCATGTAAATGACTTATTAGAATTTTTAAATATATTTGCACTTGAAGTCAATGAAAAATAATTTTAATAATATAAGCTTAATGGAAGCATTTGCTTTTATTGGATAAGAGAACTAACAAAATAAGATAAAGAGAAATCATTAATATCAAAAAATTGAACGATAAAATGAAGATTATTAAATAGCCAAATTTCATCATAAAAATGCATTAATGCTATCACTATAGTAAAAGAAATGTAAAAATTCAAAAACTAGCATAGTTCAATATTAAAATCATCATACACTTAAAATTGGATAAAATATTTACAAATTATGAAGTTATTTAAACAAAAAAATTAAAAATGGTGAAAAACTTTTAAAAAAAAATTCGTCAATTAATTATCTAAAAATTAAAAATAATAGAAACTCTTCACACAAAAAATGTACATAATTACAATAAATAAATACAATAATAAAAACTTAATTATAATTTTTAATATTCATGTAGTATGTTGATAATAAATCTGATTTGTGATACCAATTATTCCAATATTTCATTGTAAAGAAAGCTGAAATTATTACATCTCACTTGCAATTAGGTATTTATTTTAACATTTCAATAAAAAATGCCTTAATTACAATAAGGAAAAAACTTTTACAAACAATTTATTGAAATGTCTATAAATTTAAAATTTTCTAAATCATTTACATAATTAACTAATTAAAAATATAACTTATTGAAGGAATATAAATTAGTTCATATCATGTTATGTTTAGAATCTTCAAAATATTGTCTATAGAATAGGAATAAAAATTGTTCATAATAAACAAAAAAAAGTATTGTCATTTACCTAAAATAAAATATTATATCCCTATAAAAAAAATAAAACATTACGTCGATAAAGATTTTTGACTTTGAGATTCAAAGAGGGTGAAATAAGAAAAAATATTTAACGACACAAAATTTACAAAGTTCTTTTTCGAACATCTTACAAAATTGATTTACAATGTTTCTTATTTTCAAAAGTTATGCATGAATTCTTGATTTTTTAGGAAGATTTCTCAAGTGTAATGCAATAAGTGAGTTTCATAGGTTTAAAATTTGTTAGTAATTAAATTTAACCAAGCTTATATTCACCCCCAAGAAATATTAGGAAAATTATACACCTTCAACGTAACATACCATATCAATCAAGTTGATTATGCAGTTCAATGTATCATACCATACAAATTAAATTATTTTCTTATTGTAAGTAAAAGTGAGTTCATCATAGAGTTTATAAAAAATTATCATAACATAAAAATTCCTTTGTTTTATAAAATTTTTTAAAAATTAGTTGATTCTATAATCTGAACTAATATTTGTGTATTCTATTATTTTTTATATTTAACCAAATTAGAGAATGAATATCAACAATATAGAATTTATAATGTTCCATATAACATTTCATATATAATAATAGTGATATGCAATACTCTTAAATGTTTAATTATAGTTTGAGTGTCTTTATTATAATGTATAAATTAACTACATCATGCAATTTCTTTGAGTTTTCTTATGCCTATTTTAGAGGTTTACTTCTCCCAAGTTGAATAGTTTGATGATGTCGATTAAGTGTTTGTAAGTATTTGCACCATTCAATTTCACTAGATCTCCTTGTTGGCCTAGATCAAATAATTTTGTCCTCAAATTGTCTCTTTTCTCCCATAAGTAATCGTATATTGCAAAACATGACCATGTAGTACATTTACTCGTACAAAATTTTCCTTTTCAAATTTAAAAATTAAGCATAAATCTAATGTAGTTCAATTGAACAACACGTCTGATTAATTTACAAGGTGGGGAAAATCTTTTAAAAGGAACACATAGTTTCTTGAGCATACATAATTATTTTCCATTCTTATTCCACATTTGGTTACATCCTCATATTTAATCAATTTCCCTGTTGCTCGAGCATTAATCATCTTCCAACAATATTCACCTACCATATCAACAAGCAAATATAGACAATCAATTATTATTCTACTTAATTTGTTATTATCATCAAAGTATGTGAGAGTATTGCTTATATGACTAATAACTCTTCTTTTGTTATGCTAACTTACCATCGAAGTTTGACATAAAGCAACGAAATGTCATCTAAGAAAACATTTTTTTTTATATTGTCAAGTGATGTAACATTTACTGGTAATAAAAGCACATGGATGAGCTCTCCTTCACTAAAGGAACTGCTCTTAAAAAAAAGCTTAATTTCTCCATCTTTGTCATCATAAAAACATCTTCTAATGCTACAGAATAAATCATAATTAAGCAACTTTGTTAAGATGTCGATTAGTTGCATGTTGTTCACAACAAATTAAATGCCTACAATATTTCATTGAATATGGTCTCTCATAAAATGATGCCTAGAATGAATTTGTTTGGGCTCATAGTACTAGATAGGAACTTCAGTTAGGAAAATGACACTCATGTTATCATTTTTATGAGGAGTTTTTACAAATGTATTCACATATCATCTAATCTAGTTTTCAACAAAAACAATTGTACTAGAAATGATCACAATGCTATATATTATACTTCACTTGTTGCAAATGCAATAATTCGCTATTTTTCTACTAGATCATTAGTTTTAAGGGGTGTCCAAAAAATGATTAAATTATTGCAATGCTTTTAAAATACTTTATAGAACATACGTATTCTTTGTAGATGTAACTCATTAAATTATGAAAACTAAAATTTTGGATACCAAAACAATAACACCGTTCTATCAAGAAAGTGTTAAAAGGTTCTTTTTATTGCTTGTAGATGAAAGTCCTTGGTGCTTGATTAAAAATAATCAAAAGGTCCTATGCTAAAAACACTGGCAGGTCACCTTATAGTAGAAAATAGAACATATCATCCCTTAGTATACCTTGAAATCTATTTGCTTTTCTTTCTCGTGTTTATTTAAACTATGGTTGGTATACTTGAATGTAGAAATTGGTTTGAGGTTGTCAAGATCTATCATTTTTAACATGTCATTTATATATTTTATTTAAGATACAATGATTCCTTTATCATTCTGCTTAACATACATTTCTTGACAGCAAGTGACTCGCTCATTATGTTAATCTTAAATCATGAACAAATAAGCTTACTAAATCATTCACAAAAATCAAAGTTGGTTGATCTAAATAAGATATCATCCCCACAATCTTGGCCAAGATAAAGTTCATAAGTGTAGTTCTCTATGAAAAGTCTCATCTACATTCCGATCGTAAAATAATTTTTAGCAGAATTCTACTATGTTTATCAAGCTAGGATCTTTGCTTGTTTTAATATTTTATTTTTCTAAAACTTTTCATGTCTTTGTTTGGTTTCTAATCTCAAATTTCTATTCTGCCCATTATGTAGTACTTCCAATAAAAAATACCCAGTGTTCATATTTGCGTTTCTTATTATTGCAAAGTACAGACAATATCTTATTCATAATTGGTTTATTAATAAATGTATTTAAACATTGAGATAAAATGAATGGCTTGAATTATTAAGGTATTATGGTTTGTAACTTCTATTTCACCAAAAGTAAAGTAAAATTATATAACAATGCTTTATGTAGGATAGTAACATCTTGGTTAAATCACATAGAGGAAGCCCAATTAAATATTTCAAAGGATAATTGAAAGATAAATGCTATATTCATAACAAATAAAAGAATTTTACAATATTAGATGTTGTTACATATTAAAAATAAAAAGTTAACGCCTCAAACCAACATGATGTTGTGCGTAATACTAAAACGCAAATATTTGTAGGCAGACAGCTTGAGTTAAACCTAAATAAAAATGGCATTCTATACCATAAAAATGCATATTTTTTCGATTAAGGCCACATGTTTGGCAAAATAATAGGTTAAATATATGTTAATATTGATCACACAATATCTTTATTTTCCTTTCTTAATTGTTTTCCAATTTTACTTTCCAAAATCTTCTATGTCTTCGAAACTTGCCAATTTTTTTTTATGCATAATGTTAGCAAAACAGCTTTACTAGATCCCTTTGCAGATAAGGTTTCCTTATTAAGTTGTTTATAGGCCTACTTGTTTGAAGAATATAATAAAGGGATATCCTCTAATAACATGGTTTCTATTCTCCAATTCTTATCTTACTTCTAATTTTTCATATTTGGGCTTTTGTTATTCCAATGCACACGTAGTGTATTATTTAAAAATTGTTGTATAATAGATCTATTTATACATTTACATAATAGAATGGCTTTAATTATTATGACATTATGTTTTGGAGATTTTCTATCACCAAGAAAGGAGTAAGATTAGCTAGCAATGTTTTAAGGACAACATAATTGTATGTTATTTAATATAGAGAAAGTTTGTTTAAGTATTTTAATGGATAATTGAAAGATATATGATATCCATAACAAATATAACATCACAATATTGGTCATTATAGCATATTGACCTCAAAAAATTGTTGTCCTAAAAAAGCATGATGATCTGTGGAAGATTAAAACTTAAATATATGAAAGTTGAGAGGTTAAATTAAATATAAATAAAAATAAAGTTCTCAACCATAAAATTCAAATTGTTCTGATTAAAATTTTTGGCAAGAACATAGGTGAAATGTATGTTCACAAAAAAGTAAGCCTTATGTGATATGAATACAGCTATTATATTACATGATGATTCTAAATTTATATAATACTTTTTAAAAAGGTCACGTGAGGCATTTGATGTGCTAGTAAGGTTTAATACCACATTCTAGACTCAAATTAAAAGCCAATGAAAGAGAACTTAAGAATATGTCAAGGCTATCAAAATTAGATTTTTGAGGCCACTAGAATAAGTATTTGACTTTTAATTAATTTTCTTTATTATAATAATTTTTATTCTATCGTAGAGATTACACCTTACATTGCATGATATAATAGGATGTGCTAGTTATCATTATACTAGTACTAATAATACTCTTGTTAACGTAAATGTTATTTTAGAAACCACTATGGAGATCCACATCATTAGAAAATGAATTCAGAAACAATAGAATTACTCAAAGGAAATTTTATTAAAAAAATTATGAAAGTGGTCTTTTGTGATCAGGATCATGTATTCCTAGAGGTAAGTCAAATGAAATGCATTATAATGTTTGGAAAGTGGGGATAAGTATGGGCACATAATTTTTTTCTTTATAGATTTTTGAAATAAATTGTTACACGATTTATACGATAGCTTTGTCACTATCATTGGCAATAGTGCATCATGTATTTTGTTTTTCAATCATAATAACAATTTTTCCAACACTAAATTATGGAAATATGTTGAAAGAAACATGGTGTTGCATCGAAAATTATTTCATGATGAAAGTCCAAAGGTGTTCTTAAAATTTGAAATCAAGAAAATATGGAAGAAGAGCATCCCATCATTAATGTGTAATGGAAAATTTATTCTAACAAGTAGGTAATTGGGAAGTTTAGGAAGTGATGCATTCGAGGCATCCCAACATTTTTTCGATTTGAATGTTTAAATTCATATATGGATAAAAATTTACAAAAAAAATCTAAAAGACTTTATGCTTTATTTATTGTTTGTCCAATAAATGTAATGCATTTCAAAATTATTTTTGAACGACATGAAATGGCATTTACATGTTATTTTTTTGTGTAAGATCACAATCACAATTATTTCAATGATCTAATAGTATTGGTGAGAACTCCAATGTGGTAGAACAAATGAAAATGAACCCTAAATAATAATTCTACTTGAATCAAAAGTGGATTTCATAAAAGAATATACAAAAACATACTAAACTAATATCAACTTAATTACCGTATAATTGTTATGGAAAAATAAAAAAAGCATCAAATTATGTTAGAAACATATGAATTTTTTACATAAATAAATAGCACTTGGAGTACAATTTTATGAAATTAGTCAAATAGTTTTTTGGATGTCATTCATAATAGAATTTGTAAGAAATAAAAATTTTAGAATGTTTTATCTCAAGTGATTTCTATCAAAAATATATATGCACTAGATAAGGAGAATTGTAAGAGGAATGAAATAATAACAAAAATATTCTAGCTGGGAGTGAAATGAAAAATATTGTAAAGGATAGAAAGTTGGAGATAAATCAAATTATTGTAAAAGTTCCTTTATGGAAGTTGAAGGATTGAATTTCATGAAGTGATGATAAGAGGCTTTTTTTAAGGAAGAGAAGTGAATCTCCTCTTAAACATGGATTTAATTCTCAAAAAAGCTTAGTAATGATTGGAGTCAATATGCATCTCACATAAGACATTAATATTCTCAATAATACTTTCACTAGAATTGTATATTCTAAGGAGGGTTTAATGACTGTAAAGCATTAAGATGGGTAAGACTTATTATAGTTAGTGGTTGCCAAATGATCCCATAAATGGATGGAATGTTCTAAAAATGTTGTAGAATGGAGAGGATCTCACAATCAAATAATAATGACTAGTTTGATGATTACTTCATCGAGAATTGGTTGGTTTATTTTGTTATTGAGTCCTAATCATGATGTTTTATTTGATAATAAAAAAATCTAAGAATTACTAATAAAATTTTTTGAGTGAATTTTCAAATTTTAGATAACTGATTATCATATTTTATGGAGAATTTTTAAACGAAGTGTGGCTGAGATTAAATCTAATGAAGGACATCTTGATTGGAGTTACAAATGAAAAAGCAATACATTTTAAATTTAATTTAACATATTTTTAATTTTCTTTTGATTAGAATATTAAGTTTGATTAAAATCATTCATATAAGATATAAAAAATTAAATTTATTTAAATTAATTATTTTAGAAAATTATTAGGATTCTAAATCTTGATCTTTTCTTGATTCTCCAAATAATTACTTTGTCCTTAACCATATGTTTGGAAATCTTCTTTCAATAACTTATTACAAAAAAGTATATTTTAATTATAATAATTAATTAGAAAAAATAAAAATAATATAACTAAAATAATGAAAAAACAAAAACATATTGCTAATAAGAACCAAAAGTCTCAAGCTAGAACACATTGCTAGAATTTACTTAGATGCACTTCACGAAAATGACTCCAAAAATTGTTGAGTAATTTTTGTTTGATTCATAACTCAGGAATGTAATTAGAATTGACAAAATGATTTCTAACATTCAATGGAAGAATTATGTGGTAGAATAATCCCAATGTCATCTACTATTTTAAAACACTAATTTTAATCCACTGTTCGGCCACATAATTTTGTGGTCACCAAGTCAATGTTTTATTTGCATGTCCAAACTAAATCTATCCATCAAATAGCAATTCAAATCAAATGGTCCAAATCAAAATCTAATTTCTAGATAATCTTGATTTAAAAGTATCCATCCAATCAAGAAGATTTCAAGATTCAATGGTCTAAGAGCCTTTCCATCAACTGCCTCCCATGCAATGACTCTTTTTTGCATTTCTTTGAACCATTGCGATTTTTGTAACTTGTTAATAAAAAGTATATGATCGACTCTTTAATAGGTTAGATTAGAAAGTGTTTCTAGTTATCAAAAAAATCCTATAAATATGTGAATTATTGATCAAAATTAATTAATTAACATTTTACAAAATTTCAAAAAAAATTAAGCTCACAACATTCATGTCATCTGCAATCGATGTTCATCGTTGCTTCCTAATGTTGCATCCTTCACTGATCAAACTAATAATCTCTACTTTCTTCTCAAATAAGCTAAGTTCTTAATTTTATTTTTTTCTCATTGATTTAAACAAAATACTTGTGTCTCATTAAGCCTTCATCAAGCACAGGATTTTTATTTGTGTTAACTTTAATTTTTATGTCACCAAATTTTTTTATTATATCACTAATTATTTCTTTAAATGTCATATTAAACTATTTGTATTATCTAATTATAAAGATTTAGCCTACTCGTGTTTTGGCAAAATGATTTATATTAGTTGAGTTTTTGCTTAGTTTTTGTTGTGGGAAGACATATGCTTGAGTTAAAGTCAAGTTACCTAAGCATTGCTTGTGAAAATTTCATATTTTTATTGATTTATTTTAATAATTTTCATAAAGACTTTTTTTTAAAAGAAGGTTAATGTCTTTCAAATAAAATTATTGTTTATTCAAAATCACTTTAAATATGTTTCTAAGTTTATTAAAAAACTTACTTCAAAGCCTTTTTTTAAAAATATTCTTTAGGAATAAAAAAAAATTATTTTTAGTAATTTTCCAACTTCTTAGGGACCCTTGTGAACCAAACGTCAATTAGTGCAAGGGAAAAATCCCTTTTTAGTAAGAAAAAATTGTCTAGTTGATCCATAACAAAATTAAAGTTTTAGCAAGTATAGGTAGAGGTGCATCCTTCGATAGCCCACCACACTTTGGTGACAACTCTTATATCTATTGGAAGATTAGGATGGCTAATTATTAAAAATTTGTTAACAAAGAAACACGAGAACTAATAAAAACTCCTTTTTATTTTTTTTCAAAAAAACACATGATATTTTTATACATAAATCCTTAAAAAAATAATTCAAAAAGAAAAATACAACATATAACTAAATTATATAGTTATTATAAGTATTTTATATTATTGATATAATATATATTTATACTCCTAAGAGGGTCTCAATTAAAGCCTACAATATTGAAGAAGTTCAATTGATTATTAAAAAATATGAAAAGATATTATCTACTAATTTTGGTTAAGTACCATGTGTTTTATTTTAAAACTATAAAAAGATTGGCATTCCAAAATTATGGGAATTATTTGGTTAGTAAATAGTAATGCCCTAAGCATTAAACATCAAATCCTACAAAATTGTTTTTCTCACATTCAATTTTATACATATAAAGTAGAGAATTTAAGATAAACTCTAGGTGGAGTACTTAATAAAAAAACAACTCTAACTATAAATTATTTCCTAGAAAATACACGTTACTGAAAGGACACACCTTTGTTATAACAATATGTTATTGTTCTTTAGGCATTGACATTTGGAGCCCAAAGTGGTAGATGGGCAACATTGTCATGATTTGGGTTAATAGAAAGGCAATAATTTGTTGAGCTATCGACTCTTATGATGGAAGGTTTATCACTTTCGATCAATAACTCTCGCAAGTGATTTGGTTGTATACTCACCTGGAACAAAATATCTCACCTATGATCTTTATCTCTCATAAGTGAATTGAGACTTTCTCAAACTGAGTTGGTCGCACCCACTTTGTTCACTAAAGTAGAAGCACACAAAAAAAAATTTATAACTATTGTTTTCATTCCCTACTACCTCTTAAGCATCTTTATTTATAAAGATCTGAAATATGCTTTAGTAAATTTTTTAAAAAAATTATAAAAATAAAAAAATTAAAAAAATTAATTGATAAATAGTTTCAAAAGTACTTGTGCATTTTGTGATGTTGTAACGATGAGCGACAAAATTGTGGGTGGAACAAAGATAGGGCATGCGAAATAGTAGAGCTATCAATCTAATTTTTGGGTAGGCATGGGTCATGTAGAACATAATTTATATGTTTGAATGGTTAGTGCAAGTCTTCATGGGATGTCAAGGGTAATAAATTAAAACATGTCGAGTGTTGGTGAAACAATGTTCTCAGATCAATTGGGATCACGTAGGTGAACGACTCAGCTTCGGCAGTGATAACAATTGTTGATAGTATTTGTGATGGTGATGGACAAGTTGAAAAGTGATAGGTGGTGAACTCAATAAAAAAATCAATTTTGAGCATTTTTAAAACATTTTGGACCAAGGTTTTCACCTATGCACTTGTGGAAATAATGAAATGCCAAGCAATGTTTATTTGTGACCTAATTTTAGATGCTTCTATGTCATCCACTGTAGGTGGAGAGAGCTTTGCTCGATGGCATCATGGTGATGGGTATAGTAGTGCTCTAATAGGTGTGACATAATATGCTATAGCTCATCATTGGTAAGCTAGGAGTTCTTCAGCAGAGGTTTGTCCTTCCAACAAATTAAAACCTTCTTATGTCTATAATCTTTGGTTAGAATTATTTGATGATCTAAAATTTTCTTCACATTATTCTAACTCTCAAGGCTAATATGGTGGCAAAGACAAATTCACTCAACAAAAGAGAATCAGGCTCAAAATAAAAGGTTGTCTTAATTTCATACTCTTCTAACAAATCCAACGTATATGCATTAATTCCAAGTTTTTGAATATTATCAAAATGTCTAACTTCTTGCACTCTTAATTTGTTATAATCTAGGAGAAAAATTAATTTTGAAATAACTTTGATTATAACATAGTCTATTTCATAAAATTTCCCAACCTTTCTTTCAGCATCTACTAGTATCTTGTATATTTTGTTACTTTATTTAATTTTTTTTGATATTATTGCTAGTAATAACGAAATTTTAGTAGAGATAGGAATTTGAAAGTCCATTAATAATAAATTATGATCAATAAAAGATATTTTCTTATTACAATGAACCTATACATAAGTGGTGGGCATAATAATGTGGTAGCTAACTTCTTAATTATAATAATCCAAACTAAGTCTTCTTAATCAAGAGCTTTCCTAACATGGGATTGTGTATTCAAGCTTAAATTTCTTGAATTTTCTTCTTCTTTATCGATAAGGTTAAAGGTCTCTATAGATTTATTAAGCTTAAATGATTGGATTCTCTCGAAAAGAAGATCATGGTGTAATATAATGATCTTTCCTTTATAAAAAAAGGAACATATATTTGTCTTACCCTTCAAAGTCACATTCTCATAAAAAAAATCATGATCATCTAAAAATAAGATGACCTAATTGCATAGGTATAACATCACGTAAAATCTCTTCATTTTACCAACCTAATTTTAATAAAACACATAACATGATTGCTTAATAGGATAATGATTTTATGAATACAAAACATAGATTAGAGGTTTAGATGTTCCAAGAAAGAAGCTCTTATTTGTTTAATAGACATAAGAGATATTGTATTATTATAACTACAATTATCTATGATCATCCAAAATGGTTGTTCATTAATGTTTTGTTGATGTTAAAGATAAGAATGCATTTAACCATAAAATTTCCTATGTTTTCTATTTCTTGCTCAACTTCCTCATCAGACATTATGCTTTTTCTTATTCTAACTCTTCATATTCATTAACACCTTATGGTTCATAGTGATGGATCTCCTTGGACAGTTTACTGCTACATGTTCCTTTTCATAACACTTAAAGAAGGGTGTAGTGAAGTTGATGATAATGCAGCTTTGAAAGGTTTAAAAATTGTAGTATTTGGGGTAGAAGAACTTTGAGTATGAGTGGGTTGAGAAATGATGGTATAGACCTTTTGAGGAATTGGCTCATTTTTTCTCTTAAAATAGAAACATTTACTTTTTATAACATTTTTAGTTATGCGATAGGCTTTCTCTAAGGGAGTAACATTTCTCAAGTTAAGCTCCACCTATATGTATTCCTTTAAATCCACCATAAAATAGAAAAGAAATACATACTTGGGCTCATTTATATCACACCTATGCTTATAATCATTAAACTTTTTAATCTACTCTTCAATAGATCTATTAAATTGAGAAATGTTTTGCTATTTATCTTATATGTTGATATTGTAGGTTATTGGAATAAAGCTATTGACAACCTAGCCTTAAGGTTTCTACATGTTTAATGCACCTCTTTATCATTGTCAGTATATTGTTACTTTCAGTTTCTAAGAAACTTATAAGCTACACTAAGTGTAGTCTTAATAAATTGATATTTGTTTACTCACACATTTGGTGCTAGTCAAAGTAATCATCCATACTACTCTGTCAATTAATATAATCCTTAAGATCATAATTACCATAAAAAGATTGATACATATAATTTCACATCAAGGTATACTCTAATCTCAAAGTCTCTTAAATCTTTCTTCTTCATTAGACATATTTGGATCATTTTTTTGGTCTAATTTATCAAAAAAAAATTTTGTTCTTCAACTATAATGATTTTCTTTTAGCTATCTTAGTTAAATTTCTCAAACAAATCATATCTTTTGTTGTTTCTATGTCTTAAACAATTTCTTCCTTTTAAATCATTGGTGCGTCTCTTCTTCGCTTATTATCTTTTTTCTTCTAGGATGTAGTTCACGTTGTTTATTTAAAAGGATTTGTACCATGTCAATGAGTTGTGCTTTTGATTGGGATATCTACGTACCATATCTTATGGTCTTAATAAGGTTTGCCATACAAGTGGATGTCAAGGAAAATAATATGGGAAATTTTCTTATAAAAAAAGCATAAAAGAAAAGTAATCACTTTAATAGAGTAGTAAAATTGAGTTAAGGTCTTCTTCTAGGAAAATGACAAGTGATCAAGGTCTCATTTTCGCCAGACTGCCTCGTTGATGGAATCAAATAGTTCGTACAAAAGATGGTAGAGACTTTTAGCATTGCTTTTGTAGTACTTCTTAAGTGAAAGTTTACCCAAAATAAACTAATAGTTCTTTACAAGATAAAGTTATGAAAAAGGAAAATAAAATATTTTTTTAGCAGAAAATGTTATTATTTAATACTAAAATTCATATAGAATAGAAAATCATATTCTCTGGTGCCAAAGTTATTAATAGTAAAGAAAAGAAGAAAAATATTTAGTAAAAATCTATAGACACTAATATCAAAGTAGCAAACACTAAAAAAAAATTTTTTTTAGAAGAAAACAACATTTTATGATACCAAAGTTAATGTAAATAGATTTGACCTCTACTAGACTCAAAATTTAAGCTTATAAAACTAGAGATACTCTATAGATTATTTATGATATATAAAGTTACTATACACTAATTAAGGTTAAGTGATATGTATGGTCTTCAAAAACTATTTGATGATTGGCATTCTAAACTTTTAGCATAGATTATTAAGTTGAGTAGGTGAAAAACATTAAGCATAATGCATAACATCTTGTAAAAAAATTTGTCACATCCAATTTTCAGCAAATAAAATAAAAAATTTAAGGTAAACTCTCTTTGATGTCTAGAGCACTAATGTGGTAAAAACATTACATGGTGATAATTTTGATAAGTAAGGAAGTTTGGGGTGTTGGTAAATGTGAGAATTTGTTTAGTTATTGACTATCCTAGTGGAAGGTCTCTCACATTCAATCCATCTATCTAATAATGGATATGGTTGTTAGTTCCCCTAGTGGAATATCTCTCACTTTCAGTCCTTATCTCTCACAGTGGAAGTTAGAATCTCTCCAACATAAGTTGAGCAGACACATTTTAGTTATAAAGGTAGAAACACAAAAGCAAAACAAGTTTATCCTATAATTTTCATCTCTATAGTATAGTGAGTATCCTTTTTTAAAGAGACCTCAAAGATTCATTAACAATGTTTTTTAAAAAATTAAAAAATTAAAAAAACTAAAAAAATTTAATTGGATTAAGCAGCTCTAAACTAATGTCACTTTTCGAGTGAAAGTTATGACGAGTCATGAAATAACAGGCTGCAAAACGATGGGTTAAGCAACACGACAGAGCTATCAATCTTAGTTTTAGGTAGGCATTAGTCGATCAAAATAGAATGTTAATAGGACAAGTTGGTTGACACGGGTAATTGATGGGTAGTCGACCTAGCTGAAGTGTGGGTGAAACAATGTTCTGGCTCAATTCGGGTCTCATGGGTGCTCGTGTTGTCTTGGGTGATAGTACTAGCGGCTGACCAGAATGGTGAAGGCATCAGACTATGGCGGACAGTGGTAGTTAGCGAAATTAATAAGGTAATTTAATTTTAAGCAATTTCCAAAAACATTTTGTGCTTATGGAGTTATGGAACTAGTGTAACACTAGCTAATGTGTGCATTTGAGCTAATGTTAGCTGCTTAGACATCAAATGTCCTTTAAAAACTTGTGGATTTAATAGAATCTTGAATATAGAAATAGCTTATGAAATTTACATGTGTTAGAGGTAACAAATGAATAGTAATTTGAGAAGAAGATCAAAAAGAAAAAGGCAAAAAAAAAATATGTTGTAAATTGTTTTGAATGAGTCAAAGAAGGCAAATCAAAACATGAGTTTATAAAGAATAGGTATACTCCATGGAAATTTTGAAAGGACAATTAAGAAAGTGGGCTTTTAAGAAGAGGATCTTGTATTCATAAAGGTATGTCTAATGAAATGCATTACAATGTTTGGAAAATAAGGATAATTAAAAATAAAGAATTTTGTTTCTTTATAGGTTATTCAAAATAAATTGTTACATTACTTACAAGATAGTTTTGCCATTATCATTAGCTAGAGCACATCATGTATTTTGTCTTTCTGTTTTAATAAAACTTGTAGCCAACACTACATATATAGCACAGTGGTGCATCCGAGATTGTTTCATTAGGAAAGGCTACTAGGCTTCTTAACGTGAGAATCAAGAAAATAAGGAAGAAGAGCTTCCCATGTTGAATGTACAATGGTAAGTTATACTAACTAACAACTATTTGGGAAGCAGAGGAAAAGACTATTTATAGGCGTCCCAACATTTTTTGAAATTGAATGATTAAATTCTTATATGTGGGGAAGTTTATAAATTATTCAAAAGACTTTAAAATTTATTTAATATTTTTTGAATAAATGTAAGCGCTTTTTAAAATTTACTTTGAATGTGATGAAGTGAAATTTGCATATGGATTTTTTTGTATAAGATCAAAAAGTCTATAATTTGAAACAACTAATAATATTGATGAGAAGTCATATATTGTAGAAGAAATGAAATGAAACCCTAAATAAAAATTCTACTTCAAATTGAAATGGATATGTCATAAAAAAACCAACACTAATTTAAAATAATATTAATTTAATTCTAACTGACTTTTTAAGGAAAAATAACAAAAAAGCCAAATGATGATAGAGATGTATTATTTAATGAAATAAATGAAACTTTCAGTAAAGTTTTTATGAAATTTGTCAAAAAAAACTTTCAAAGTCATTTGTAATAGAATGTGCAAGAAAATGGACTCTTTATAAGTTTTTGTCACGAGGGATATACTACAAAATAAACATTATGTAACAAATGGGGAAAATTGTGAGAGGGAAGCAACTAATAACATAGATATTATAGTTTGGAGTGAAATAGAAATTTGTTGTAAAGTTTAGGAACAAGGAGACAAATTCAATAATGATGAAAGTGCCTTTAAAGAAGGAGAAGGAACAAGTTTGATGTAGTGATTATATGATACTTTTTTTATTGAAGAAAGATTAGCCAACTTTTAATTGTGGATTTAACTTTCTCAAAAAATTAAAATTGTTTTAACTCAATGTGCTTGAAACACAAGACATTTAATATTCTTAAAAATACTTTCATTAGTAATGTACATCTTAAAGGGAATTTTGGAATGGCAAATTCTTGAAGAAAATGAGACATTATTTAATGTGGGTACTAAACGGTCCCATAAATTGTTACAATGGTCCAAAAAGATTGTAGAAAGAAGATAATGTCACTATCCAATGGTACACAATATTGTTACGATCATTTCATAGAGTATTGGATTGTTTATTTTTTTATGTTGTTGACATTTAGTCATCATATTTTGTCTTATAACAACAAACCCTAAGAGCTATTGATATATTTGTTCCAATGATTTTGTAGATTTTAGAAAACTGATATTCGTGTTCATGGGAGAATTTAAAAAAGAAGAAGAGTTTGTTGTTCGAATTTGACAAAGAGTTTATCTTAAATTTAATTTTAGTTGTTTCAATTTTTTTTTTATTTGATATTAAGTTTTATTTAAGTCACACATACAAAGAAAAAAAGTTAAATTTTATTTAAATTAATCATCTTAGAAAAGTATTAGGATTTTAAAATCTTAATCTTATCTTTATCATCAAATGACCATTCAATTCTTATCATACCGTTGAAAATCCTCTTTAAAAAACTTGTCACAAGAAGTGTACTTTAATTATAAAAATTAATTAGTACAAACATAATAATATAATTAAAAAAAAATCAATATTTCTAAAAAGAGACAAAAGTATCAATTAGAGTGTAGTTCGTGAACACGACTAATAATGCTTATCATGTTGATAACATAACTCTCAAACCTGTCAAACAATTTTTGTTTGATTCATCAATCAAGAGTCCAAACATACCTTAATTCTTTAGCAAAGGAGGGGGTGTGCAATGCAAAAAGATATGCAAAATGTTTAACAAGGAAATCTAATAAAGCAATGATAATCCATCATTTATTAAAAGTGGGATTACAACTTATATCCATTTCACGCCATTGTGCATAAAATTATGGGAGTGATTTTTGCTATCTGTTTGGACAATTACGTGATCAAATGGTTCTAATCTCATCCACCTGTTAAAGACAACTATTTTGATATTTTGACCAATCACATAATATTGTGACCACATAATCCCTAATTTATCCACATGTAAGAGCAAAATCTAACCATCAGATTATGATTCAGTTGTAATGATCTAGATAAAATCATAATTTGTTAATAGCAGTTTTTATTCTAATCCAACTAATTGAGAAATTTTCATTGTGAAATGGTCCAAGAGCCTTCCGTTCGAGTAGCTCCAACATAGTGAGTCTTTTAGTTTTTGTGATTTTTACCATTTATTAATTAAAAAGTTTGGTACATTATTTCAATTAAAATATTATTAACTAGCTCATTTTAAAAAATGTTTTTAGTCATTCGAAAATATTTATAAATAGGTAAATTCTTGAATAAGATAAACTAATAAAAAGTTTTATGAAATCTGAAGAAAAATTTCCAAGTCATCCTATCGAAACTTTTAGTGCTCGATGTTCATTAAATCATTTTTATGATGCATATTTCAATTGTCACGTTAATTATCTCTACTTTCTGCTCAAATATTCTATGTTCTTAATTTTTATTAATTATAAATCATTTAATTAAAACTCTTATGCTTCATTAAGCCTTCATTTAAGTTTAAGACTTTTATGTCAAGTAATTTACATTTTGTGTTATCAAAGTATTTTATTTCGTTGCAAAGTTTATTTCATTGTATGTCATAATTGCCACATTCTATTATTTCTTTTTGAGGATTTATCTCCTTTGGAAAAAAAACTTTATATGAATGAAAAAACTACATCAATTATCCTAAATATGTTGGAGCTAAGATGGATTATGTCCTTTAATTTAATAACTAAAATCAAATATTGTACATTACAACTTTTATTAATTAATTCCAATTAAAAATATTATAAATATATATATAATTATAAATATATAGTTATATATATAAAATAAATATATATATATATGATGTATAAATAAGATTTGAGAATTTAAATTTACAAATTTCAAATAAAATAAGTAAGAAAAAAGAAACAATTGAAAAAAATCTTAGAAATTAAAAATTTAATAAAGATCCTTCAAAACTTTAAATTATTGATAAAATTATTATTTGAGTTAAAACTTAATCTTATCATAACAATTAAGCCTTTGCAATAAATTTGAACTCATTCATAACATAAGATAGCCTAAATAATAAATTTTGGTAATAGTTATAAAGAAAGAATCTAATCTGTTTAAAAGGAATCATATACTAGACCACTAGATAAAGCTATAAATTTAACAAAATAGACTTAAAGAAAAAAATGAGCTGGTTGATAATTTCACAAAATTCTAAATTTTTGAACTATTAACTAAATGTTGATTAACTCTCAATAAGTGATGCGAAAGAATTGAAGAATAGAAATTAAAATATTCAATAAGCATAAATTATGTCACAGCATTACTATAGTCATGACATAAATGAAGGTGGATCACTAATTTTATGCACATTACTTTTATAAATAGTTTATATTTTTGCCAAATTCTTTAAAAGTCTTGTTATCATCAAGTGGCAGAGATTGTTGTGTTGACCTCCCATCATGTTGTTTTGTTTAACGATCATAAACCCTAAGCATTACAAATGAATCCATTTAAATAAATTTTAAGATTTTACATAGTTGATACTTGTGTTCAAGGGAAAATTTAAGATGAACAAGAAGCAAAGGTGAAATTCTATGATAGTCATCTTGGTTGTAGTGACAAATAACTAAGACAAATATTTTGAATTTAGTTTTAGTAATGATAATTATATTTTGATTAAAGTATTAAGCTTGATTAAAGTAATTCTCTGAAGGTACAAAAACTAAATCTTATTTAAATTAATTATTTTGGAAAAAATATTAAGATTCTAAAATTTTATTATATGTCAGCCATCTAAAAAAGTACTTTATTTATGATCACATCTTTGGAAATATTATCTCAATAACTTATTTCAAAAAATATTATAATTATAATAATTAACTAGTAAAACTAATAATATAATTAAAATAATAAAATAGGAGAACCTATTACTAATAATATGGAAAATGCAAAGATAGAACATAGCTCCAAAATGTGGCCAATTGCGCTTATCAGATTGATAAAATAACAACAAATTCATCAAATAATTTTGGTTCAATGCATAAGTCATCAAATAATAGGGGAAATTACTTTAGAGCAAACCAGGGGGTAACTAACACCAAACAATGCACTTATTAGGTGGCATAAGAAAATTCTTATATGCTAATACAAGAGTACTAACCCATTCAAACACACAAATAGACTACGTTCACTGTTGTACTTAGTATCGCAACTGGTAGATGAGTTTAGGGACTTACATTCCAAACCTCTTAATGAAACCCAATTTGTTTTAAGCACTGTAGAGATTTTTTCTTTTTATTGCTAATAATTAGCATAATTTTAATTAGTACTACTTTTTATTTAATTATTATAATTGTAATGTATAATTTACAAAAGTCATTGAATAAATATTAAGATTTGATAAAAAAAATAAAAATATTTTCAAGGTAATAAAAGAGAATAGATTATATTTTCAGTACCTAATATTTTATTAGAATATTAATTTTGATAAAATATAATTTTTATGTCTTGTAATATGTTTTTTAATGAAACTTAATATCTTAATTAAAAAAACGTAAATACCTAAAATTAAATTTAAAATATATCTTTTAGTAGTTTGTCACTTCAATTAAGGTGATCTTCATAGGATTTTACCATTTCTCCACTTCTTCAAGTTTTCCCACGAGCACAAGCACCGATTTTCTAAAATCTGAAAATTAACTTTAGCAAATTTATTCAAAATACTAAGCATTTATTATCAACAAAAAAAACATAACGTGTAGAGGTTAGTATGAGAACAATTTCTTATTTTTTATGATGAAAAACTTTTAATAAAATTAGCAAAAGACATAAATTATTTTTAAAAAGAATATCTGAAATAATTAAAGATAAACTCTATTTGCATGCATGTCTCCATCTTAATTTATACTTATTTCTTTCAACTTTTATTTTCTTTCTTTTTTTATTATCACTCATAGTGACTCATTCTAATTTTTGTAAATTTTTAATAAACTTAATATTTAATGAATTTTTCGAGTAATTAAAGAAATTGTTAATTTTTTAAAGAAAACCAATTCCTTCTAATTACACTTTATTAAATTGTTTAGAGTCAACTCAAACGATTCCTTTCAAATTGTTTTAGTTTTTTTATAGAAATAATGACAAAATATTATTTTTGGTATATTACATTATTTGTTATTCAAAATTTTCAAATTATATTAATTATTATAATAAAATTAACTCGAAAATCAATCAAAATTTCATATTTAACTTGTTCTTTATGATAATCCTAAATAAGCTTTAAAGTTTTTAGTTTTTTTCAACTATGTCTTATTTCCTTATTTTTTTCATTTCAATATTTTAAATTTTATTTCTCAATTCTTATTTTTTCTTCGTTTATGTCTATACTAATGTTTCGTTAAAAATTTATTAATCAAAGTTTATATGCATAATATTTGATTTTTATTATTAGATTTGAGAAGATAAGCCAGTTTGGGTTCAACATATTTATTTGAGACTATGTTACTATTTTCTTTCAATCTCGAAGCAAATGTTGGAAATTTCAAATGTATATTAGCTCTAATCTTACTTGCAACTAAAATATAATTTGTTTGTATGCCTATAAAATGTAAACATACTTATGTATATATGATCTTTGAACAAAACATTCTCTACTAATTAGTTTTCTTTTTTGAAGACGAACAGGTAGAGATGTGTTATGATTTGATAGATTATCCATTCCTATGGTCTATCTTATTAAATATTGGGTTTTTTGAGATGTGTTATGATTTGATAATACATTACATTTCAAAAAATTATTACAAAAAATAAATTAATCATAACATGTGCAAGAATAACTCACCCAAATAACAATAAACAAAAAATATTTAAATTTTAATAATTAGACATAATTTAAGCCACAAAAAAGTTTCTCAACAATATATTAAGCAAAGGTAAGCCTTGAAGATATTAAATAGAATACCATAGTATAATCATTACAAGAAAAAAAACACATGTACAGTTAAGTTTAATAAGAATATAAAATATAAGTGGCATAAGTAAAAAAAATTATTTTGATCAATTATTCATGAATATGCCAATATTCAAAAAAGAAAAAAAATAGTAGAATCATTAAGAAGTATAATATTATAATTAACAAAAAATTAATTTTTAACCAATAGAATATTTTTCTAGTTCTAAGACAAATGAAAAATTTTTTAGTTAATTTAAAAAATTATATTTTTTATTATAATTAAAATATTGAAATTTAATTTTTATATTTAATCTTTCAAATACATATTTTGATAGTATAACAAAAAAACTAAATTTGCAAATTCAAAAATTATTGTAATGTAAAAAAACTAAGAATATAAGATGTTAAATAAAAATAAATATTCAAAACATTATGCGTTATACTAACAGAATGTATACTCAAAATACAAACTTGTTCAATTCAATATTGTAGGTAATTTAAAAAAAATAACCGAAGATCAATTAGATGATATAACATCATAGTTTTTTAAATGTTTTTATGTATTAATGCAAATTACAAAGAACTTACCTTGGTAAAAGAAGGTATAGAAGACACCAAAAATTTAAAATCTCATAGACAATAGCTCAATTAAATAATTTAGTAAAACAAGTACAAATAGTTCAAAAGATTTTTGAATAACATGAAATTGATTAATATTTTACACAATTTGAGAACACAAAAGACTAAAAATTTTGAAAATTAAGAATAGAAAAAATTATCCATATTTATAAGAAAAAATAATTATTTTAGAATAACAACATTAAATATCTATTTAAAAAATAAAAAGTTTAAATATTTAAGAAATAAAAATGATTCAATAATGTAAAAGGTTTGGCACATTACATCAAAAATATAAAAAACTAAATTCACTAATATTGATGAAAATATTAGAAATGAATTTTGAATGTTAAAATTTTTTTGTATAGTTGATAAAAAATTATTATATTAGTAAAATTCCAATTATAATATATTTTGATAAAAAAAAGTTTTAACAATTTGTTTAATAGATATTATGTAATTAAAAAGTTACTTTGTTAATGCTCAAAACCTTAGAAAGCACCCCATTTTGCTCTTGTCTAGGTTTGAGTCAACATGACAAAACACTCTGTTCTTTCACAATGCCACGTAAATGGCCCCTTACTCAATTATGCTACATTTTTTATAGTGGCCATGTTCAAATAATGTTATTGAAAATAGAGCACTATAGTTTATAAAATTACTGCAACACTTAAATAAATAATATAAAAAAATTATATAATTCATAGAAAAAATAAAATGACCCAATAACAAAATACTTTGAAAACATTTGACCAAGTAAATCGATGAAACCTCAAAGTAATAGCAATGTTGGTGAAGCAAGTAAAACACTAAATATAATAGCAACAAGGCAAATAAGAGAAAGGATGATACAATAGTGAAAAACACAAACAACTTCTTTGCTCTTGTTTTACCTGTAACATTACTTAGTAATAGATTCGACGTCATATTCATTACAAAATAACTTTTATTTATATGAATAAAAGGAATATACATAAATCAAGAAATTTAAATTGTTAAAATCCTATTCTTAAAAAAATCAAATTGACTTTCAAGCTTTTAGGATAATGATCATACTACTATGAACCTCATATCTTAGTCAATGATAGCTATTACGTTTAGATTGCTTGCATGAAGTGCCTATGCAATTTTTTTTATTTTTGGACATCTCAATGTATCATATTTATATGAGGAATACATTATAATATATGATTAGATAAATCTACCAAAGAAAATTGTTTAACTCATGAAAATCTTGTATGATGTAAGTGTGTAACATGTAATACGTTGTACGAGAAGCTCAAGATGGTGAACATGAATGATTGCATATGCATGAAAAGAATACCAAACAAAAATAATACTAAAAGATTAACAATTGTAATAAATTCCCAATTCCTCCAATAAAACCATGTATAAGTCCATATCATAAAGTCGCAATATTAATAATGAACTAGTACAACAGGAATACGTCTATATGTTATTTGTAAGATTGATCAAACCTTTATGTCTAAGTTGTATACTCTTACGACAATGCATAGTTTGACTCAACTAATGTGATTGTACTAGTATGACTTTGAGATCACATAAGTACACATAGGTTAGCTCACTTGTAATTTAAGTTCTCAACTCTTAGTTTATAACAACCAATTATACATTGACAAACATCTTAACGTACTTATATGAAACCACAAACATTACATCACAAACTTAATATTGCTTTGTTTAAGCCTTATCTAATCTTCTTATGAAAAGATTGTATGATATGTTTAACATTATTTTGTATGAAACTCTAATATTACACACTTTAATACACATCTCTGTTAGTCATTTAGTGTCAAAGCATGACAAGAATATGAAAATACTACAAACAGTGCAATGGATGGGAATCTCTTATGGTCACATTCGAGTTATGTTTTATTTAATGCCATGCATATAGATTATACCATAGGATAGTTGAAAGGTAAAATGTGAAAAGCATAATAAATATGCAATTTTACTAATTTTTTAGATTATGATAGTTGATTAATTTTACAAATGAAGCAAAGATAATAAATATATATATATGAATATAACATGTATGAAATACATGCTTTATTATCGTCAAAATTCAATATTCATGAGTGATATAATATAGCCATATTTGTCATATCAATATAAAGAAATAAATTTTGTATTTGTAACTAAAATGAAGTGCACATGATGAATCTTAGAATGGGAACTAGTCCACCATGTGCTAAAGAAATGACTTCTTGATGTACATCCTGGGCCACAATTCAGTAAAACTTCCAACACTAATTTTATTTTCACAAGTGAATTACATGACAGAACACTTGGTCAAGCTTTTTAAATTAATAATCAATATTTGAATTTGAGCTAAATAATTCAAATTCCATTCAAAAAATTTATTTGTAAAAATGTGATTCATAAAAAAAACTTTTACAATCAATTGTTCAATAATTAAAACTATTAATGTTTCATTCAAACAACTTTATTTTTGTATATAAACATAATAATTACTAATACAATTTGTATCATTAAAGTGTTTTAAAATTATTAAAACTATCATGAATGAGTAATTATAAATAAGAAAATCCATTTTTGAAAAAGCATTGTTGTTTATTTCAAATTAAATAAAAAGTTTTATAATGATAAGTGTATCAAGAAATATGGAAACCTAAACAAAACAAGTATCATTGTTATTATAAACTATTTAAATAATTAAATATTTACTAACCACAATAAGAATTTCTTCATAACAAAAACAATTTTGCATTAGAAATAAAAACACTCAAGTTAATAAGAACACACAAGTTATTAAGATATTAGAATGATAAATATATTGAAAGTTATTTCCAAAACATATTTATTTGAAATAGTTCTCTAGGTGTAGTGCACAAAAAATTTACTAAACCAGCTCATGAACTTAATACAAGAACCTACAATTTTTAAACATAAGTGCATACAAGTAACTTGCGTGGGCATGCTTTATATGTGTACAATATGCCTTTTAAATGATTATAAAGGTTCGATACAGATATAAAAAATACTTAAGCATACATGAGTATGCTTTTTCCTTTGTGCACCTAGATAATAAAAAGCATTTTGGTGATCAAAATATGGTTTACATTATGTATATGATCTTCCATGATTTTTCACTTCGTTGTTCTACCCTTTTTTATCCACTGCATAGAAAATATTTCCCTTGTCTGAATTATTGAGATATTTTTTAAATATTTCATTAAGTTATTTTTAATATTTTTTATTTTATTTATTATTCAATATTTTTTCTTTTTTATTTCAATTTATTGAAATAGATTAAAACTTTTAGATGCTACATGATATTCATTATTTTTTTAAGTTTAAAAAAATTTATATTTGTATTATTTTTTGCACATTTTTTCTTTTTCTTTATTTGTCAATATTATATTGCAAATATTTTTAATGCTTTAAATTTATAAAATTTCATATTTTTTTACTTGACTATTTTCTTTATGTTTCTAGGTTTCCCATGTTTGGAATTGCACATCTTTTTTTCGATATCCCATATAAATGTTTAGTTAAATTAAATATGAACAATTCAATCTTGCAAACAGTTTTAGATTTTTTAGTGTGCAATTTTTTGTTAATTTTAAAAATATACTTCTCATAATGGCATGATGACACTATTGATTATTAAACTTTCTTTCACAATTATAATTAATTTAAAATGATAATTAACTTTTATTTCTTTACTGTCAAATTGGAGTTTATAATTGTATTTTTACATATACTGTATTACTTAAATGATTTTTAGTACATATGCATGTGGCTTATTTATTAGAAATCTTAAATTACCTTAATTTTTTATGCTATTTTTGTTGAAATAATATTTGTATTTGTTTTATGTATTTACTTTATCAAAATTTTAAACACTCCTTTTTAATATTGTATTAAATATTTAATGTTTTAGGTATTTTTTTATTATATAAGCAAAATTTTAAAATATTCTTTAGAGAATGACTTCAAAATTCAAAATAAAATGTTTTATTAAAAAATATGCTTCTTATTAGATAACATAGAAAAAATGTCACAGGAATTAAGGCATGGATTTTTGGTCCTGTATCTAAAAATTCTAAAAAACTAAACACCAAAAAAGACTATAATTAAATTTTAAAATTTTAATATAACAACAAAAATATGCCCATACAGGAAAATGATCACAAACGTAGAGAATAAAAATATATAAATTATTCAGACAAAAGAAAGTCCAAAATATTTAAATTTATTTGAATAACATGTCTTGAAGTTGTTTTTTTTTTTTGGTATCACAATTCTTAAAAAATATATATCATATTGAAACTTAAGCATCATAAATGAGTTATTATAATGAAAAACATAGAAATTTTACAAAAGTTATAAATATCTGATAATTAACTTAAAAACAATTATATTATGTTTATAGAAACTGCACAAAAGCACAAATAAAAAAATAAAAAATTAATAAAATTAGCATATAAATTATTTTGCAAATCTACAAAAAAATTTAACAAAAACTTTTCTAAATAATTTAATTTAATAAGGCTACACATTATAACAAAAATTAAAAAGTGAAGATTTAAAAATACAAATATCCAATAAAATAATGGAATGATAAAAATGTTAAATAAGATTCATAGCATAATTACTAAGATAATATTCTAGCTGTGGACGTCATGAAAATTTTGATAAGAAAAATTCATCAAATTATTAATATTCTAAAATAATTTAGTAAATAGATCGTATAGATAAGGAACTATAAGTAAATAATAACTCATGATTAATGATGTTTAGTTGGACTTGTATAAGATTTATGATAATATTAATTGGCATCTCCTCTTCTTTGCGATACATCTATTTAGGTATTATAAAATGTTTTTCATAACTTAATGCACAACTTTGATAAATGGTTAACAAATGTTGGATCTTTTGGATGTCTCATTGTAGAAAAGTCATTTTTATGAGAAAAGTTTTATTCGAACTTTAATAATGTTTTGTTTATTTTTTATTTATAAAAATATATTTTACATAATATTCTAGTAATGAAACTATTTTACTTATAAAAAAACATTATTCTTATTTTGTATGTTTTGTTTCACAAATTAAATATTTCTTGGCAATTTTATTCCTTTTTTTTCTAATCATAAGCCTTGCATTAGAAAATTTTGCATATTATTTTCAAGATTTTAAATATTTTTTTACTATTTTCTTATTTTCTTATTTTAATTTTCTTATTTTATTTTCAAATTGTTTAACACAATGTGTTTTGTTTTTAAAACTTATTAAAGTTATGCTGATAGCAATTTTAACATAATATATATTTTTAGATATGTTAGTTATTTCCTTATATTTAATTTTAAATTTTTATTTTTTCATTGTATATTTTCTTTATGCTTAGTAGAACTAGTTTCTTTGATGTGTTACACAAACAATTTTAACATTTCAAATGTTTAATATTTTATATTATTTAAAATGTATAATTGATATTTTTCCCTTTTTATCGAATAATTAAAATATTATATTATAAAAATATTTTTATTTCTTCATTATAATATTTTCTTATATATTTGTTTCAATATAGAACTTGGATAACTCAATTTGTTTCACAATTTATGTGCCCTATTATAATTGTAGAAATTCTTAAACAAGTTGAACATTTAGTTGTATTTATCCTTATAGCACCTTCTTTTTTTTGTTTCAATATTTATAGAATTTTATAGAAGAATTTCTTTTGGAAATTATAAAGAATGCTTTTGGAACTTTAATCCTTTTATTTTATCTTTAAAAATAAATGTTAAAGTATTAAAATTTATGTAAAACTAAACAAGTAAGAAAAATAAGTTTAAAATTTTGATAATAAAAGATCAATAATAATAATTAGGGTTTTAGTATTTTTAAAACATTCTATAATAACAAATTATGTATGAAAAGATCAACATAACAAATAAGAAAATAAGACAAAAATAAGAAACATTTTAAATTATATGACAACTATTTTCATTAAATGTTATCTAAATAGTATAAATACTAATAATATTTTAGCGAAAAAAAGTTGTTTCAAAAAAAATTATCATCATAATAGGATCTTTGAAATTTTGCAAAACTGATGTCAAATAAGTTCAAAGAAATAAATGAACAATAATATAGTGAATATTAAAACTATGCATATGAAATGTTGTATAAAAAGTACAAAAGTATAGAACAATAATATATTTGATTATGGGAAATATTATATCATAATAATTTAAATAGGTTTTTAGGTTTGTGAAAACATGAATGTAAATAAAGAAAGCATGAGATTAAAATGTTTAATGCTTTAAGATAATTCAAAACATCTTAACATTGGCATAATAAAAGTGTTTTTAAAAAAATATTTGATATTTAAATATGTGTTGTCAATTTAACAAAATTAAGTACAAAAAAGTTTTATGGTGGTAAAAAAAGAAATATAGCTAATAAAGCACAATAGTTAAAGAATTACATTCTTTCCATAACGTTAAATAATGTTTCACAAATAGAGGATATGTAAAAAAAACATTCAAAGTTTAAAACATATAAAAGGTCTTTAATGTATAAAATCTTATTTCTTTCTATCCATTTTATTTTTAATAACATATTTGTCATTCATTTATTACAATTAAAACTTTTTAATATAACATAATATTATTTTTTATATTTTAAATTTTTAATACTCTACATTAGTGTATGTTTATTTCTTCTATTTTATATCTGTTTACTTTTGTAAACACCTGTGCTTTACATTACAACTAATTCAGTAAATTGCTCTAAGAAATTTAGGTTTTTACAATATCAACTATATTCTCATTTTAACTTTATATAAATTTTATTTCGGTTATTTTTAAAGGCATATTTGCATCTCATTATATATATATATATATATATATATATATATATATATATATATATATATATATATATATAACGTTTTTTGAATTTGTAATATTTTATGTTTGGTTTGTTTTTCATATTAGTTTACTTTAAACTTTTACATTGTAATTTTTTTTGTTGATTTTTTAAGACTAAAATGGCTTTCATATACCTTTCTAAAATATTATGCACATAATAATTTTTTAAATTGTTAATAAACTTGCAACTGAAAAAAAATTTATTTTATATATATTTATATACATATATACATAAATATAGTATAACACATTATTTTATAGTATTTGAAGAAACTTTTTTCCTAATAAATTATAATTATTAAATAATTTATATGGTGAATTAAATAGTGTAAGTAGAGCTATACGGCACTAAATGTTCTATAATATTCAATTATATAACAACAAAAGTTTTCAAGTAATTAGAAACCTTGTAGAAGGAGGTTCTCTAAATAAAATAGAAAATTTAAAAAATAAAAAACTATACTTTTTTTTATTATGTGCACATCATTTTGAAAAACTTATGTCAATTAAAGTAAAATAAATTTCACAAAAACCAAATAAATAAAGTTCAACATTTAAAGTAATTTTTTAATGAATTCTTAGTAAAAAAATCGTAGCAGTAAAGCTTAAAATAAAAAAAATCAAACAATTAAAATTTATAAATAACAATCCAACAATACATGTATGAAACAATGTAGGTTTAAAAAAATGAAAAAAGTATAAAAGTGAATGAAATTTAATAAAGCAATATTGCTAATTTTTACAATTCTTTGCTACAATATAATTTTTTTATATTTTTTATGTAACCATTGACAAATATTTAGTTTGAATTTTAAATATTTTAAATATTTTAAATATCAAAGAAAAAATTAGACTGGCAAATTTTTAATCAAGATGTTTTATATTCATTATAAACTGCTATAATAATCAAAATATAATAACAAAAGTAACCTTAACAAAAAGCATAAAAAAACAATGTTAAAGGACATTTCTTGGAAAAAAAATGTAAACATTCCAAATGTTATGAGATCAAGCAATGGAACATTTTCTTTGAAATGTGCCATGCCTTACTCAAATTTGTCTTAGATAATTTATGCTTAAGGATTGAATATTTGAAGTTATTATTTATTTAAATATTATTATCTGTTCTGTAATATTTTTTTATGACGAATACTTATTATGTTTTCTAGATTTTTTGGAAGATTTTGTATGAAAATTTAAGAAATTTAAATTTGTTATTTTTCTTATATAGAAAATTTATTATTTTATAATTTAAATACCATTAATCAACTATAAAATAATAAAAAATAACTTAAGTGAAATAATATTTAAAATGATAAAATAAACTTAACAAAAGTATATATAACATAAAAAAAATTATATGACAAATAAATGATAAAAATAGTATTTAAATTTATAAAAATTAATTATTTATATTTAAATGATATATATGCTAACCGACAAAACATATTCATAAAAAATTTAAAAATTTAAATGTATAGCACATTATGTTTACTTGCAATTTTTAAATATATTTGCAAATATGTGAAAAGGTTCATGAGATTAATGTACAAGCTATGAAAAATGCTACAGTTGATAAATTGATAAATCATAAAAACCATCACATCAATAAAACAAAAGTTAGAAATTTTTTGACAAACATATTCATAAACTATTTTGGAATAATTTAGTTATTCATAATATGTTTCTGAAAAATTATACAGAAACAATAGTAAAAGTAGTAAACATCACTGAATATTTACATTTAATAAAATTTTGTAAAGAACTAGAAAAATTTGTCCCAATAATTATTACAAATTATTCTTATTAAACAAAAAGTATATGAAATGTATAAATAATATTATAGTTTATAAAAGCATTATTGTATATAACAAAACAAGCAAAGTAATATATAAATACAAAACAAAATATAAAATTAAAATCAATCCTAATGAGTTTGACTATTGCATATAATTATTCCACATTATGCACGTTAAAGATAATAATTTCTTAGAGTATTTCTATAATCATGATTAAGACAACGGCAAAGGATTATAAAAAAATAAAATTTTTCAATAAACAAGAAACTAATAATAATTAAAATTATATTTATTGTCAATATATGTTTTTTACATTTATGATGATGACAAGCAAGTTTGTACACCTCCATATAATTAAAACAATTATAGCTATCAATAAAACTAAAATATAAATATTGATAATAAAAATTTAAAATATTTTTAATTTTATTCATAATAAAAAATAGATAACATTAACTAGGTTTTATGTTGAACTTCATATTGCAAACGAATCGAAAATGTATAAAAACAACTATGAGATTAAATATATAAAAAAACTACAAGCTATTACATAGAAAATAAAATTGTGATGATGAAGACTTATTTAAAATATTAATTATATATACAAAATTTGGAAAGCATAAATTTGATTGGGGATTCACAATATTAAATATTAAAAAGTGATCTTCATAATAGATTAATAAAATATTTTTTAAAAATAAACTTATTAAAAACCTTATTGAAAATTTAAAATATATATGACTGTTATTTAAATAAAAACCTAACTTAAGAAAAATTTCAAAAATTAAATAATTATATTGCTCCTATGCATCTCTTCAAATTGGAGAACTATAAAGCACACTAATGTCATTTCAACAACTAGTTGTGATACTCTCTAGATAATATCTAAAATAAATACATTACATATAAGACACATTAAGCATGTCACACAAATATGCTTGTTGATGTCTTTATTATTCATAATTGGAAATATTGATACAATGACGATACTCATCACTTCCCCATTGGACACATGCACTATGTGAGCATAACATTAGTGGTATCATATTGCCTTTAACTATATCTCAACTAAATTACAAATTATGTCAAGTATCACATGATAACTTTTTGTACTCACCTACTAAATTTTGTTAGATTAAAACCCTCAAAAATATATTATGTCAAATATTAAATGTAACACACAAGAAATGTAGTAATATTTAGTATGAAATAAATTTCATTTTATAAAAAAATGGCTTGTAATGTTGTGAAGAAATATCATTATCAAATAAAATATCACATGGGATCAAAATATAAAAAGATTTTACATTAATAAAAAATATTTATTATTTAAAAAATTTTGAATCTTAAAAAAATTAGTTTAATATAAATATTAAAAATATTAAATATTTTTTAACTTTAAAGAACTTTAGGTTTTAATGTAATTTGCAAAATAACTAACTTTCATAAATAAAAATCATAACTTAAAAAATTATAATTTTGACACATAATTAAATTTAAAATATAGATATCATAAGTGAAAAAATGTTAAAGTAAAAATAATATCATCAATATAACTCAATATTAATACATTAAAAAAAAGAATTTATAAAATGCATGAACAATAAATCTATTCTTAGTCCATGCTGAAAAGACTCAAAATACAAATAAAAGTTATTAAAAAAATTAAAAATATATGCAAAAAATAGTAATTATTTAAGATGCTAGATGTGTTGATTATTAAAAGTGTACAAAACATTTAGTAAAGATAAATAAAAATATAAAATTAATTAAAAAGCTAAAATAATAAAGAAAATGTTCATTAAAAAAATAAATATTATAATGAATTAAAGGTCATTGTCCAATACAAACATTCAATGATATGTGTGCAAATAAGGGAAGGATTCTTGACTATGTTAATTAGTAATTTTCCTTAATATTGACTGTAGTTTATAGTATTAGTGACAATTTTGAAATAATGTTAACTAATCAAATTAAATTCTATGTAAATATTATTTAGGATTGATATTTTATTTCTATCATATCTTTTAATCATTCATAAAATAAACATTTTTATCAATTTTTTTTTGAAATATCAGATTGTCATTCTTAATACTTATTTATGTATTTGTTAATATAACAAAACCTTATTCATTATACTTCAAATATTTGAGTTTATTTGTTATTGTAATTTTTTATTATCTTGTAACATTTAATATTTAATAAATTTAAGCACATTTTATGAAAAAGAATGTTCTTTTAAGTTTTTTTAATGTTTTGTATTTTTAATAATTTTTTTCACAATCCAAAAAATAATTTTTTGTAATATTTCCTTGAACAAAAAACATATATCTCTGTAATTGTTTATTGATTTAATGTGGAAAAAAACATTTAAATATTTTAATTTTATTTGTCAATATAATTATCATTTATTTTCTATAAAATTTTTAATTTATATTGCCATATTTTCATTGTTTAAAACCATAGATCACGTTTTTTAAAAAAAACTTTCATATTTATAATTTGAACCATTTAATCATTTAATAATAATGATATGTAATTTTTATTGATTCTTTTTAAATGCTCTATATAAATGAATGTAGTGAACAACAAATTCTCATGTTTGTTTAGTAAGTAATGTACCAATTTTTATTGTAACAAATTTTTATGTTCAGAATTTTCTTTATTGATGATTTAATATCTTCATAATTAAATTAAAAAAGGAGTTGGGTCACAACATACCACTATAAGTGATAACAAAAGTAAATTTTGAAGTGCAAAGTTTATTAAATATTTTAATAACAACATAATTTTATAAAATGTTTTGCATTTTGGGTGAATGTTAGATACTTCACTGACAGATTTTGAAATTTTAACAACTTTGGGAAAGGAGTAGTATCCTTTATAAATTGAAGAATATGTGCATGATTTGATCAAGTTCTACATAAATGTTGAATTACTACTGGTGAGAATCAATCAATCAAAGGTTGATTCTCTAACTATCCATCCAATATTTTCTAAACCCATTTGCCCTTTCCTTTCTTTGTACATGTTATTAATGGCCTTACAAATTGGTGTTCTATTATGTACCATTGACTAATTTAATTATTCCATTCATTCAATACTTTCTACATAGGATGGATGAAGCCTTGTATTAATCAAGTGTAGTGCTTATTTTAAAGTCACTTATTACTAACAACAAAGCTTTAGCTTTCTCTATAGATTTAGTTAACTTGTATTAAAGTGCCTTTTCCTTAGCCCTTTAATTTAGCATACAAAAAGATATAATAGGCACTACTGTACTCCGTTGGGTGATAAATGAGCAAGTGAATTGACTACTCATCCTCATTTAACGTTAGATAATAGATGTTTTTCATTCACAATACCATAAACTTATTTTGTGTATTCCTAACTTGTGCTTGAATTCTACTCCCTTATATAGTTTATGCAATTTGTTATTATCAATCAATCCTTCCATGACAGCAATCGGAGTCATTTTTTTTTGTGTTGAGTAGATGAAAGAGCTTACAGTGCTCTTATTTGTTGTAACTCTAATATTCTAGAATAGGATGTTATCCAAAAAAAGTTATTTGTTTTTCAATTTGAGAGAATCAAGAACTTCTTTAAATTTTGCTCAAAATTGATATGCTTCTTTTAACCATTTCTAGTCTCTCTTTAAGTGTCTATTCTAAAAGAGGTTTTCATCTTTCTCTATAAATTACATTGGACAAAAATTTGTAGTTCTTTTAAGTTAGTCATTTTTGAAATCTTTAAATTATTGTAAAGTCATAATGCAAATAAGCTTTATCCTAAGCAGCTACTAAATCAAAAACCAAACATATTTGTATATTTCTACCTTTGGAGTTTTTTAAAAGAAATTTAATTATTAGTTATGTAGATTAAAATTTAATGTTGTTCCATGTCAATTGATTAGCAACCTTTATTTTCCATGAGCATGTGCTAGATATTTTACCCATTTTATTAGCACAATAATTTGTGACTCTTATATACTCCTTCATTGAGTTGTAATAATGTGGTTGGGCCTTATTATTTTTTTATAAGCAACCTTACCTAACATCAAACTATTAGATTGAAATGACTATTCATTTACCATATTAGGCAAATTTTCATAGATTCAACCACACTTGTTGGTGCTTTGAAGCTCAATTTCAACTTGAATATTAGATGACATTTTATTTTTTTTAAATTGAAGAGTGGTTTGACCTTGATCATAGAAGTCAATTCAATAACAAATTATCTTATTGAATTCATTGTCATAATCCATTTAAGTTATAATCTTTATTTTGTTATGTAGTTGAAACTAGGTAATTCCATTACTAGATTCACATCAACGTACATCCTTACTATGCTTGATCTTGTTAAAGTTATAGTAGCTATTATCACTTGTATAAGATTTTTTTACTACCAAAACAAAGCAGTACAATACTACCATATTAAAAAATGTGTTAATAGATACTCAAATGAAACCTAAACTAAAGCTAATGATGATTCAACATTTAAGTGAAACTCAAGATGCTACTTAAAGATTGCTTGCTTAAAGTCATTGATGTTCTATGCCTAGTGAACCTAACATCACAAATAATCTAGCTAATGTAATAAGTGCATATCAATTATCAAAAGATTCAACCTTAAAATTTTTCAAAACTTTGATATCCTCAAATGCCACTAGGATTATTTCCATATTTTGAAATTTGTGTGAAAATTTTCTATTCAAATCAAGCTTTAATTTTATGGCCATTTTAGCAATTTCTTGTTCATTAAAAAATAATATTTAGTTGACCATTTGACATTCTTGTTCATTGATGTAGACAAGTGAAAGCTTAGCTATGTAACTAACAACATTAATAAATGAATGGTTGATGGAGGTGAGGCTCACCAAACCTGTTATGAAAACTTACTAGCCAATTGGCTTAGTATAATTAAAATAAGGTCTAGTGCTCACCTACAAAATTTTGTTCACTCAACTTTGGTTGGAAATTAGGATTATTTCTTTATATTGTTGCTACCTACTTATCATAACCATTGATCATTTTATTTTTGGTAATATAATATTGTTATTCATGTATTTAATGTAAATTTAAACAAATATGTTTTGGGATATGCAACATTTAGTAATAATCCCTCATTAACCAAACCATTGGGTGAATCATAAGTAAATATTATTAGCCACTATACAATGTACAAAAATCAAGCCTTCTCACATGACAACTTGTCATGGACCAGACACTAATTCTTATATTACTTTAATTTCGTAACAAAGTACTATACAATAATGGGTTGAGATATAAAAATTGAAGGTTGCCTGAAATACATATGAATTTAGAATATTAACAATTTGAACATGTCACATAATGCATGTATTTAAGGATTTAGAACTCTAGTTCATCTCCATTCCTTATTTAACTTAAGTTTATTCACAAAGGATAAATCCTTATAAATTTGGTGTAGCTTAATTCCTAGTGAGTCAAAATTAATAGAATAACTAAATTATATTCACAAAAGATTTATCATTATTGATTATGATCTTGAAATCCTAAAGCATTATTCTAAGTTTAAATATTTATTGTTTGATGTTAGGAGTTGCATAAATGAATAATTCTTGAAGCTAATCATTATGAACATAGTTTAACTAAGTTTTATGACATATAACAATACATTGTCAATTAATATTAAAATAAAACTTTTGTTTGAAATAGATTTTATAATTAGCCTATAATGTAAAGAACCAAGATGGGATAATATTATCTGCTCACATAGAATAAATCCCAAATCAAATACTTCAAGATGTTAATATTAATAAGCAATAAGGTTTGTCATTTTGAAGCAAACAAAGTTAACGATATTCTTTATAAGAGCTTAAAGCTGAAGGAGACATACACAATTACTTAAGCTTTGTATTTGGGAATCCAAATAAACTTGGGATTCACTATAAGTAGTTGTGTGTGATTAGTGAAGAATTTCAAGTCACATCAATAAAAATATCACCTTGGAATCCAACATATTTACATGTAATTAAAAAATGGCTTTCCTCAAAGGGTAGTATAATAAAATATGATTTAGTTTGTAGCAATAACTAGGCATTACATTTGATGTTACATATGTAAGGCATGCAAATTGGTCCTAGATGATAAGGCATTTGCGTTGATAAACTTTCTTTAGTTTCAATTTTAGCCAGAGTTTATGATGATGCATGGATATGCTCATATGATGTATAACCTAAAAAATATTTCCTTCGAAAAATAGATTTCATAAAAATAAAGCAATAGAAGTCTTTTATTCCTGTAATCAAAATTTTCATTTTTTAACATGTTCTTTTCTACTATCAAATAATTGAAAATTGAATCATGTTCGAGAAGAACAATGTCATAGTCATCCTTTTTTTAATGTAATTCACTGAGGAAAGAAATGTTCAAATAATCATCAATCATAATGCTTTGTGTTTTCTTAAGCTAGTTATATTTCATCTATAGATGATTAATGCTATTTTCATGAAATGTATAATATTCCTTTGCAAAAAAATATTTCTTTTTATGTTTTCCAAATTTGTAATGCCATAAATCAATTCAGGAAGATGATTCATCACAAAATCAAACATTTCAATTAACTTTGTTATATGAAGAACATTCACCCTGATCATTAGCTATTTTTTAAGAAAGGGACAATGTACTTTTGGGGCTTCTTTTTCTCTTCTTTTTCTTCTCTTTCATCTTCTTTCTTTTCTTATTATTTCCTTATTCCTTGCTTTTCCATATTATCCATATAACACACACACAACCTTAAAGAAAGTGCTTTGCATTAATATTTTAATGCAAATTCTTGTTATACGTACAAAAAAAGTTATTTATACCTTCTGAATAATATTTCTCCATTAAGTTCAAGAAAAATATTTGTAATATGGACACAAGTTATTCAAATAATTTTGTCAACATTAAATCAACGTTTTGAACAAAATAGTTGGAAAGAATTTTTCCAAAATGAAATTTCTCGACTTATGAACATTGGTGGGTACTTTAGCAAGCTCCCAAATGAGATTTTGCAAAAAATCTAAAAGTAATGTTATATGCCTATAGCAGGTCTACTCCACAATGTTAAGCATACAGAATGGTTAACTTCTCTACAAAAAGAAACAACCTACTTCGATACAACTTGTTCGCCCTTAAGCATTACAAAAGGTGGAGAATTTTGATTAATCAAATTTTTGGATAATTCAAAATCATACTTGATTTTGAATTTTAACAATTAGGTTCATAAAAAGAAAATTGAAGAAAAACACAAGAAAAAAAAAGTCAAACTATGCTTTATTATACACCTCCCACAGAATTGTAGAGCCTTAGGTATATAATGACTCCTTTACTTAACTTGAGCATAATGAAAAGGCATCATGCAAACATTGTTTTATTAAAACAATTTATGCCTAATCTTCAATAAAAAATAATACAAGATGTATTTATGTTAATAGCACACTTTACTCCAAGCCATGGATTAAGACCTTTAAATCTCCACCAAAAAAAAGCCTTACTTTGGCACTCAATGCTATGCCAATACAATTCCTCTATGTAAGTTTGCTAGTCTTCCCTCATTATAAGGACTTGATTTATGATCTTTCCTTACCCACAAGAAGATCTAAGGGAATTTTTAAGAATGCTATTACAATAAAATTGACAAACATTAACCCTATCTACTATTCATGGATATGTAATAAATATCACTAATTCATTAAGATTAGAAGTTTTAAAAGAAAATCATTAGATTTGTATGATTACAAATTTATGAAACTGCTACATTACATTAGTAGAAGAATGTAATTGAACATTATCCATAACTATTATTTCAATTAAAAGTCCCATGAAAGACTATCCTTTAAATGAAATGATGCTAGATGATTCATGTTAACTATAAAATAATGTATCATTCTAGGCCAATAAAATCTCTCAAAAATATCTCAATGAGTCTTATCTCTTCAAGAATGATCAGATAATCCTTTAACATGTATTTTCTAAATAAAAAGATGTTTACTTGATCATTTTTGGATAGCTCTTATATAAGTAACAATCTTTTAAGCTAAAATCTTTAGATAAAAGGTTTGGAGTTGATTTGATTTTTTCATAAATTGATTCAAAGTTAGAATAATCAAGATATTGGTTTTTAATTTGGTAAAATTTTGGGCCTTTATAGAAAAAATGGTTAATAAGTGAACAAACTGATTAAATGCATCAACTTCTTTATTTTTTAAAACAGGGTTGTGTTTGATAACAAATGTATAACAAAGGTCTCGTTGCATATTTAGGAACCTTAGCACCTTATGGTCAAAGTAAACAACAAATTCTTTGAAAAAAAGTAATATTTCTAATGACTTAAAGATTAAACTATGACACACAATTTCTTTTCGTATATGGAACACTTTTTTTAACATCATTAAGTTTGCAATTAAAGAAACTAATAAGATATTTATCTTGATAAAAGAATCTACCTATCCCTACTTCTGGTTAATCAAATACAACATCAAAAGTAGTAAAAAAAATCAAGTAGTGTTGGAATGGGTGTCTTTGTTATAATCTCTTTCAACTTTTTAAAAGTTAGATCTATAGATTTGGTCAAAGTAAGTTTACCAAACTTAAAACAACTAGTCATGAATGCGAGGGTAGTACTAAAGTCTTGAAAATCATCGATAGAAGGTGACTAGAGTGTGAGTGCTTTTAATTTCAAATTTTTTTAAGTAGACCACCATAAATGTCTTGATTTTGTTCGGGTCAGCAGAGACAGCCATTTAGAAGAAACTAAGTACAATGAGAAGGCAACCTCAATTGTGAAGAATTCACATTCATTTTGATTCATAAATAAGTATTTCTTTTATCAAGTGCAACATAATTTGTGAAAATATACTAGTTATAGGAAAAATTATCATCAAAATAAAGAATGATAAATTATCTTAAGTATGGTTTTAAAACCTAGGCCATTAATGTCATGAATTTACTTAGTGTGTGTTATAACCCAATTAGCATCACTTACTATTCAATCAAACTAGCTTGAGTCTTAAATACTATCCTTTATTCATCTCTCATTAGAATCCTTAATTTAGGATAACAACTTTTAAGTTTATTTTAGAAAATGTGGTGCCACTTAACATCTGATTTAAGAGGTCATCTAAATAGAAAAAAAGAAACCTATATTTTATTTTGATTTGATAAATCGCTTGATTATCAACACACATCCTCCATGTTCCATTCTTTTTGCTTGCTAAAAGTATTTGGATAGCATAGGGACTAATACTTTTTTGTATAAAACTCTATTGATGCATGTTTTCCATCTCATCACCTAACATAGTATGAGTCTCTTAGCTTAGTCTATAATGAGAAGGTTGGGTAAGCACACTTTTGAAACTAGATGGATCAATAGTTTTATGTATTGTAAGTGTGGTAGAGTGTTTGGTAAAAAGTTTAGAAGAATCTCAGAAAAGGTCGTTTAGAGAGCCTTATACAGTAAGTGGTGGGTTTTGTATAGTGGTGACTAAGTTCACTACTATAAAAAAAACAAACTTAGTCTCCTTGATCAATGGTCTTCTTAACTTAAGGTAGTGTAATTAAGCTCACATTTTGTCTTTTCCTTTTTTTGTTCAACAGCTTAAAATTTTTTATAGATTGATTAGTCTTACACTTCAAAGCCATATCCCATTAAAAATGCCTTGGTCTTCTTAGGATATGATGACTTGCTTGCATAAATATGATTTTGAATAAATTGTCATCACTAAATCGTTCCAATTTTAAGTGTACATAACATCATTACATAATAGGTATTTAGGTTTATCTATTCATGATAGAGTGGAGGTTTGGGTGCTTCAATAAAGAAACTCTTATTGCTTAGTAATCTATTACATTGATACAACTACAAAAATTGGTTATCATCTTACGTGGTTGTTACATAATTTTTATACTGGTGCTGAAGATGTTTGTGCACCTCTAGTCATCCTGTAGTTATGGGGTTATAAGGGAGCACCTAGTCATTAAAACCACAATATTTTCCATATTTTCCAATTCTTGCATAGAATCCTTATTAGACATTATATTTTCCTCTTCCTTTGATTTTTGTTGTTCATTATTACTATATGAGTTTATAGTAATGGCTCTCTATAAGCAGTTGATAGGTACATGTTGTTTTCATGGCCTTTAATATAGAAGATTCTAGATAAGTAATTTGGCACATAAAGTGTTTAATGAAAGGTCTAAAGAAGTTGATGATACTATAGATTTAGGAGATTTAGAAACTATCATAGAAAGGATAGATGAAGTTCAAGTATGAGTAGGTTAAGTAAGCAATGTCGGTGTGACCCTTTAAAGGGATTAGAAGGCCATTTCTCTTAAAACAAGTTGTTCTATTTTTTTTTCATGTTTTTAGTTACATGATAAATATTCTCTAGGGTAATAACATTTTTCAAATTAAGCTCAACATGTGTATATTTCTTTGAACCTACCCTAAAATAGGAGAGTTCTATATGTTTGGATTTATCTATATCACCTTGAAGTTTATAATCCTCAAACTTATTAACGTACTCTTTTCTAGACTTACCAACTTAAACAAATGTTTGCCATTTATCCAACAATTCCATATTACAGATTAACAGAACAAACTTATTGTATAAAGTAATATTAATTTTTCTAAGGTTTGGAATACTTTCTCATAATTATTAAAATATTACAACTCTATGTATATTAAGTCTTAATAAATTAATATTTTTATATTAAATTTTTTGGTACTAGTTTAAGTAATCATCCACACTAGTTTAATCGTCAATATAATCCTTAAGATTAGAATTATTACTAAAAGTTACGGCATCTAGTCTCATATTAAGGATATGCTCTCTCTTTTGATGCCTCCTAATTCTTTCTTCTTTACTAGGCATATCTAAAACATCATTTAGCTTTAACTCATTGGAAGGTTCATTTTTTCTTCTGTGGTTATGATTTCTCTTATGGATATCTTGGTGAGATTCATTAGAAAGTTGATCATATCTCCTATGGTTTTTATATTTCTTATGGTTTTTTCAAGTACATTACTAGGTGTGGTACTTCTTCCTTTATTATCGCTTTATCTTCTAAGTTTTCCTTTACATTATTGGTTTAAGAGATTTTGTCTAACCATCTAGGTGAGTTGGGTTGTTGATGAGGATAGTTCTAGCATATAATCAAGGATTATGTTTTAACTTTAGTTTTGATTTGGTTCTCAACTTTAGTTTGATATTTGATAAGACCATTATGCTTTGTAGACATATAAATGTTTTACACATGAGGATATCAAGAATGGAGAAGAGTGAGTGATATCCTCTATTTTTATATATTTATTTTATTTAAAATAATTTGTAAATGCAAAGTAACTACAACTATAGACTACTGAAGCTGAGATGGCATATATTTCAAAATAAATGACAAGTGATCATGGTCTCACTTTTAGGAAACCACCTCTTACATAAAATTATATGGTTCTCAAGAAGGATGAAAATGAGTCATATCAATCCTTTCTTATGACCTCCTAAGATAAAATTTGTCCAAAACAAATTAAGAGTTTTTTATTGGATACACTAAGTAAAAGAATTTTTTTTGAAGTAGAAAAAACTCATTAATAGAATTTTAAAAAAATATAATTTTTTATTACTAAGTAAAAAATTATAGAACTAAACCAAAGTTGATGTAGGATAAATTAGATTTTTACTATGATCTAAGTTTGACTCTATAATATAAAAATTCTTAATAGATTACTAAAAAAAATATTAAAAGATGTCATACACTAATTTGAGTTAGGTGGTGTATGAGGTATTTTATAATTATTTAAATATTAGACTCTAAATTTGTAGCATAAATTTTTAAATAGAGTATGTAGTAAGACATTATGAGTTAATTATAAAGTTTTACTGAGTAGTTTCATCGCATCAAATTTCACTCAAATAAAATAAAGACTTTAAGAAAAACTTTATTCGAATTACTCGAATAGATGAAAGAGCAACCTTTACTTTAGATTATCATTTAGAAAAGAAAAGTTAGAGAAAGTATGCACCTATTTGGTGATGGTGGCTTATATGTCCTTTGTAGTTCCATGTAAATTATCAAAGATGGAAAAGAGTTATGAGTTGGAGATTTGGATAAGAGGGGATGATAATGAGGTAACAAGCCACTTAAATAGTTTTGTATGGTCAAAATCATATTTGGTCTCTGAAGCACATGGTGCGAAAAACACCAACATTTTTGTGATACAATATCAAAATCTAGGAATGTATTATTGAAAAAAGAAATGGTCCTTAATAGCATAAGCTTCCTTAAAATATACATATTGCACTACTAGTACAAAAGGCACTCAAAGGGCAACTAAAATTAGTGTGTGAAAAATTTTAAAAAATCACACATTAGATAACAAAAATTTTTTTAAATTATAATGAAAAATTAACAAAATCTATACTAATAAATATATAAGAAATAATATGTAAATTGAAAGTTGCATCAAAAGTTTTTGCTTTATTGGTCTTGCCCAGTGAGCCCACAACAAACACCAAGTAAACTAGGCTTAGCTTACCTAATCCTTTCACTTCATTGTTAAAATTAGTGAAGAAGCCAAGTTCATCATGAGCCATTTCTTTGGAATTGAGGCATAACCTCGTTTCTTGAGGTGCTTTTGGGCTTGAATGATACTATCTTTATGAGATTTTAACAAGGCTAAAACCCAACAAAATGTAGAATGATATGCTAAACCTTTTGTTAGCTCATAAATTATTGAAAAGTATTTTGGTTCAAATAATATATTTGAATAAGAGCATACTCGACAAGTAAGCACATTTTTGAAAGCCAAAGACATAAATTGATCTTGGACATGACGGATCTAAACCTAAAAGAAAAGTGATTTTAATAACCTACACCCAAAATATTAATGTTGGTGGAGAAGAGGCAAGATGATTTTCATGCAATTTTACCTTAGTCCTCTTGTTTATGTTCTTCCATATACATATGCATATATTATCTAAATCCCAAAAATTTAAACAAATTTAATAAAAATATTTTGTATTTGCTATCATCAAACAAAGTACTATGAGTGGGAGTTAATAACATAATAACTACTATATCACTTTCCCTAGGTGAGAAAGCGCTCAACTCGATGGCGTCACATTAAAATCTCAAGTATTGCTTTAACAACTCTAAATTTAGGTGGTAAAGCTCCTCCTTAGTAAACAAACTGTCATTAGAGAATTGATGGACTATCAACCTACCAAAAGTGTTTGTTATACATGATTCAGTGTTAAGATTGTTTGATCATCAAAGACTAGCTTCACATGATCTCAATGCTCACAAGATGTGTCTATAGGTATTGTTGGGATATTTTTACTTGGCCACGATGTTGAAGGCTAAAAGGCTCACTAAGTATTAGGCATAGTATTTTGTAAGATACAAGTTATTTAATAATAAAGGTAGCTCTAATTTTATAAATTTTATATAAATCAAAATATTAATTTTGATACTTCTGCTTTATATAGTTGTAAATGGTCCAGTATTATAGGCATGTAATATTTTTAAGGTTCCAAGTAGGTCTCTCACACCTAATGTAAATCGTTTTATAATCACTTTCAACTAATATTCTAAGTTGTCAATGAGTATTTTCTAGTTTTTTATATATTTAACTATTTTAATTAATTGATTTAGTAATATATTTATGTAATAACAAAATATGATGCGTGAAGGACTCAACAAATTAAGAAGTGCTAAATCATAAGGTAAGAGAAAAAAATCAATATGACTCTAATGACAATTGTAAGGACCCAAACCTATTGCTCTATTAATCTAATCATTTTGAATGAAATAAGTAGAATGCTATATAAGGTTCAAGGTTTCAACGTGTTCCATTACTAGGCAACATAAAAGATTGTCTAAACTTTGATAAACTACATCTATTTACCCCTCTATTTTTTGGATAATAAGTCCATAAAAACTTAAGTTTTAATTACTTTAGGCACCAAAGTATTTTTCAAAGGTACCTAGTAACTCTGACAACATGATCTAAAATAATTATTTGAGGTAAACCATGTTGTTTCTCAATTTCGACAAGAAATCACTTCGTAATATGAGAAGTATTTGATGTCTTATGGTAAGGTATGGAATGAGCCATTTTAGAAAACTTATCAACATGAATAAAGAATCATTATTTCTAATGATTTTCAAAACTCTTAATACTAAGTCCAAACTTACATGCTTCCATGGTCATTGTGCTAGAAGTAATGGTGTATATGCACCTTGACTATAATTACCTAATTTATTTGTGACACATGTTTGATATTTAGAATCTATTGATGGAACCATTATTGGGTTATCTTGGCATATGAAATAAATTAGTCACACCTCTTATAATTTTGACACCATCAAAATGTCTAGTGAGACCTCTAGTTTGTATTTATCAGACGAGAAAATCCCTAAGAGACGTGTGGCATATGTAAAGAGAATATACAAAACAAAAACCATCTTTCAAATAATAATCATCAAACACTTTATTAGACAAATTATTGACTTCATGATAAGTATGACCTAGATCTATGCAATCACTATATACATTCTTGATGAGTGTGACTATAATTCCACCATTGTAGAAGCATCATGTTGGATGTGGTTAATGTTAAAGTTAAAGCAAAATGGTAACATAAGTTAGCAATCTAAAATTTAAATTGATCAAATATTTGGCAAATGGAAATTAATTATTCAAGTGCCTCCACATTAGTTAGTAATATTTTGAAGGCAGGCAAGTACTCTACATTATTTTTTTCTAACTTATGAATAAAAGAATTACTTATATGCTTATTTCATGTTGAATTGATAGTGAATTGTATCCATTCATGTCCATTTGGTTCCATGTCTGCAAATAGTGAGAATGATTTTGTCTATATCATTCCAAGTTTGTTGCATGCTCCAAAACAATTTTTATTGAAGTAATTACAACTTATGTTTCTAGCCCAGATAGTCTTTTTGTACACCTTCTAGGAAAGCCTTGCATTACAAGCATCCTTACAATATTTCAATTTCTTAATCACTTATCCATAGTTTTCCGAAAGGAAACTAATTTATTTCTAGTTGGCCAAATTTTGCTTACTCACCTAATCATTATTAGCCAATAGGAAACCATTTGTCACACTTTCTACTATGTTGATAATATTGTTAGAAAGATATGGTATCAATTGACTATAAAGTGGTATTAATTGAAGAACTTTACTAACCATTACTAACTCCTATTAAGAGTAATTTCTTCTTGCAAATATTATTATTCTAGTATTGGAAGTGAACCACCTATTTCTTAGCTTTAGTTACTGTGCTTTCAAGTTAAGGGATTCGAAGGTAGCATCATTTGAATCATGATGATCTCAAGTTTCTTTTGATGTCTCTAAATCAAATAAACAAGTTCTTCTATACATTAATCTACAAATTTGATGTGCTCTCAAGCTTAGAGAAAAATAACTTGATACTTTTAATGGACTATTTGTCACCACTTCAAAAAAGGATATATCCATCTACAAAGCACAAATAAGAGTTTGGTTGAAAAATTCTTTGGGGGGGCCACATGATTCAATTTTCCTTGTATATGTAGATCATTTAACCGTCTTCTTAGCACTTCAACCACAATGTGGTAAAGAAATGGGGATAAAGGGTTACCTTGGTTTAGCTAATGAGACAATTGGAAGGAATCATTTTTTTCATATGAATAATGACTAACAAACAACTTCTATTATAAATTCCCAAAACTAGATTAACAAATTTACTATTGAAGTTAAACTTGTGTAGTATGTGTTTAACAAAACCCAACGATATACTACTGGATACTTTCATAACGTTTAGCTTGTTAATAGAGTTATTACCTTGGATCTTGTGATTTAAACCATTGAGTAGTTCTTATGCAAGAAACATATTTTTAGTGAGCTCCCCTTAGTAAAAGCTGATTACTCGATCGAGATAATAGTGAGTAGGAAACACTGTAAGCTAACTACTAAAAATGTAGTATTTTTTAGAAGTAACTATAGAAACAAATTTGTTCTAAAATCTTCAAATGATCCACTACAATAAGTCTTTGGAAGGAAGATTATATTAGTACTAATGAATTCTTCACGTGATGGGCTACCAACAAGAAAAACAATAATAGTGTCATAAATGTCATCTTGAATTATGGTCAAACAACACTTATAAATAAAACCATTAAACCAATCCAATCCATGAAAACTTAAAGAATCCATCCAAAAAAAATTTTTTTATATTTCCTCCTTGCTAGCATGCTGATTCAACATCATAACACTATTTAGTGAGCTTAAGCATAACAAAGCAAAGCACATGTTTGGTAGGGACTAGTTAGAGGTGAAGCAATTCATGACATATTTGGTAATTAAATCCCCTTTTGAGTCCTAACTCCCAGTTGAATCTTTAATTTATGTATTAAGATTCCTTTTCATATTATTGACCATTGTGTGGAAGACATTAGCGCTTTCATCACCATCCTTGAGTCACACAGTAAATGTCTTCTGGTTCTAATACATCTCCTCCATTTTAGCAACCATGATTAGCTGATCCAAAGGTCTGTTTGTCCCAACCTTGATAACACATCTATAACAATTTGAATTTGTTTTGCTTTTTCATAGCATGTTATTTTGATAATTTATTCTTATAAAATATATTACCAAATTATGTTTTAGTTTATTCTTTAAAGAGATCCTTAACTCTCATTAGCTTGCAAGCTAGGGCCCTCATTCTTAACCCAGCAATTGGAAGTCTCCAATTCTAAGCAACCACTAGATAGAATTCTATTCCTTCAACCCAAGTTAATTGGAATCTAATTTGTTTCGTATTAGATTAATTATTGATGGAGAAATGATCGATATAGTGTGTGGTCTAATAAGATATTGTTCATATGTTGAACCATTACAATGGGAAATTCTATGAACCAATCATTATTCAATAAGTAATACATCATTTATATATCATGCACTATAACCATGTGAAGGCATTTTTCTTCATTTTCATTTTTTGGGATTACAAGTACTACAACTAAAACACCCATATTTTTTAGAAATGTTACCATCGAAATAGTGAACAATTTGCATCCTTTAATAATGTTCATTTGCCTATCACTTGCAAAGGCTTCCCACATTCCAATTAACTTTATTTTATGCATTTTGATCATGTTGTTAAGGCATCAAGAGACTATAGAACTAACTACACCCTTGATGTTAAAATTGAAGAAGTTATTAGTCACAATATGTGATATTTGTATTATGGGATTCCTAAAGGCTTCTTTTGGTATTTTTAAAGCAAATTAATTTTTTACATTCCATTTGGTTTCTTTTCTTTTTAACTTGTGTCTATTAACCACTATAAGGACATTATAGTCAATCTGGAAATTTTTAAGAGCCTTTACTTTTTCCTAGAGATCCTCATTAAGGCTTTTGAGAGATTCAGTCTCCACTTATTGTTTAAGTGACACATCCTTCCTTTGTTTCAAGTTAGATTTAAATGTTTTACTCTTATGTTACAATTTCTCATTGAAGTTGATCATAAAAATGAACAAATAGATGATCCATTATAAAATTAGGTTCTTTAAATAAGTGTTAATGGTCTGTGATGTAGTGGGAGGAGCTATTTCCTTCTATTATGAGGGCAAGAATGTTTCAAGCATGTTAAGACCTTGTCATACCGTTGTCAATTTCTAAACCCTTACTTTATCTCATTGATTTTCATTCATTATCCAACCTTTAGGTGTCTACATTGTTGACAAATAAAGTTGGACGTTTCACATTACTTACAGCTTAACTGATTGGAATTTTCTCATCTTCACAATTGCTTACAAATAAGGGTGTAAAACATTTTTGTTTCCTACATTGGACCATTGAACATCCTTGTTTAAAATTATATAGATAGTTTTTGAAAAAAATTTAAATACTTCATTTTTTTTGTAAATCTTAAGGAAAACCTTTAAAGATTGGTAAAACATTTTTCTACCAATCTTTCTAGGGATTCTAATATCTAAAGGAAGACCTTTAACAAGATTGACAAATACATAGGCTTGAGTCCCATGGGGCCTTGTTAAGTTGAATTGATAGAATCTACTTTTAATGGGTTGTTGGCAAATGACACGATTGAGAATAGGTACCACTTGTTGACTAGATGGATTTGAAGGTTCTCCAATAAGATCCACATAATAGCATTCAAAGGTTCAATATTGAGCCAAAGCATTGGGAAACATTTTAAGTTTCTCATTTGAAAGACTATGATTTTCAAAATATTGTACATCTAGTATCAAATGTTGTCCAATTATAGTGAAAATCTTAAGAGCGCAAGTCCACCACGTCATGGCAGATCCAAAGTAGTCAATTTTTTGGGATTCGTAATCTTAGTAATTCCATGTTGGGTCATCCAAGTGAAAACATAGGTTATTAGAGTGATTTTGAAGGGAGAATCCTTTTTGGAAGCAAATTCATCTTTGAACATGACCTCATTTTCAAAGACATTAGCATTACATGTTTGGCAAGGTTGGAGAACTTATCTAGATTGACCATAAAAGAAAGTCCCTAAGGAAACTTAACTCATAATGCCTAAAATAATGGAATAACCCTATAATCATTTTGCAAAATTTCATCATGCTCGCAACAAACTTGAAAAATGTTATCGCCTCATTATCACTTAGATGTTTATGTTTGATGTTTTCTTGAAATGCCAAGTCAAATGCACAATTTTTAAGTAATTTGAATATCAATAATGCCTAAAATAATGGATCAATATCTACAAATTATCAATTTAAAAAATTATTTAATAAAAACATTTTCTCAAAATTATTCATTTTCTTTATGTATTCCTCAAGTTTTGTCAGATGTGCTCTATGCTATCAACTCCTCATTTCAAATTTCAACTTGCTTCCATAAGCTTCACTATGCTCCTTTCTTTTGATATACTACTTACAATTCATTTGAGGTTTCAACATTAATCTTATGCTAATGAGCTTCTTGCATCATGTGAAGGGTGGTTCAATTAAAGGCATGATGAATTACTGTAAAAAATTTTTGTTTCTTGTAAAAATATTTTAAAAAATAAATAAAAATATTTTTAATAAGCTTGAACAATTTCTTAAAAGTAATTTTATGCATATTTTAATTTTCTTTTAAAATACTTTAGTTTCTATTTAATAATTAATTTTTAAGGAAATTATGAAAACAAAAGACAACAATAATTTTAAAGTGTACACAAGTATATTTTTTGATTGTCTTACCAAAAATTAATCTTACCTTTACTAGTGGAAAAGCCAGGAATTCATAAACACTTATATAAAATCTTACAAAAATTTTGATAGCTTAAATCCTTAGAATAATTGAATAGAAAATGACATGCCGTAAATGCCTTACAATAAAAAAGGATATATAAAAAGATGAAAGGAAAACAACAATAAGAATCTATAAAGGCTAATTCTTATGCAAAATGAAATGCTCAACATGGTACAATTATTTTAATTAAATCAATTAGAAAATGAGAGCTTATTTGATTTTAACTAAGAATTTGAGTTTGTCAACAAAGGACACAACAAATGGAAGTGACGAAGAACACTAGCTACTAATGGCTTTAATATCCTTACTAAAAGTATTTTCTTTATATTCTCATAAAAATTTCAACAATTTATTTTGTTTAGTAAGTTTCTTATTTATAAACAATTTATATCGACTAATAGCACTTACCAAACTGATCCATTAACCGTTAGGATTTGAAGGATGTTTTTTAATTAGACACATAATATTATTTGAATAAAAGTCATAATGTCTAATAGATAATAGTTAAATAGTAGTTTTGTAAGAGCCACATTGTGAGAAGTATCATGGACCATTCCATAGTGAAAATTTCATAAATCTGATTGCAATGGTAGTTTTGTTGTGCCTTGATTCAATATACCTCCATCCATGTTCAAGAGTGATGCATCAATTTGATTGTAATAGTGAACATGTTTAGCATTACTTCCTAAGACAAAAATTTGTTAAGTAGACCTAAGTTAGTTAACTCAATTAGAATTTTTTTTAACTTTGTAGATTTAAATAATTATGATTGAAATAATAATTTTGAAAGATAAGAAAAATGATTCTAATGATGATCAACATATGAAGATAAAAGACAATAAAAAATAAATATTTTATAATATAGATAATTAAAATTTTAATTTCTTTTTTGTTGCTAGCATGAATGATTAAATTAAACTTAGCTTTGTAACAAAAAATAAAATTAAAATACATAAAATTAAATTCAAAATGTATCATTTAATGTCTACTATTCAAATTAAGATGTCTTCATGAGATTTTATATTTTCTCCTCTTCTTCATTAATTTCTTACGTTAAAACCCACATCAACTCTTTAACATCTAAAAATTCAAACAACCAAATATGTTATTAATACATCAAGTTTGTTATCATCAAACTAATTATCATGGCTAGGTGTGGCTATGTGTGACGAATATAATGTCATTCTTGCAAACGTTCTTGATGTCATGTTGAAGCTCCTCTTGATCACATATTTAGATTAAATATATTCATGCTTTATGACATCTTAATCATTAGTTCTTTGGGCTATTATCATCAAAAACCTCTTTGATCTTCCATTAGCTCAAGAGGATAAAAATGTTCATCATTTCCTAATGTGGAAAAATTAAACCTTTAAAAAGATAAACATATTAAATGATCAATAATTAATGTTACTACTTTTTCTTAATAAAGAGATTCAATTGTACACACACACACACATAATTATATATAAATATATATATATATAATTATTTTACCTTATCAAAACTTTTAAATGATTTTACACAATCGTGCTTAATGTTTTTTGTAAAAGCCATGAGTGCAACAAAACTCTAAAGAATCACATTATCATATCAAGGAATCAATCTTGACCTTTTAAGTTGTTGTATCAAGTCACAAAATCAATCTTCAACTTGTTATGTACTTATAGTAAGAAAGGGTTGTGATCTCCTAAATCAATTAGGGGTTTTTTGAAGTTCTTTATCCTTAAAGTAAACCACAAAAAGGGGGGTGAATTGTGGTAAAAAAAAATTTTAGATTTTCTTTCAATTTTTTGTTTAAATTAAAGCTTAAATCTTTTAAGCAAGAACAAGAAAGATTAGTAAAATAGTACACAAAAGATTTTTAAGGTGGTTTGACTCAAAATCAAGCCTACATCCACCCCCAACTAGTGTTGGGAAAAAAATCCCAAAAATCACCAAATTATAAGCGAGGTTTTTCATACGGCTCACCTCAAACCTACTTAGGATTTTACCTACGACTAATCACAAACCTACTTGAGTTTTTTCGGGCTCAACTTAAACCCCGGGCTTTTGCACAATTGCCAAGATGCCCTTACCCCAAAGAAACAAATACAAAAATTGGCAACAAAAGATGAACTTAAAACAATTTAAAGAAGTATAAAGCACACTCAATAAAATAAAAATTTCAATGAAAAACTGAAAAGATGGAGGAATAGAAATTGAAAATGATTGAAATAAAAACCTCGAATTTTAGGTTCCTTCTTGCAACTTTTACTTTGTGATTTGGAAGCATCGCATGCACCTGAAACAGCTCGAAATTGTGATTTGAAAGCTTTGAGAACTTAACAACTATAACCTTTTGGAGTACTTTATCCTTCTTTATTTATAGACCTTAAATTTGAGCTCAAAATTTACTCCCAACTGCTATAAAATGAATTAGCTATTTGGGTAATAAACACATAGTAGTTATCGTTCGATGTGGGTCCTGAAATGGATGTTCTAACTGAATCCCAATTTTATTGTTCGAGATAAATCCTGGCCGTCGAATCTTGGTGGCCTTGATCTGGGCCATTGGAAACATACTACAGTGGTTCCGCATAGTCTCGCAAATTTGGCTCAGGTTCGAAGCTCTATGTTGTCATTCTACTGTTTACTTGCAGCATTTTGCCTTCATTAAACTAATCTGTTGGATTGTGCCTATCCTTCCTCCTTCATTATCCTCAGCCGCCTGATCACGCCTGCCCTTCCTTCGCCTTTGACAATTAGATGGGAATTTAGCCCCATATTGCCCAAATTATGTTTCCATTACTCTCTATAAGGATTGTGGTTCATATGTCTCTTAAGCCGACGGTTGGATCCCCCCTTTCTCGACCTAGATTTGATCACCTGGTTGTGTTTTACTTGATTTTGCACTGTTTTGTTCGGCTTTCACTGTGGGTTGATTTAACGCTATTCTATTCAGCTTTTCCTACGGCCTTGAGGCTATGCTTGCCCTTTTCGGGTATATCGAACAATTTTTATTTTATTTTTTTTAAATTCCTAAAGCTTGGAAGGGCCAGCGGTCGGGTCGGGTCGACCCACCCAATGCTACAGTGAAAAATCCCAAGACTAAAGTCCTTTTATAGTGTTTTATGAGAATTTGTGTGCCAAAATTTTTAATATAACTGTACCAAAATAATTTTATATTATGATAAAGCTACAAGTGTCCTAAGTGACTATTAAAAGAAATTCATAAAAAATAAATCCTAAATAATTTTAAAAAATAAAATACCAATGTCTATATTTTTCATCAATAATGTTTGGCCCAAAAATCAAAATTCAACAATTATATCATATAATATTTTCAAATATTAATGCTACTAGTGTGCCACATCCTTTCAAATTTTGGACATATCAATTTCAAGAAAAATATAGAGAAATTTAAGTATAAAAATTTTAGTACATGTCTTCAATTTTCTTAAAGCTTGCCATGACTCCAAGAGCCTTGAAGAACATTGTTTTAGACATTTAAAGTTCATGGCTTGACTTAATTAAATATTGATAATTTCACTTAAAGGAAATCTATATGAGATATAAACATTTATACTTGACTCATAAAACACAAAGGTGTAACACCCACATCTTTGACTAATTTTATGCACACTTATAAACCATGATTAGAGTTATCTTATGTGAAAATAAGCATTATCAGACTAAGATTCCCAATTCTTTTTTCATATGTCATTTTGAAAAAGTGTAAGTATGTCTGGTATTAAATCTAGCAGTAAATCGAACAATTGAAATTTTATGCGCCTATCCAAAACATGTAGATCCAAACCTAGTGGTTCAATCACATAACTTTCATGATAAAATGTTTGAAAACTCATCCTTCTTTGTGAACCAAAGATTTAATTCAAATCATTCGGTCACATAATTTTCATGATCGGATGGTCTAAATTTCCTCCAACTTTCTAATATGCATAAAATTTAAATTTATTTACTTGATTATGAAACTTTTGTGATCTAATGGTCCAAGTTAAAATCAATCATGTAAGTCACATTTACCTTTATTTGATCATGCACTGTTTTGATTTAGAAGTCAAAAGTAAAATCAATCATGCAGCTATCATTTACCTTGATTCGATCATGTCATCTTTATTTAATGATCCATATAAAAATCAAACATGCGGCACTCATTTATTATGATATATTCTAGATTTTAAAGGTCATAACGATGTCTGATGGATCATAATGACTTCTTTATAAACACTAACACTATTGAGCTGCCAACTCATTATTTTGCATAAAGGACTACATTTGAATAGTTTCGATTCAATTAGTGTCACTTGACCAACAACCGCAACTTAGGAGGTTTGGTTAATACTTTTTCCTATAGTAATATGTTTATAATTTGTACTTTTTAAGATAAAAATAATGGTGAAAAGTTTATGAATTTTTTTAAGCTAGAGAATTGAAATCTTTTTTGTAGTGCTCATCATTATTTCCATTTGTTAAAGTCTTTGAGCTCCAACACTGCTTTTTACTTAAATCAAAAAAGCTTATATTCTTTTATTTCTTAATTTATTTAAGCAAAGCATAATACATTTATTCTTTGTTAAATATTTTGTAAAACATAAGATTACAATAATTATCAAATTTCATTTGTGTCATTGCAATTTTTCTTCTTGTATTTGTTTAATTTCTTTGAAAGACTATTATTGAACTTTTATTTTAAAATTTGTTATTTTTTAATTTTTTTCCAAATTTTAAGGAAAATTAATTTATTTTATAATAAAGTAGTAATTTTTACAAAATCATTAATACAGATTTACTCATGTTATATTTATATTTATTTTAAGTGGTTAAGATACTTTGAAATCATTTAAACAAAACTTTCAACACTACAAGGTCATGCAAACCATTTCTCAAACTTCTCTTTTAAAAAAAATGAATACTATTGTATGAGGAGTATAGTATTGATAGAGTTTAGTAGTTAAAATACATTAGGTTTATAATGAAGTCCTTTAAATGCAAAAGTTGATATGTGAGAAAGAGGATGAGCATCCTTGAGCTTTCAATGTGCTAATTTATCATAATGTTGTAGGCTAGATGGTTACCATTCAATGATTTGGAGTTTCTCATTCAAGTACATGTATGACCCATTCAATATATTTGTTTGAGTAAATGCAATGCATAAAAATATCCATATTGACCATGGCTGATTCCACATAACTTATCCATTCAAATGATATAAGCAAACATAAGAGCACAATGATTTGAATCACTATATGAATAGAATCATCACAGCAAACACTATTAAAATATTGGTGAAGTGATAAATGATGCTAATTAAAGAATTGAACTGCCTCAACTGAGACAATGTGCCTAATTGGAAAAGTTTCACCAGTGTATTCATGTATTGCCATGCCACATATTTAAATAATAACCATCTTCATTTGAGGTAAAATAGCATGTTCAACATTAATGGATTTCATTGCTATAAAAATAAGAAAGTCTAATAGTCAAATGATTTTTCTAATCCTTTGTAATGAGTGACAATATCAAAATGATCTTAACACCAAGTGGATGAATAATAAAAAAATTGATCTATTAGCATTGAGAATTATGTATAGAGCATAGTAGTCTTGACATGAAATGTTAGGCTAGAAGGGTTGAAGAATCATGTTGCAATTATTAAGAAATTGTTCATCGTCAAAGCACTCTAAATTATTTTTTGAAGCATTATCATAAAAAATGGCCGAACTCCAACTAAAAAAGTTTTAGACAAATCTAAATCATCCTTGTTTTTTATCATCTAAGCCTATGATAGTATTTCTTTGAAGGAAGTTGTCAAACAATACGATGTTGAACTCCAAAACCATACATTTTAAAATGAATGATCAGTGTCATCATATTTGTTTAAGCTTTTGTGCCCATATTAGTGTGATAGAATGCCATTAAAAAGGTGTATTGAATTCAAACAAATCACCTAATTATCCAATTCAAATACAAAGTTTGATGTATTATTTAATAAAACCAATGTACCTAATTGATGCCATTGAAGTTGTCCTTACTTTGGGTTGATTAAGAGCATGAACAAGACAAAGAATCAAGAAACAACAATGATGAGCTTCTAGAAACATGCCATGTGATTGAATTAATAAATAGTTCCACTTGTTATTGGATCAAATAACTGGCACATTGTTAAGAAAGTGGCAGTTTGTTTCTCATTCTTCACCCATCCAATTTCCAATGAGAAAAATAAATTTCATAGGTAGCTTCCTAATTCACAAATTTACCATTGTATTAATAACACAAAAAACATTCTAATGTAATTGTAACACAATTTATCCTCAATTTACTTTAGCAAAAGTAGTCAAAATTGTATGTCTTGCTTTAAAAAAAAGTTCAGGTATGACAAAAAAATCTTGAAATGGGTTTGATTGGTATTTTTTTGGAAAAGAAAAAATCATTATCTTTAATATAAGAAGAATAGGTATCATGTATTAGAATTGCAAGATTCTATTGAAATGGGATTCTCTAGAATGAAATGAGCCATGTCAAATATGTTCATTCCATTGGACCAAAATACACCTATTTGGCATGAGCTACAAAGCCCCAAATAGTTTATGGGAATTGAATTATTTTGAAAAAGTTAAAAAATATTATAAAATTTTGTGGTTTGTTGTCCAAGATTTTTCTTCTTGTCTTTCAACCCCAATCGCCCAGTCATTTCCATAAGAACAAATCCAAGATGACCTGAATAAACTTATTAAGGAATTACATGTGTTTGATTGTGGAAGGATTCATTGGATGACTTTCTTAATGATCACTCAAAACATATATAGACATTTCTCCTTATCATTTTTAATTAAATATTTTGAATCTTTTAGAATTTATTATGAATCTAGAATGTCTAAATGAATATGATTGCTAGTGAATTGAGCTAATTGGTTTACTACTACATAGCCTTCTTTAGTATGTGCTAGAATCGAATCGCTTGACACTGAAATTATTTCATTTTGTTCAAAAGGATTAACTTACACCTTGGGATTCAAATTCTTTAGCAAATCATTACAAGGATTGATTTACTATTTGATACTAAAATAATGCTCTATAAGCCTAGATTGTCACTTATGTTTAAACCAAATAATATTATCATGACTTATCTTCTATTTTTTTTAGATCCTTCATAAATTGACAATGCATTGATTTCCTTACCCAATGGTCTCTAATCACACTACCACAACCTACAATGCATTGGTTACCTCTACTCAATCAAATAGTATATAATTTGACAAAAGTTAGTGTTGGGGGAGTCCATTGACCCACTTTAATTCTTTTGCATTTTCTCCTGGAAAGCATAGGAAGCAACGAATATTTTACCAATTTAAGATTTATTGAGCTTCTCTACATTATTAGACTACAATTGAAAATGATATAGATATTATGTTGAACTCTATTTATCATAGAATTTAGTGGGATTTTTTGCTATTCTTTAGCTTTAAAGTTTTAACTTCTAGAAATTCAAACATATGAGAGATGGAAGAACTCAAGATACATAAATAGCTATGGAATTTTTGTGATTACAATTCCACCAATGTAGAAGCAATTGATGAACCATTTCTTGTTGGTTATGTTTAATGTCATGGATAATAGAAAAATGGTTCAATAAGTTTGTGCACCTTGGAAAATCAATAAAAGTAAGAATTTGAGAGTTTCTATATGCATAGAAAGTCCATTTGTCTTAAAACTAAAAGTTCAACTTCCTCAAATTGTTATCAAAATGTAATAAATTTATAAGAGCCTCTATATTAGTAAAGAAAGTTTGGAAGGTAGATGACTATTCCTCTGAAAGAACTCATTCATTGCACTTTCTACTATATTAATAATATTATTTGAAGGATAGAACATCATTAGTATATAGAGTGGAATTAGTTAGAGGACATGGCTAACAATCAAAACCTACCATTAGAGTAATTTCTTCCTCTATCAAGTTATCTTCATGCATGTTTAGTTAATGTAGTTTTGTAAATGAACAACCTACTTCTAACCATTGAACATGGTGCTTTCAAGTAAAAGGATTGGAGGGTAATGTCCTTTGAATTTTAAGAGCTTCTTGTTGTTCTCGTACTTATGTTTCATTTATTTACTCTCAATAGATAAAATCATTTGTATAATAATTCCCAAATGTGATGAGTCATAGAGCTCAAAGAAGAATATATTGATATTTTGAATTGATTTTTTTTTCACTTATTGATATTAGCACGAATGAATTATCTAAGTAATAAGTTTCCAATAGAAGAGTCATTGATAGCTTCAAAATTTTCATCTTGATCAACAATGCTTGCAAAACATTTGTTAAACCCATCCAATTTAAAAGCACTAGAAAAGTCGATCAAAAAAATTATTTTTTATATTTCCCCAATACAAATTAGCTAAATTAGCATCATGTTGCTTTTTAGTGCGTTTAGGGATAATAAAGGAAAGCTCTTCCCATTTTACTTGGTAAAGACAATAGGTATGTGAGAGATGAAGCAATCCACAACATATTTAGCAGTTAAATCCTTCTCTAAGACCCAATTCTCACTTGCATCTTTACTTCATTATGTATTAAGCTTACTTTGCCTATTTTTGGCCATTATGTGGGAGAATGTTTTGCTTTTATTACCTTCCTTGAACCACATTGTGCTAGCCTTCAACCTATTAATACATCACCATTTTAGTAGACATGAACAACTACTCTTAAGTTTGGTTAATTCAAAAATTTATAATTCTTTTATGGCTTTTTAAGGTCTTTTTCTTTCTCCAAAAGTGGCTCTTCTACTTCTTGAATCACCTAGAATATATTAAGAAATTGAGCTTTCTTCATGGTGAGTTTTATGTCTCTGCATTTTGTAATCCAGGGCACTTATTCTTAAATGAACAATTAGAAGACTCTAGTTCTGAGCAAACACTGGATAACAATTCTATGCTTTCAGTCCATCTATTTTGGAATTTTAATTGTCCTTGAATAGATATAATTGTTGGAGGAAGGATAAAAAAAGATAGTCCTATAGGATCTAGTTCATATGTCAATCTACTATATCGAAATCATTTTGGGTTAATCATGATTCATTAAGGTTCTATCTAGAAGAGTAATATTTAAATTCTTAAACCTTAATAATGACGTAAATTCTCCTTACCATCCAAGAGAGCAATTAGCCTCCATCATAAATCTAAAATTCCACCAAAGATTTCTTCTATTAATCAAATAGTTCCTGGCATACACAGAATGGTAACACCTCATTTAAGTATCATGCTTTATAACCATGTCAAGGCATTGTTCTTCATTTTTATTATTTGTCCTTGAAGTCATTCAACTAAAACAACCATACTTTGTTAGAGATGTTCTCAAAATAGAAAAACTTTTCCTCCATTGAATGATGTCCATTTGTTTGTTACCTTCAAAAGGTTCCAAAAATGAAGTTGACTTAATTTTGTGAAATTTGATCAGGTTATTAGGAACGAAGCTTTTGTAGAATTATTAACTACCCCATTAATATTCAAAGTTATGATATTATTCATTACAATCTATAATGTTAGTATTTTAAGGAAAAACTCATTTTTGCATTCCATTTAGTAGCTTTTCATCTTGACATTTGACTAAGAGCCACTATAAAGCCATCTTAGTTCATCTAAAATAGCTAATGCCTTTGTTATTTCCAAGAGATCCTCACTAAAGCTTTTGGGAAATTCAATGTCTGATTGCTACCACTTATGGTGCCTCACCTACAAGCTTGTATGTGTGTATGTTTGTTTCTTTATGCTTAGGTGTTTGTGCATGTGCATGCAGGCAGATGCACATGTGTTTGTGAATGTCTGTGTGCGCACACATGTCTTTGTGTGTGTGTGTGTTGGTGTGTTTGTAGGTATATGTGCATGCATGTGTCTGCATGTGTGTGCATGTTGGTACATGTGAGCAATTATGTGTGTGTGTGTGTGTGCATTTGTGTGTATGCATTTGCATATGTGTGTGTGTGCACAAATATGTGTTTATGTGTGTCTCTATGCATGTGTGTGTGTCAGTGAGTGCATGTGTGTATGTGTGTGTGTGCATGAATGTATATTTACTTGTCTGTTCTTGTATCACTGCATGTGCATCTGACTATGTTCATGCATATGTTTATGTGTATGTGTGGTTGCATGTGCTTTTGTGTTTGTGCATTAGTGTGTGTGTGTGTGTGCATGTGTGTGAATGTGACAGAGCCTGTGTGAGTGCATGAGCATGTTTGTGCATGTTCATGCATTTGGGTGCACATGTGTGTGCCTATGTTTGATCATGTATGTGTCATTACATGTCCTTACATGTTGATGTGTGTGCCAGCACATGTTTATGTACATGCATGCCTATGTGCAATTGTTTTTATGCATGCATGTGTGCCTACTTGAATGCACATATACATGTGTATACGTCTATGTATGAGCATGTGTATGTATATGTGTGCATGTAAATGTATAAGTGCATGCATGTGTGTGTGTGTGTGCTTGTGCATGTGTATGGTTATGTGCATTTGTGTGCATATGTATGTGTGTGGCTTGCATGTCTGTGCATGCATGTGCATATGTGTTTGTGTTCATTTTTGCATGTCTATGCTTGTGCGCATGTGTGTGTGGGTATGTGCATGAATGTGTGTGAGAATACTTGCATGCATGCATGTGTGTGTATGAGCGCATGCATGCTTCTCTATGTACATGCACATCTTTGTATGCTCATTTCTTTATGTGTATTTTTGCAAGTGCATGTACGTGTGCATGTGTGTGTGTGTGTGTGTGTCTTTGTATATCTATGTTTGTGAGGAAGTGTGTGAGTTTTGTTCATCTGCATGCATGTGTTCATGTGTTTGTATTCATGTACATGTGTGTGTGTGTGTGTTTTTTTTTCTTGTGTGTAAGTGTGTGTGTACAGTGTGCTTGTGTGTCTATACTTATGTGTGCATGGTTGTGTGTGTGTTTTTATGTGCATCTGCATTTGTGTGTCTATCTATGTGCATTTTTTTCTACATGTGATTTCAGTGTGTGCATGTATGCGTGTTTATGTGTGTGTGTCTATGTGCAATTACATGCATAGGTGTGTTTGCATTTGCATGTGTGTGCGCGTGTATGCATCCATGTGTACGTGTGTGTGTGTGTGTTTGTGTGTGCATGTGTGTGTGTGCATGTGTGCATGTGTGCATGTATTCTAGCATGAGTGTGTAGGTATGTGTGAGTGGTGTGTGTATGGATGTGTGTGTGTGTTGGCACTTTTGTACGTTTATGCGTCCATGTGGGTGTGTTTGTGAGCACATATGTGTGCATGTTTGTGTTTGCTCTTTGCATCCATGTGTGTGCTTGTGTGCCAGTGAATGTATCATTATGGACATATTTGTCCATGTTTGCTCATGTGCATGTGTGTGTGCTTGTGTTCTTATGTTTATTCTTCTATGTGTGTGTTTGCATGTGTTCTTATGTTTATACATGTGCATGTGCTATATCACATAGGCACCCAAAAATGCACGTGCTATAGCACACATAAACATACATGCGCATGCACAAACTAGCTTACACAGAAACATATGCATTTACACATACATGCAGACTCATGCACACATAGGCACATGCTAGTAAACACATAGACACACACACATATGCAAAAAGCATATAGACACAGTGTAATCACACACATGCACATGCACATATGCACACACACATGCACACACACACACATGTGCTCACGTGCATTCGCACACATACACACATGTGTTCATACACACACAAACACACACGAATAGCCATATGCACCCACAACAATGAACACATCCATATGCTTGTGTACACACACACACACACATATTTATGGGCTGGTGCACTCACATGCTTATACACACATGTACGCAGGTGCACACCTACATGCATAAACACAAACCTCCACACACACACTCATGCACATAGACATACAAGTAAACCAGCACACACACACACACACACACATACACATGAGCACACACATGCACATTTACTTACACACACCCACTCATACACACACTTATGCACACAAAAACACACACATGCATAAACATACTTTCACACACACACACATAGAGGAACATAGATACAAACCATCATACACATGCAAACACGAACACAAGCACACATGCACACAAGTGGGCACACACACATGCATGCATGCATATACACACTTATATCCACAAAACACAAACACATTCACATATGTACAAATTGACACACACATATACATGCATATACACAAACATACACACACACACACGCCCACACATAGCAACACAATCACCTAGGCACAATTGCAAATGAACACAAGCACCCTTGCACACATACCACATAAGCACACACAAACATGTACACAAAACAACACACATATGCACACACACACACACTCACACGCACACATAGACATACACATGGACACACACACACACACATACACATAAAGCACATGCACATGCACATGCACACGATAGAGATGGATAAGCACCAATACACATATTCACACATGCTTGTACACAGACAACTAAACACATGCACTTCCACACACACACAAATCAACATACACAAATACACACATGCACACACAAACAAACAAACCTAATCATGCAAGCACACTAGCAAATAAATGTGCATGCATAAGCAAACACACACATACACGCACATTCACACACATACACATATAAACACACTCATAAATGCACACTTACACAAAAACACATATACATGCACACACACACATGTACACCCATACATACAAGCTTGCACACACACATACACACACATATGCATGCACACCTACACAAATACATATTGACACACATAGCATACTCATAGACTTACATACACCTGCACGCATGCAAAAATAGACACACAAACATACACACAAACAAGCACACATGCACACATACACACATGTATGCACACACACACACACATGGATGGTTGCACATTCATACACCATGCACAAATGCACGTACCCATACATGCAAATCAACAAGAACATATTTGCACATCGAGGCACAACGCAAGTCCTCACAGATGCACAAGCACACATACACACAAATACAAACACATGCACCTACCTATACACATACACATACATATGCACACATTAGCACATGCATAGGCACACTCACATTTCTATGCACATGTATAATCTCATTGACATGCAGACACACAAGAATACACACATGCATAAAGACACACACACATATCCATGGACACACACACATGCACAAATACTGACACACATATACACACATGTGCACACACATTTATACATATGCACTTTCACACATGCATGCATAGACATAAAAATACACTCACACATGTACACACAAACACACATATATACACTCACAGAAATATGGATACAAACATACACAGATGCACACACATGCATAAGCACACACACGCAAAAACACACACATGCTCATATGCAAGCACACATGCACATACATATGCAGGAATACACAAGCACACGAACACATGCATGTACACACCTATATGCAAACACATACATGCACATACACACTCCTACACACACGTGTACACATATCCATAGATATGCACATTCACACACATTCACAAAAAAATAACATGCACACACACATGTGCACGAACACGCACACACACATACACATAGGGCGACATGCATTCACACATGCACACACACATGCACAAACAAGCATATATGGCACACAGACACATGCATGCACACAAGCATATACACACATGCATCTTCTTCTTCTACTACTACTTTTTCTTCTTCTTCTTCTTCATCTTCTTCTTCTTCTTCTTCTTCTTCCTCTTATTCCTCTTCCTCTTCTTCTCCAAAAAAGCACATGAACACACACACACACACATGAATAAACATGCACAAATGCAGACACACTCATGCATAAGTATATCTGCTCATGCACATGCACAAACACACACATGCCCACACACACACGCACATATATGTGCACACACATGCATGCACACAACACAAACACATGAAATGTGCACGTAGACATGTGCAAAAGCACATGCACATATACACACAAAAATAAACACATGCACATGCACACACACAAACAAAAAAAATACGTACACACAATGCACTGACACATGCATAAGTGCACTCATGTGCAAATGCAAGAGTGCACTTGTATACTCACATATGCACACACACACATACATACACACGAACACATAGATATGCAAAAAAACTTACATACTTCTGCATAAACATACATACGCACATAGACACTCGCACACGTAGATGTATGCACATAATTACATAGGTGCACACACATAAAAAGATAAGCACACACACACACACTAATGTACATAAATGCATGCTAACATACACACCCACAACATGGTCCACACACACACACATGCAAACACACATACAGACAAACACACACATGCATGCACCCATACACACATACAAATACACTCAGATGCACATGATCATAGACTTACTTATGCACACATGCACACACACACATACATCTGTGCATGCATACATGCACACACATGCAAAGATAGTGCATGCAAACACATGAACACACATGCACATGTGCATGCATCGCTTGCGTGTGTACACAAGCACACACCCACCAACACACTCAAACACACACATGCACTAATGCACTCACCCACGCATACATTGGCATGCCTACACTCACACACATGGATGCATGCAAGCAAACACACACACACAAATACCAACATAGACACCCTCACACTCTCACCCACACACATGCATTGATCCATGCCGATAAACACATCAACCTACTTACACATGCACACATAGTAACATTCTTGAGCATGCACACATGACATACACATGACCACAAACACACATGTGTATGCACAGCTACACATATACTTACACCCCCACCCAATACATAGATGCACAAAAGTTTGCACACATGCTCATATGCATAACTATGTACATGCATAAATACAAGCACACATACAATCACACATAAGCATACACAAAAATGCATATGCACACACACATAGGCTCACACACTCACACAATAAGAAACCCACTCCAACAAATATGTCTATACATATGTATAGCACAAACACTTGCACACTCATATGTGCACGCACACACACAAATACAAAAGCATGCTCACATACACACATGCATTTGCACACAAACATGCATGCACACACAAACACAAACACTTTCACAAATGTATGCACATTTATACCCTTGCACATGCATTCATGTGGAGACACACATAACAAACATAGCATAGTCAGCACTCACACACATGGACACACCTACATGTGCACACATACAGACACAAGAGACACACATATTCACACACACACATGTTCAAACAAGCACACAAAATTACACACCATATACTTACCCACACACATGCACATAAATGCTTGAACATAAGCACAACATGTAGGCATGTATGCACCAACAAATACATACATATAGGAACACATGTGCACACATGTACAAACACATGTATAAATGCACACTTATACACACACATGAAAAGTTTCACATGCATGCATACACACCCACACACGTGCATGCACAAGAAAATGCACACACATAAGCATAGGCCAACACACACACACATAAATAAGCAGCCACATGATTATAATTGCATGCACTAATAGACCACATGCACACTCATGCACACACACATTGAGGCACACATTCATTAAGGAACACACATAACACACACAAGCATGCATGCACCTTCATGCAAGCACACACACACCCCCACTCACAAACAAGCACACATGCATAAAAATACACATAAGCACATACACATTAGCACATGCACACAAAAGGCATACACACAAACACATCGACATGCCCATATTCATAAATGAACAAACATAAACATGTGCAATTATAAACACATATAAAAACACGTACAGACACACAATGCATAAAAGGCACACACATAAATACACACACATACACACACACACACACACGTGTGCATGCAGATGCATATGTGCATTTACACACACAAATACAAACACACATAGGTACACACATTAACACTTACACGCAAACACATGCACATATGCATACACACATATGCACACTCACACACATACATATGTACTCACATACACATGCACACATGCTTACACTTGTGCACACATGCATAGACATGTGCACACACGTTCACACACATACATATGCATTCACATATGCATACATACACTCCAAAAAACACCCTCATAGATTTGTGCAATGCACAGTCATGCATGTGCATGCACATACAAACCCATGCATGCTGTCACACACACAAATACATATGTATGCAGAACCACAGAACAAAACACATGTACATACATGAAATACACAACTATACATATACACATGCACACATATACATGTACACACACACTCACGCCCACACATAGGAACATGTACATGCACACAAATGGTCACACAAACATAAGCACACATGCACATGTGCAAACACACACAAATAGGAATAGTATCTTGATCAACATCACAATCCATTTTTGGAACTAATGATCTAGACAATATCTTATTGTGATTAGGTCTAGACCCTTCAATGGTTATTCTGATTGGATAGTTTAGAATCAGACACAATTGCATTTCATTTTTTGATTTCATCTCTTATAATGGCTAGCTTTCAAAAAAGCTAATTCTAGCCATTAGAAGAGTCATTTTGGAAAATTTGTATTTTGAAAACAAATAGAAATCATTTACTAGTTATTATTTCTTTTAAATTATTATTTCTTTTACTCTTTTCTATAATCTTTATGCAACATCCTAGTAAAATCTATATCATTAATTTTTTTGTCACTTCTATTTAAAAGATTTGAAGTTGTACAAACTTTTGTAAAGCTTTTAGTTTTTTATGTAACCAATTTTTGTGGATTTTTGTTTCTCAATGGAGCATCAGCTTGTAATTAGTTTACCCTTACCGGCCTTAGCAAAAAAGAGTGGTTTGTATAAGCTAATCGGTGATTTGGAGTTGATGTTAGCATGGGTTTTAGTTGAACCACCTAAGAAATATTAAGTGTACTTATTTTATTATTTAGCAAGATTCATTTCATTAACAATCTTATTAAAAAAATTATTTTTAAGCATAAAATGTTTATTAATTAAAATAGTTTTCGAAATTAAAAATTTGTTAAAAATAAATGACCTCCCACTTGTAAGTTTTACGTCACACAATTCAAATTAAGGGTTTTAAAGTGAGGATTTCGTCAAAAGATAGAAATTTCTAAGCCAAGATCCTAATGGCTCTTCCTTGCATTGAGGATAATATAATCTTATCTGAAAGGGCTTTGCCACATCCACCACATTTCGACAAAGGTTAGTTTTATTGTTACTAGATATATTATATGCAATTTTTTTAAAATCTATTGATTTGGAAATTTAGAATATTATTGAAAATATATTTGAGTTTCCAACTAAGACTATTAACAACGAAAAAGTGAGAAAACATTAGGTGAACTCACTCTTAAGAGGAAACATAGAGGTCAACTAAATTCTTGAGCTATGAATATTTTATAGTGTGGTTTGGATACTTTCAAACATAATCGAATCATGAACTTGAAAATGGCATGTGAGACTTGGTCTAACCTTGAAGTTACCTATGATGAAACTTCTCAAGTTAAGGAGACCTAAACAACTTGCTTATTCATGAGTATGAATTATTTTGGATAAATCTAGAAGAGTGTATTAAGATTATGTTTATAAGATTTATAAATATTATAAATAGTTTACCTAAACTTTGCAAGAAGTTCTCTATTAGTGAATATGTAAGGAAGATACTTCGAGTTCTTCATCACCAAAATGATCTTTTAGTGACAACATTTAAAATAATATAAAATATTTTGGTGATATCATTAGATGAGTTATTTTCTAGGCTCCTAACAAATGATTGAGTTTGCTATAAAAAAGAAAGGAAAAAAAGAAAGGAAAAAAAGAAGAAATAATAGCCTTTGTAGTTGATTCTTCTATAGACTCAGATTTCTCCATCTCAAGCAAGGTTGTTCTTATTTCAAAAGCTTTATCTTGTTTATATAATAAAAGAAATGCATGTAAATGATTTGCAAATAATATGAAATAAAAGGGAAGGATGGTTTCTCATGAAAAAATAATTTATTATTAATGCAAATTACCTAGGTATACAGAGGCCATTTACCCCACTACAAGGATAAAGTTGAGAAGTTTCAAACATAAAACAAGAAGGAGAAATCTATGAAGATATCATGAGACTATTCAGTTAGTTCTTCTTTATGAAGAATAATGTAATAATGCTTACACAGAGTACAAAAAATTAGCTTTTAAATTTATTAAATTGAAAGTAGAATACAAAAATTATTTAGACTTGTGTGAACATTTAAATGAGTGCAATTACTAATTATTTGCATAATATTAAGAATAAGAGAGATGAAAATCTCTCCAGTATTATAAAAAATGAATGCTTTATTAGATAATTAAATGACTTGAAAATTTTACATGCTTATTATAGGACTTTTTTTTCCTCCAATTGTAGTTTGTTATTTTCCCATAAGAGTTGGACAAATATCTCCCTATTATAAATTTTGAAACATTGTTTATTGTAAACCATCTAGATTTCTATGGATTAAAGAAATAGTTTAATTAATGATCAAGTTAAGACATATGAATCCAAAAGGCTTAAGTCCAAAAAACAAATGTCTAATTTTTTTGTAGGCATGCCTTCTTTCAAGGATTGGGCGAGGCATGTGATACTTGAATAGTGGATGCTCAAGACACATGACTATAGATACATCTTTATCAATCCACTTGAAGCTTATGATGGTGGTGAAGTAGTTCTTGAAGATTGTTGATAGCTCCAAGAAAAAACTGATTGGAATTGGAACTATTGGTAACTAACGTACTTCTATAACGAAGGTCCTGCTTGTACAAGATTTGAAGTATAATATTCTTAGAATTAGACAATTATTTGATTCAAAGTTTAATATTTTATTTTATAAAATTGAATGCATTATTAGTAAAAAAAAGTGTTTTACTTATAATTAGATGTAAAAAAGATAATACACACATTTCATTTTTACACATGATGATGTTGGTGGTCTAGAATGTTATATCACATGATAATAGTTCTACTTTATAACATAAAAGATTCTATCACTTAGTAAAGTCTTCTTTGGAAAAGCTAGATTAATAGCCAAAGTTTATTGTCAAGTTGAAGAAGTAGATGTTAATCAGACGTTTGCTTCTATAGCTAGACTTGAGGCAATTAAGATTTTACTTATGTTGCCATAAACGATTTAGATTATACCAAATAGATGTTAAATGTATATTTTTAAATAAATATATAAATGAAGAAGTTTTTGCTGAAGAATCCCCAAAATTTGAGATACATGATAAGATAAATCATGTATACAAACTTAAGAAGGAATTTTATGGTTTGAAGCAATCTTCAAGTGCTTGATACAAAAAATTGTGCATTTTTCTTATGTCAAATAGTTTTTCTAGAGACAAGATATTCAATACTTTATTTATTAAAAATTTAGATAAAGGTCAATTAATATGTCTAGTTTATGTGAATAACATAATTATTTTAGTTTCTAATAAAGTGATGTGCATGAGGTTTGCTAATTTTATGAAAAATAAATTTGAAATGAGTACGATGGGATAGTTAACCTTCTTTCTAGGACTTTAGGTCAAGCAAACAAGTGAAGAAACTTTTATTTCTCAAACCATGTATTTGATGGAGTTACTAAAGAGGTTTAATTATGAGAACATGAAGGAAAGGAAGACTCTTTTTAATATAAGCACTATGATAGATAAAGATGGAGTTGAAAAGACTATTGACACAAAATCAATTAAAAAAATGATTAGATAATTATGATATCTCACTATGAGAAGGCCTAATATTGTATTTAGTGTAGTTTTGTTTGCAAGATGTTAGTCTAATCCTAATGAATCACACCTACAAGAAATCAAGCATATATTTAAATTTCTTATAGGAATTAAGGCACTAAACTAATTTTACCCTTGATGTGAGGCTAGATTTGATATACTACATTGATGTTTATTTTGTTAGTAGTAAGATTGATACAAAGATTACCTTCAATTTGTATAATTGACTGATGATTTATTAATTTCTTGGGTTAATTAAAAAAATTATGTGGTACTATCAATAAGAAAGGTTGACTACATTATTATAGGTAATTCTATTACTCAAGTTCTATAGATCAAACAACTTTTAGATTATGGCTTAGAATTTACACTAATTTTAAACTTTTGTGATTATTCAAGTGTAATTTGTTTATCTAAAGATCCTATTTAGCAATCAAGGATAAAATACCTTAAGATAAGGTATCACTTTATTAGAGAACATGTGTAAAGAAAGACATTTAATAGTCATTTGTTCCATCTTCTATCTAATTAGTTGATGTTTTTATTAAGCCATTATCAACCTAATTCTTTCATAGATTCTAACCCCTTAGAATGATTACAAAAAAGAGACAACTTAGTACTAAAATTCAATGGGAGTGCAACCAAAAATTTAGGTACAGTAGAGGCTATCAATTAAGGCGAGCTAGAATATTGAATATTATATTACTTAGTTTATTCATTAATATTACTATGTTTTTATTTTTATAAATTCAATTTTAATATTAATTTTATAATCTTTTAGGGGTGATTATTATATCCTTTGTTGTGATGATCACAAAATCAAGCTAAATGTTATTAATACCACGTTGAGCTTAATGCTATTTTAGTTAAATGCTAAGAAATATTGTGGTAATTAAATCTTATGGTATATTTCATAAACACTCAAGAGAAGTCCAAATTTGAGAGTATCAAATTTTTGTGTGGTTATGGGAGCTATGGGTTCTTTCAATTATTATTTCTTCTACTCTCTTCTACAATCTTTCTATATTATCTTTGTAACATCTTCGTCATTAATTAGTTAGCACCACTCTTGTTTGAAAGATCTAAAAGAGTAGAAATTTCATATGCAACAACTTTTTATAAATTTGTTTACTTTTTTGTATTGCCAATTTTTGTTTATTTTGGTGTCTTATTAGAGAATTGGTTTGTAATTTGTTTACCTAAATAGACCTTGATAAAAAGAAGTTGTTAGTGGAAGCTTGATTGATGATTTTTTGTAGATGTAAGCTTGGATTTTTGCCAAACTATTGAAAAGAAAAACTTGGTACATTTCTTTTATTATCTAGTAATTTTAATCTTCTTACAAATAAATGTTTACTTTTAAGAATAAAATTTTTTCTTTAATTAAAAAATTTTTGAAATTCAAAAAATTTCATAAATGTAAATCTCATCCCTACTCTCTTATACATTTGTCTCACACAATTCACATCAGGTGTTGGTGTGTTTCTATGTGTGTGTGCATCCATGCATGTGTTCGTGTGTGTATGTGTGTATATGTCTGTGTCCATGATCACACATGTGTGGACTTGTATGTGTTTATGTGTGTGTGTGTGTGCATGTGGTTGTGTATGTGTGTGTGCATATTTTCATGTGTGGGTATGCATGTGTGTGCATGCATTTGTGAGTGTGTTTGCTTATGCATGTGTACATGCATGTGCTTGTTTGTATTTGTGTGCATGTGTTTTTATGTGAATGCATGCATGTGTGTATGTGTGAGATCACACATGTGTGTACATGCAAGTTTGTGTGTGTGTGTGAGCATGTATGTGCATGTGAGTGTATGTAGGTGTGCTTATGCATGTCTTTGTGTGTGTCTATGTGCAAGTGCATCTATGCGTGTGTGAGTGTGGTTGTGCATGCATGTATGTGCTTGTGTGTGTGTCTCAGTGTGCATATATTATGCACATGTGTATGGGTGTTGGTATGCATGGGTGTGGTTGTGACCATATGTGTGTGCCTGCATATATGTGTGTATGCTCTTATGTGTGTATGGGTGTGTGCATGCTTGCTTGAGTTTCTATGCACATGTGCATGCATGCTTGTATGTCTTTTTGTGTGTGTGTGTGTGTGCATGCTTGCATGTGTGTGTTCATGTTTTTATGTGCGTGTGAATGTGTGCACAAATGAGTGTGTGTATGAGACATGTGTGTCTATGTGTGTGCATCCATATGTGTATGTGTTGTGCACATATGTGCATGTGTATGAACATGAGTGTGTGTGTGTGTGTGTGTGCATGTGCATGTGTGTGTATGTTTGTGTCTTTACATATGTGTATGTGTGCTTATGTGTTTGTGCATGTATGCACATGTTACTCTATGTGTGTGTGTATGCATACATGTTTTTAAGTGCATGTGTGAGTGTGAGTCCATATGAGTGAATGTGTGTAAGTGTGGTGGTTCATGTGCAATCATGTACATGTGTGTGTGTATTTGCATGCATGAGTATGTGTGTATATTTGTGCATCCATACATGCATGAATGCATATGTGCATGTGCATGTGCACACTTTTTTGTGTGTTGGTCTATGGGTGCATGTGTGTGTTCATGTGTGTGGTTGTATATGAGTTTGTATATGTTTGTGTGTGCATGTGTATTTACATATAAGTTTGTGTGTGTGTGTGCATATATGCATGCATTTTGCTGTATTTAGGTGAATTTTTATGAGTTTGTGTGTGTGAGTTCATGTATGTATGTATATGCATGTGCATGTTCGTGCGGGTGCATGTGCGTACGCATTTGCTTAGGCACGTGCATGCATGTGTACTTGTGTGTGTGTGCATCTATGTGCACGTGCATATGTTCATGCATCTATGTTTTCTTGTGCACACATGTGTGGGTGTACGTGTGTGTTTATGGATATGTGTGTATGTGCACATGATTGTCTATGCAAGTGTACATATGCATGTATATGCATGCTTACATGTGTGTATGTGTGGGTGAGTGTCTCATGTGCATGTGTGTGTGCTCATGCAAGTTTGTGTGTATACATGTGTGTATATGTGTGCATGTGTGTGTGTGTGATTGTGTCTTCATGCTTGTCTGCATGCATGTGTGTGCATGTATGTTAGTGTGTGCATTTGTGTGTGCATGCATTGGTGTTTTTTTATGTGTGCATGTGTACACACATGTTTTTATGTGTGTATATGCAACATGTGTTTGTGTTTATACTTTTATGCATGTGTGTGTGTGTGTGAAAGTGTATGTGTATGTGTGCATTTATGTGTTTGTGTGCCTAGTTTTGTGCATGTGTGTGTGTGCATATGTGCTTATATATATGGGGGTATGTGTGGGTCTGTGAGTGTGTCTATTTGTTCTTATGTATTCGTATGTGAGTACGTATTTGTTTCTATGTGGGTGTGTGTGGACATGTGTGCTTATGTGTGCCTATGTATTTGTGTGTGTGTGTGTGTTTGCATGAATATGTACATATACATGTGCAAATCTATGAGCCTTTCTGTGTGTATCTTTCTATGCCTATGCATCTACATGTGTCTGCATGAGCTTATGTGTCCATGTGTTTGCATTTGTGTGCGTGTGTGCTTGTGCATGTGTGAATATGTGTATGTGTGTGTGTGTGTGTTCAAGTGTGTTCTTGTGTGTGCATTGGTGTATGTTGGTGTGCCGAACATACATATGTGCATGTACATATGCATGTGCATTTGTTTGTGTGTTCATGTTTATATGTTTGTGTTCATGTGTGTGTTTGTGTGTGTATGTCTGTATGCGCGAGTCTATGCACGTGTGTGTACTACTTATGTTGTGTGCGTTGTGTGTGCATTTGCCTATGTATTAATGTTTGTGGGTGTTATTGTGTCTGTATTAGTGTGTGTGTGTACACATTAGTGTGTATGTGCGTGCATGTACATCTCTTTCTCTCTCTCTCTCCCTCTTATATGTTTGTGTACACACGTGTTTGTATGTAGATGTGCACATGTGTGTGAATGCATGCAAGTGTTCATGCATACAAGCCAGTATGTGTGTATGTGTGAGTGTGTGTGCTTATGTGTTATTGTGTGTGTGTGTGTGTTTGTGCATGTATGTGTTCCTTGTAGGTTAATGCGAGTTTATGTAGGTGTGTGCGTGTTTGCATGTGCATGTTCATTTGTGCATGTTTGGCTATGTGTGTGTGTGTGAGTGCATGTGTATATGTATGTATGTAGATATGAGTGCGCATGTGTGTGTATGTGGACATGTGTGGTTGTGTTGGTGATATTTTGTGCACATGTTATTGTGCCTATGCTTAGGTGCATGCGTGTTTGATTTTATGTATGTGTTCATGCATGTGATTATGGTTTTGTGTGGGTATTTTTATGTGGTTGTGTACGTGCACATGCATGTAGGTGTGTGTGGTTGCGTGTGTATGTTTATGTGTGTGTGTGTGTGTTTTGTATGTGTTGTGTGTTTGTAAATGTGATTGTGCATCATGTGTGTGTGTGTGCACATTTGTATGCATATCTACATGTACATTTGTGTGTGTGTATGAGTTTGTGTGCATTTGTGCATGTGTGCTTTTGTGTGTGTTTGTGCATGTCCAAGTGTGTTCCTTTGTGTGTGTGTGAGATTGAGAGAGTGTGTTTACACACATGTATGTGCATGTGTGTGTATGCATGCAAAGGCATGCATGTGGGTTTGCATTTTAATTTTTGTTCTTATCTTCATGTGTGCATGTGTCTATGAGGGGTGTACGTATCCATAGGTGTGTGCACCAACATATTGGTGTTTGTGTGTGTGAGAGTGCATCTTCATGTGCGCACATGTGTGTGTGGGTGCATTTGTGTGTGTATCTACTTTTGTGTATGGGTTTGTGTGGTGTGTGTTTTTGTGCATGAGTGTATATCTATGTGTGCTTGATTGTTTGTGCATGACAACAATGTGTGTGTGTGTTCATGTGTGTGTACATGTGTGCATGTGCTTGTGTATGATTGTGTGTGTGTGCCTATATGCATGAGCTGGCATGTGTGCTTGTTTGAGTGTATGCGTGTGCACTTATTCATGTTTGAGTGTATCATATTTTGCATATGCACATGTGTGTACACAAGTATTTGTGTGCATATGTGCATGTTTGTATATGTATAACTATGTGTGTATGTGTGTGCATGTGCATGTGCATATGTTTATGCGTGTGTTTTTATGCATATATGTGCATGTGTGTGTGTTTGTGCTTATGTTAGTGTGTAGGTGCATGTGTGCTTTTGCATGTAACGTGTGTATGCAATTGTGTTTGCGTGGGTTAGTAGGTGTGTGTGTGTTTGTGTGTATCGATGCATGTCTGAATGTGTGTGTGTGTGTTTGTGCTTGTGTGTGCATGCATATGTGTGTGTAAGTGCATGTTTGGTTGTGTGTGTGCATGTGTGAGTATGTGTGGTGTATGTGTGTAAGTGTGTGTGTGTGTGCATGCATGTATATATGTTTGTGTGTGTTTATGTGCTAGTGTGTGTGCACATATATTTGTGCATGTGAGTGCATGCATGTCTTTGTATTTGAGTCTTTGTTTGTGTGTATATGTGTCCATGCTTGCGTGTGTGTCCATGTGTGTCTTTGTATGCATGTGCATATGTGTGTGTGGATATATGTGTGCATGTGAGTCTAAATGTGTGTGCGTGGGCAGGTGTGCATGCTTGCATATATATGAGCATGTACTTATGCATGTGTATGTGTATCTAATCCGATGTGTGTGTATACATGTTTATGGGTTTGAATGTATATGTGTGTGCATGTGAGTGTGTGCATGTTTGAGAGCCTATGTGTGTGTGTGAATGTTTGTGAGCTTGTGTTTGTGTGTTCTTTTGCATATGTGTGAGCATGCAGGAGCATTTGCAAGTGTGTTAATCCACATGGGCATATGTGTGTGGGGTGTATGAGAGCATGTATGTTTCTTTGTGTATGTGTGTGTGTGTGCACTTATGTGCTTGTGTGCTCTTGTGTGTATGTGTGAATCTCATGCAAGTGTGCAAGCATGCATGCACATGAGTGTGTGTGAGTAGGTCGGTGTGTGCATGTGTGGGTGCAAATATGTGTGCCTATATGTGTATGTATGTTTACTTGTTTATGCACATGTGTGTGTGTGTGTGCAAGGATGTGTGTTTTTGTGTGCACGTGTGTGCATATGTTGGTGTATCATTTTTGTGTTTCTCTACTTGCATGTTTGTGTGCATGTCCATGTGTATTTGTGTGTGTGCATCCTTATGTGTGCATCCTTATGTGTGCACATGTGTGTGTGCATGTACATGCATGCATATGTACTAACATGTATGTGTTCTTGTGACTGTAAAGTGCATGTAAGTTTTTGCATGTCTGCATGCATTTGTGTGCATGTAGGTACGAGTGTGTCTAAGTGTTCGTTTGTTCACAAGTGTGTGTGCATTTATGCATGTCCATCTATAATCATCTGTGTTTGTGCTTGTTTCTTATGTATGTATGTCCATGAGCATCTGTGTGCCTGTGTATGTGTGCATTGTATGTGCATGCATGTGTGCATGGTTGTCTATGCATGTAGGAGTGTGTGGGTGTGCTTGTGTGCGCTTGTGTCCATGCATGGGTGAAAGCATGTGTGAAAATTTGCATACGTTTGTGTGCATTTGTTTGTTTATTAGTGTGTGGCTAAGTGTGTGTGGGTGTGTGTGTGTGTATGTGTGTGTGTTTATGTGTGTGGTGAGTGTGTGTGTGTGTGTGTGCTTACATTTGTACTTATGTGCATGTGGGTCTAGTGTGCGAGTGCATGTGTGTGTTTGCGTGTGTGCCTATATGCACATGTGTGCCCGTGGGTGTGTGGATAGGTGCATGTGTGTGCTTTTGTCTATGTGTGCTTTTGTGTTTGTTTACACATGTGTTTTCCTATGTGTATGTGTTTGTGCATGAGTGTGTCTATTTATGCCTATGTGTGCATGCGTGTTTGTGTTACTAAGCACATTCATGTGTTCATGTTTGTGTGTGTGTGTGTGACTCAATGTGCATATCAATGTGTGTGAGTAGGTGTATGTGTATGTGTGTATGTTTGTGTGTGTGTGCATGTGCATGTGTGATTGTGTGTCATATGCATGTGGGAGTGTGTGTTTGTGTATGTGTGTGTGAACATGTGTGGGCATTTACATATGTTTGAGTGTCTATGTGCATCTGCACATGTGCAAAAATGTCAGTGTGTTTGTGTGTGTGCTTGTGTGTGGGTGTTTGTGTATATGTATTTCTGTGTGTTTGTGGGCACATGTGTGTGTGTGTGTATGTGTGTTCATGTGCATGTACATGTGTGCGATTTTTCATGCATGTGTGAATTTATTTGTGTGTGTGTGCGCATCTATGTGTGCATGTGTGTGCCTCTGTGTCTGCATGAACATGCATTTGTGTTTACACAAGTCTATGCATGTGTGTGTGCATATCTGTGTGCTAATTCTTGTACATGTATGTGTGTACATGTATGCGTGTTTGTGTGTATGTGTTTATGTATGTGTGTACATATGCATGTGTATGTTTGTGCATGTGTATTCATGTTCATGTGTGTGTATGTACATGTGTCTGTGTGTGTGAGTTTTTGAGCATATGGGTGCATGTGGGTGTGCTTGTGTGTATAACTATGTGATTGTGCATGGGCATATGTGTGTGTACAAATGCACATGTAAATGCATGGGTGTGTGCATGTGTGTGAGTGCATGCATGCAAGTGTTTGTACGTAGATGTGTAATTGTGTGCGCCTATTTGTTCCATGTGTGTGTCTATGTTTGAATGTGTGTGTGTGTGTTTGTGTATGTGCTTGTGTGGGTGTGTTTGTGTGTGTGTATGCATAGGTGTGCACATATTTGTGTGTGTGCATGTGCATGTGCATATGTGTATGTGTGTGGGTGTGAGTATAAGTTTATGAGTTTGTATAGGCATGGATGTGTGTGCAAGTTTTTGCACTTGTGTTTGCATGTGTCTATGTGTCTATGAGGGTCCAATTTCATGTGTATCTATATGTGTCCAATTGTATGTACGTGCATGTGTTTCTTTATCTATGGCATTGGTGTTCATGTGTGTGATCATGTGTGTGTGTGTGTATGTGTGTATGTGAATTTGTATTTTTGTTTGTGCTTGCGTGCAAGCTTACGTGCATGTTTGTGCATGTGGGTGTGTGTATGTGATTGCATGGATTTGTGTGTGTGCATGTTTGTTTGCTTGTGCATGTGTCGATGTGGGTGTATGCGTGTGTGTAGGTGTGTCTACACTTCTATGAGCTATGCTTATGCATGTGAGTGTGTGTCCTTGTGTGTGCATGTGAGTTCGTTCATATGCATGTGAGCTATGCTTATGCACGTGAGTTGGTTCATATGAATGTGTGTGTGTGTGAGCATGAGTCTCTATGTGTTTGTGTATGTGTGTGCATATGAATGTGTGAATGTGTGTGTAAGTATGCATTTGTGCTTGGGTACATGTGTACGTATTCAAGTGTGTGTGCATATGTGTCTATTTTTTGTCTGTGTCAATAGGAATGTGTGTGTCACTATGTGTTCATGTATGTGCACATATGCTTAGATGTGTGTTTATGTGTTCATAAGAATATGCATGCATGTTGCTATGGGTTTCTGTGTGTGTGTGTGAGCATGTGCATGTGTGTAGGTGCATGTGCGTGCGACTATGTGTGGTTGTGCATGTGCATGTGTATATCTCTAAGTATAAGGGTGTGTGTCAACCTGTATGTGCACATGTACATGCATGTGTCTTTGTGTGTTTGTGTGTGTGTTTGTGTGTGTGCATGTGTATGTGGGTTTGTGCGTTTGTGCACGTGCTTGTGTGTGTGACCGTGCATGTATATATTAGTGTAAGTGTTTGTTAGTGGCATGGATGTTTGTGTATGTGCATACGAGCATGGGTGTGCATTTTTGTGTGCATGCTTGCACTTGGGAGCATGCAAGCTTGAGTATGTATGTCTGTCTATATGTGCTAGTGTTCATGTGAATGCGTGCTCATGTGTGTATGTGTGTGTATGTGTGTGTGTATGTGTGTGTGCATGTTTGTGTTCATGTGTGCATGCGTATGTGAATGTATGTGTGCGTGTGCATTCGTAAGACTATGGGTGCATGTGGGTATGCTTGTTTGTGTGAACGTGAGTGTGCATGTGTATCTGCTTATGCAAGTGATTGTGAATGTGTGTGTGCATGTGGATATCCTTGTTTGTGTGCATGTGCATATGCGTCTGTGTGGATGCACCAACATGTGAGTGAGTTTGTGTACATGCATCTACGCTTGTGTGTGCAAATGTGCATGTATATGTGTGTGTGTGTACATGTGTGCACGTGTGTTCTTGTGTGTGTGTATTTAAGTGCATGCATGTGTGCATGTCATATGCGTGTGCAAGAATGCACACATGTGTGTTTGTGTGTGAGTGTTTGTAGGTGTGTATGCATGTAGATATGTTTGAGTGCATGGGTGTGCATGTGTTTGTGTGTATGTATACATGCTTAAGTGTCTTTGCATGTTTGTGTGTGCTGTGAGAGTTGTGTGTGCCTTTGTTTGCATGTATGCATGTTTGTAGGTGTGGTTGTCCATGTGTGTGTGTGTGCATACGCATGTATGTGTATGCATCTATGTGAGTGTGTGTGTGTGTGTATGTGTATGTGCATGCGTGTTACTGTTTGTTCATGCACATGTGTATGTGTTTTTATGTGCATGTATGTGCATGTGCAGATGCACACGTGTCTGCATATGTAGATGTGTTCTTCCTCATGCACCACTATGTGTGCATGTGTGTGTCCTTGTGTATTCCTATACATGAGTGTGTCAAACTGTGTATGTGTTTGTATGTGTGCCTGTGTGTATAGATGGGTTTGTGCTTGCACATATGTGCATGTGGGTGAATGTCAGTGTGTTTTTGTACACAAGTCTTTGCCAATGCAGATGATTTGTGCTAGTTTGTCCAAGCCTGTGTGACTTTGTCTATGTTTTATGTGTGTAGGAAAAGCATCTATGCTTGTGAGTGTGCATAGGTGAGTACATGTTTGCTTATGTATGTCTTTTTGTGTGTATGTGTGTGTGGGTGGTTGTGTGAGCATGTGTAAGCTCATATGTGTGTATGTGTATGTGCACATGTGCAAAAGTGTGTGTGTGTGTGTGCATTTGTGTTGGTGTGTGTGAGTATTTGTGCATGAGCATATGTATCTATGTTAGTGTGAATATGTGTGTATTTGTGAGTGTGTTCTTATGTTTTTTATTACATGTACATGTTTGTGTATGTTTGTGTGTGTTTTGTTGTATATGTGTGCGTGTGCTTGTGCATTTGTGTAGGCACATGTGTGTTTGTATTCACATGCATGTGTGAGTGCATCTGTATGTGTGTGTGTGTGTGTGTGTGTTTGTTCATGTGTGTGTGGGTTTACATGTGTGTACCCATACAAGTGTGTGATTGTGTTCATGTGTGTGTGCTTGTGCAAGTGTAGGTATGTGTATATGAATGTTTGTGTGTGCATAGGTGTATGTACCTGAGTACATGCATGTGTTTGAGTGCATGTGCACATATGTATGTGTGGGTGCATGTCTGTATGTTTTTGTTTGTGCATGTGTGTGTGTTTGTGTGTGAGTGTGTATGTGTGCATGTGTGTGCAAGTGAGCAAATGTGTGTGCATGGATGCACGTGTGTATTTATGTGTATGTGCATGTGCAAGTATGTGATTATGCATATGAGCTACGTGTGTACACACATGTATCTGCATTCATATGTGTATGCATGTTTATTCTTGTGCATGTGTTTGTGATTGTGTTTGCCTATGTGCATGTGTGCTTGTGTGTCTGCATGCATGTGTGTGTATGTGCTAGTGGATGTGCATGCAAGTGTGTGCATATGTGTGCACATGTGCATGTGTTTGTCCATGTGTGTTGGAATGTGCTTGTGTGTGTTTGTTTGTGTGTTTGTGAGTGTATGCATATATGAGTTTCTGTGCATGTGACTATGTATTTTTGCATATGTGCACACAGGTCAATATGTGGGTCTATGCATTTGTGTATGCTTGTAAATGTGCATGTGTATGTGTGCATGTCTCTGTACATAGATATGATTGTGAAGCAAATTTTTTTGTGTGTGTGTATGTGTATGTTTTCTCATGTGTATGTGTACTTGTGTGTTCATGTGTGTGTGTGAGAGAGAGTGTGTACATTTGTGTCTGCATGTTTGTTTGCATGTGTGTGCAAGTTTCGAGTGTTTGAATGCATATGTGTGTTCGTGTATGCATGAGCATGTTCATGTGTGTGCATGTGTTTATTTCTATGCATTTGTGTGTGCATGTAATGTGTGCATCTTGGTGTTTATGTTCATGTGTTTTGGTGCATCTACATGCATGTGGTCATGAATCCAAGTTTGTGTGTGTGTGTGTATGTCTTTGTGTATATGTGTTTGTGTTTGTGCATGTGCATATGTATATGTGCTTGTGTGTTCATGTTGGTGTGTGGGTGTGTTTGTGTATGTGTCTGTGGTCATGTGTGTGTATGTATTTTTATGTGCATGAAAGTGCATGAATGTGTATGTGTTTGTGTGCTTGTGTGTGCATGTGCATGTTTGTATGTCTATGTGTGTCTATAAGACTATATGTGTGCATGTCTACAAGCCTATGTATGTGCATGTGCATGTGTCTATGCATGTGTCTGTGCATGAATGTGCATGTTCTTGAGCATGCACATGTGTGCTCTTAAGTGTGCATCTGTGCTTAAGCGTGGGTGTGTTTGTGTGTGTACATTTGTTTGTGTGTGCATGTGTACCCATGTATGTGTGTGTACTTTTGCATATGTGTGTGTGCGCACCTATGTGCACGTGTTTTCTTGTGAGTGTTCGAGTGTGGGTGCATGTGAGTGAGGCAGCATGTGTGCATGTGCATGTGTGTGTGTGGCTAGGTGTTTATGGGTGCATGTGTGTGTGTGCAATTGTGAGCACATGTGTGTGTGCATGTGTGTACCTGTATGTATGTTTGGGTGCATATGCACGTATGTGTATTCATTTATGTGTGTTCGTGTGTGTTTGTTTGTGTGTGTGTACATGTGATTGGGTGCATGTGTGTATGCATTTGTGTTTGTATGATGTGTGTGCACTTGGGCATGTGTGTGGGTGTATAAATGTGTGTGTATGGGTATGGGTATATTTTTATGCATGTGTATGCATGTACATGTATGTGTGTGTGTTCTTACGATTATGCATGTACTTGTGTTCGCATGAGCATGTACATGTGGCATTTGTATGCTTGTGTGTGTGCATGTGTACATCTATGTGCACGTATGTTCTTGTGCGTGTGCTAGTGCGGGTGCATGTGAAGGTGCAAGCATGCATGTGTGTGTTTGTGTGCTTGCGTGTATGTGTGCATTTGCAAGTGCAAGTTTATCTATGCATGTGCACATATATGTATGTTTTGGGTGTCTTTCTGTACGTGTGTGCACGTATAGGAGTATGCATTTGTGTGTGTGTTGTGTGCATTTGTGTGCAAGTGAGTGCATGTGTATGTGTTTATGCATGTGCAACCATGTGTGTGTATGTGTGTGTATATTCATGTGCATGTGTGTATGTGCGTGTGTCTACGTGTGTGTGTACCTATGATTGTGCATATGTGTGTCTACATGCGATAATGCATGTGGATGCCTATGTGTAGCCATTGTTATGTCACTACATAATGCATGAGTATGCTTGTGTGTCTCTGCTTGCATGTGTGTGTGCATGTGTGTATGTATGTGTGAGTGCACGTGTGTGTGGTTGTGTGTGTGCATACATTTGTGTGCATGTGGGTGCATGTATATAGGTGTGGTTATATGTTAGTTTTTATGTGCATATGCTTCTATGCATGTATATCCATGTACATGTTTTTCTACATGTATTTTATATGTGTCTATGCATAGGCCTATGTGTACATGTGTATGTTTGTGTTTGTATGTGCCATTATGTGTGTATGTGTGTATCTATGCTTATGTGTGTGTAAGTGCATACATATGAGCAAGTGTGTGTGAGTGAGTGGTAGTGTTTGGGTGTTTGTGTACTTGTTTGTGTGTGGGTGTGCCTATGCTTGTGTGTGCTTACATGTGTACATGAGAGTTGGTGAGCATGTGGATTCATGTTCTTATGTGTGAGTATGTGTGCATATGCATGTGCTTGTGTGTTTGGGTGCATGCATATATGGGTGGGTGTGTGTGTTTGTCCATCTGTGTGTGCAAGTGCATATGCATGTTTGTGCATCCATGTGTGAATGCACGTAGATGCATATGCATGTGTGTGTGCGTGTGTTTGTGTGCATATCTATGTGCATGTGTTAGTACATGTCTATGTATAAGTGTGTGTGCACTTGCATGTGCATGTATCTATGTGCACGTGTGTGTGAATGTGCATATGGATGAAGTGTGTGTGTATGTGTGTGTATGTATTGGTATGTATGAGTGCATGTGTGCGTGTATGAGTGCATGTGTGTGTGTACAGGCATATGGATATCTATGTGCATGTGTGTGTGGGTGCATGTGCATGTGCAAATGTGTGTGCATGCTTACGAGCCTTTATGTATGTGTGTATGCCTATACATATGAGTGTGCATGTATATTTTTGTGTTGATGCAAGAACATTTTTATTCTTATGCATGTACATGTGTGTGTACATGTGCATGTCCTACCAGTTTGTGCATGCATGCATCTTTGTGTGTGTCTGAATGTGTACATGTCAGTTTCTATGTATAGGCATCTATCTCTACCTGTGCATGGGTGTGTGTGTGTGTGTGCATGTATTCATATGTGGCGTGCAACTGTGTGCATGTATGTGTGCATATTTGAGTGCATGTGTGTGAGTGTGTCTATATAGGTGTGTGTATTTGTGTGTGTTCCTATGTACATGTTTGTGTGCATGTTGTGCAAGTCTATGAGCTTGTGTGTGTGTGTGTTCCTATGCATATAAGTGTGGGCATATGTGTGTGTGCACGCATATGGGTATGTGTGTGTGCATGCATGTTTGCATTTGTGATCATGTGTGTTTGTGTGTGTGTGTATGCACACGTGTGTATATAGGTGTGTCAAAGTGTGGATGTGTGTTTGTGTGTATGTGTGTATGTTTACATTTGTGTTTGTGTATCCATGTGGGTGTGTAGGTAGTTGTGGGTGCGTGAGTGCATGTGTGTCTGTGTGCATGTGTATGCATCTACAAATGTGCATGTATATGTCTGTCAGCATATATGTGTTCAAGTCTGTAAGTCTATGTTTGTATTTGTGTGCCTGTGCATATATATTTGCAACAATGTGCTTGTACTTGTGCATGCATGTGTATCTATTTGTGTGTGCATGATCATGTGCATGTGTGTATGTGTGTGTGGATATGTGTGTGTCTGTCTATGTTTATGCACATTGGTTTGTGAGTGTATGCATGCATGCGTATGTGAAAGTGTGTATATGCAAGTGTGCATCTGTGTGCACACAGATACTTGTGTGTGTGTGAGTATAGGTGCATGCATGTGTGCTTGTCATGCGAGTGTACAAGCATGCACATCCATTTATATGTGGGTGGGTGGGTCAGTGTGCGTGCATGTGTACGTGTGTGTGCGTATGAGTGTGAGTGTAAGTGTTTGCATGTGCATGGGTGTATGTATTTATGTGTGTGCTTGTAGTGTTCATATGTCTACATGCATGTGCGTGTATGCACATGTGTGTGTGTGTGTGTGGGTATATGCATGTGGATGTGTGTGTGTGTGTCTATGTGTGTGGGTATACCTCTATTTGTGCATGTGTTCATGTGAGCATACAGTGTGTGTGTGTGCATACATGTATGTGTGTATGCTTGCATGTGTGTGCATGTGTGTGTGTGTGTCTGTGTATATGTGTGTTCATGCATTTGTGTGCAGGTGGGTGTGTGCAAGAGTATGTAGGTGTGCATTTTTTTGCATGTGCATGTGCTGTCATGCATTTCTGTCCATGCACATGTGTTTGTGCATGTGTTTTTATGTGTGTGTGTGTGTGCATGGGCTTGTGTATGCATGTGTGTGTGTGTGTGCATATGAGTGTGTGGTTGACATATATGTGTGTGTGTGTGCTTGTGTTTTTTTAAGGGAGCATACAAGTGTACGAGTATGTTTGCATGAGTGAGTGGATTGTGTGTGTGTGTGGGTGTACTTATGCATGTTTATGAGTGTATGTGTGCTTGTATGATTTGCTTATATGGATGTGTGTGAGTGAGCATGTATATGCTTGTTCTTGTATGTGAGTGTTTATGCTTGCATGTTCACGTGTGTGTTTGGGAGTAATTATGTGCATGTTTTTCTCTATGTGTGTGTATGTGTATGAGTGTTTGTGCATCTACATGTGTGTGTGTATGTGGGGAGGGGGGTGTATGTGAGTATGTTAGTTTGAGTGCACATGTCTTGTTGTGCATACATGCATGCATTTGCACAGATGTATGTGCATGCATGTGTGTGCTTGTCTGTGATTATGCACATATATGTGTGTGCACATGTTATTTTATGTGTCTATGCATGTCAGTGTGTGTGTGTATGTGTATGTGTGGTATGTGTGTGTGCACTTTGTGTGGGTGCATTAGTTGGTTTGTGTGAGTTTTCATGTGTGTGTACTTGCATGTGCATGTCTGTGTGCACGTGTCTGTGCAAGTGTAGATTTATGTGGGTGAGCCTTTGTATATTTGTGTGTTCTTATGCATATGAGTGTGCATTTTTGTGCATGAGCATATGTGTTCATTTGGATGTGCATGTTTGCATGGATGCATGCATGTAGGTGTGCATGAGCAAGTGCATGTGCATGCATGCTTGTGTGTGCATGTGCTTTTATGTTTGTGTGCAAGTGTGCATGTGTTTATAAGTGAGTGTGTGTATATGGTGTCAATGCATGTGTGTTTATTTGTGCTTATGCATAGGCATGGGATTGTGTTGGTTTGTTCGTACATGTTTGGTCTGTTAGTGTCTCCATGTGTGTGCACATTTGTATTCATGTATGCAGTTCTACCCATTTGTGTGTGTATATATGTGTACATGTGTGTGTGCAAGTCATTGAGCTTATGTGTGCATGTGTTCCTATACATATGTGTATGTATTAGTATCATTTTGTGTGTTTGTACTGAGATGCCTTTGTGTGTGTGCGTGCATGTGTGTGTGTGTGCATATATGCATGTGCAAGCATGTGTGTGTGCATATGTGGTTTTGTGTGTGTCTATGCATGGATATGTTTGTGTTGTTGTGCATTAGCATGCATTTATTAGTGCATACATGTGCATGCATACTGTGATTTCGTAAATGTTTGTGTTTTTATGTGCATGCATGTGTTGTGTGTGTGTGTGTATCTGTGGATACATACGTGTAATGCATATGAGCAAGCAAGTGTGCATGCATGTGTGTGTGTGTGTACGTATTTTTTGGTAGGTGGTTTGTGCATGTGCAGCACATGTATCTATGTGTGCATATACATGTGTGTTTATTTGTGTACATGTGCACACATGTGTGTGTGCTTGTATGTGTTTTATGGGTGGGTGCATGTGTTTGTGTATAATGTGTGTGTATGTTTGTGTGTGTGTGCTTGTAGGAATATGTGTGTAGATGTGACTATGTGTGTGTGTCCATGTGTATACATGTAAATGAGTCAGAGTGTGATTGCATTTGTATGTGTGTTTGTGCATGTGTATGTGTGAGCATGAATGCTTCTTTACGTTTACGCATGTGTGATTGTGTGCATGCAAGTGTGTTTGTATTTTTGCAAGTACATATGTGTGTGTGTGTATGTGTGGTTGTACTGTGCATGCATGTACATGTGTTTGGTATTATGGTTTACATGCATGTGATTGTATGCATGTGAGTGTGTGTGTGTGTGCACGTGCTTATGGGGGTCAGTGTTGGTGTGTGTGCATGCGTACATGAATGTAAGTGCGTGAACATATAAATAAGCATGTGTTAGCATGTAAAGGTGTATGTGTATGTGCATGTGCATATGAGTACATCTGTGCATGAGTGTGTGTGCATGTGTGTAAGTGTGCATCTGCGCACGTATGTGCTTTTTTAGACATGTGTGTGTGTGTGCCTATGTTTTATGTGTGTGTGTGCATGGGTGTCTATTTGCATGTGTGTGCATGTGTGTGTGTTCTTTTGTGAGTGTAGGTGTGTGCATGTTTTTGTATGTACCTTTGTATGTTTGTGTGCTTGTTTATGTGCATGGGTGCAGGCATGTGTGGTTGTATGTGTGCATGTACATGTGAGTGTTTTGTGCATGCATGTGCACATAAGTCTATGTGTGCTAGCACATGCTCATGCATGTTTATGTGTATTGTGCATGAATGCAAGTGCACGCACACTCGTGCGTGTGTATGTCGGGTGCATGCACGAGCATGTGTGCATTTTTGTATGTGTGCTTGTGTGTGTCTTTGCATGTGTATGTGTGCTTGTGCATGTGCATGTGCATGTGTTTTCTTATGTCTGTTTGTGTGTTTATGCTTGTGTGCGTGTGTATGCACATGCGTGTGTGTTGTTGTGGGCACATGTGTCTATGTGTGTGTGTTTGTCTACATAAATATCCATGTGCATGTGTATGTTCGTTTATGTATGCGTGCGTGTTTGTGTGTGTGGGGGTGTATTCACACTTGTGTGTGTGTGCATGTGAACACCAATGTACAGGTGCATATGTATGTGAGTGTGCACGTGTGCACATGCATGTGTGGGTGCATCTTAAAGCTTGTGTGCATGAATGTGTTCATGTATGTGTGTCAATGCATGTGTATAAGTGTGTTTCTCTATGCAGGAGAACTCATGTTTGTAAGGGTTGAGGCATGTGTATATGTTTGTGTGTGTGTTTACATGCACACATATGTTTATGTGTGAATGTGCATGTGTGTCTACATATGTGTGTGTGCATCTTGTTGTCTGTGCATGTGTTTGCATGTGTGTGTGTGCATGCATGTGTACTACATGTGTTTATGTGGGAATCTCTGTGTATGTTTGTGTGTGTGTGTGTGTTTGCATTTTTATATCTATACCTATGTTGGTATGTGGTTATGTGCAACTGTATTCTTGGGTGTGTGTAATTGTTCGTGCATGTGCATGTGTGCACATGTGTTCTTATGTCCATGTCGATGTGTAGAGGTGTGGGTGCAATGTTGTGCATGTATTGGTGGGTGTGTCTCTATATGTGTGTGCATGTTTCTATAAGTCTGTGTGTGCCTACATGTGTGTATGTGTTTTTGCATTTCTCTTTTAGTGTGTGCACATTTGTGTTTGTCAGTGTGTACATTTGCATGTGTGAGTGTGTACATTTACATGTGTGTATGTATGAGTGTGTGCATTCATCCTAGTATTTATGCATGCGTACAAGCATATCGACATGTTGGTGTATTTGTGTATATGTTTGTGCATATATGTGGGTGCATGTGTGTATGATTGCCTATGTGTATGTGCTTGTGCATGTGGGTTTGTTGTGCATGTGTGTGTCTTGTTGTTGTGCATGGGGGTCTATTTGTATATGTGTGTGTTCTTTTGTGAGTGTTGGTGTGTACATGTTTTTATGTGTACCTTTTTATGTTTGTGTGCTCTTTTAGGTGGATGAGTATAGGCATGTGTGGTTGTATGTGTGCATGTATATGTGTGTGTTTTTATGCATGCATATGCATATATGTCTATGTGTTCTAGCACGTGTGCATGCTTGTTTATGTGTATTGTGTATGAATGCATATGCACGCACACGTGTGTGTGTATGTATGCATGTGTGTGAGCGGGTGCATGTATGAGCATGTGTGCATTTTTGTATGTGTGCTTTTGTGTGTCTTCTGTGTGTGTGTGTGTGCTTGTGCATGTCCATGTGCATGTGTTTTCCTATGTGTGTTTTGTGTGTTTATGCTTGTGTGTGTGTGTGCATGCGTGTGTGTTGTTTTGTGCAAGCATGTGTCTAGATGTATGTCTGTGTATCTACATACATATGCATGTGTGTGTGTATGTTCGTTTACGTATGCTTGCATGTTTGTTTGAGTGGGGGTGTATTTGTGCTTGTGTATGTGCAAATGAACACTTATGTATAGGTCTATATGTATGTGTGTGTTAACATGTCAACATGCATGTGTGGGTGTGTCTAAAAGTTCGTGTGCATGAAAGTGTTAGGGTGTGTGTGTCAATGCATGTGTATGAGCGCGTTTGTTTATGCATGTGAAGTCATGTGTGTGAGGGTTGATGCATGTGTATCTATGTTTGTGTATGTGTTTGTATGTGCACATATGTTTATGTGTGATCGTACATATGTGTCTAAATGTGTGTGTGTGCATCTTGGTGTGTGTGCATGTATTTGCATGTGTGTGTGTATGCTTGCATGTGTGAGAGAGAGAGAGAGAGAGAGTGTCTGTGTGTGTATGCTTGTGTGTGTGGTAAAGATTACACGTGTGTGTGCACAAAGGCTTGCACATGTGTGTGGGTGTATATGTGTGTGTGTGCATATGTGTCTACGTATGTTTGTGCACGTGTGTTCATGCACTTGTGTCTCTATCTATGTGCATGCGCATGTATGAATTTTTGTCCATATGGGTGTGTATGAATGGGTGTGTGTATGTATGTACTTGTGAGAATGTGCATGTTTGGGTGCTTGTTTGCATATCTATGCTCATGAGTTTGTGTGTGTAGGCATATGTGTGTATGTGAATTTGTGCTTACGTCTATGAATGTGTGATAGTGGTTGTATAAGTGTGTGCATCTGTGTTGGTGTGCGTGCATGTGTACTACATGTGTTGTGTGTTTACATTTTTATGTCTATATCTATATGGGTGTGTGTATGTGTGCATGTGAGTTCTTAGGTGTATGTAAGTGTGCATGCATGTGCAAGTGTGTGCGTATGTGTGTATGTCCATGTCTTTTTGTAGAGGTGTGCGTGCAATGTTGTGCGTGTATTGGTGGGTGTGTCTATGTGTGTGTGTGAATGTTTCTGTGAGTCTGTGTGTGTGGGCATGTGTATATGTGTGTTTGCATTTCTCTTTTAGTGTGCACACATTTGTGTTCGTCAGTGTGTACATTTACATGTGTGAGTATGTACATTCACATGTGTATGTGTATGAGTGTGTGCATACATCTTAGTATTTATGCATGTGTACAAGCATATCCACATGTTGGTGTGTTTGTGTATGTGTGTGTGTGTATATATGTGGGTGCATGTGTGTGTGATTGCTTATGTGTATGTGCCTATGTATGTGGGTTTATTGTGTGTATGTGTGTGTTGTTGTGCATACATTTGCAAGTGTGTGTGTGTGTACACCTATGCATGTACATGTGTGTGTAGGTGTGCTTGTGCATATGAGTGTGTGCTAGTGCTGTGACTGTGTGTATGCACATATGCATTTAAGTGTGTGTCTATGTGTGGGTGTATGTGCAAGTTTATGCATGTGTGCTCATGTGTGCGTGTAGATTTGCATGTGTGATAGGGAATGAATGTGTATCTGTGTGTGTACCTTCGTGTAGAGATGTGTGTGTGCATATGTGTATTCAAGAATGTGTGTGCATTTGTGCCTATGGACATATGCAGGCTTGTGTAGGTATGCGTGTGCGTGTGTGCGCACGTGTGCATGTGCATTTGTATGCATGTGTGTGTGTGTGTATTTTTGTACATACATTTATGTTTTTTCATTCATGTGTGGGTGGGTGTCTGTGTGTGTGTGTGAATGTATGTTTGTGCATTTGCATGCATGCATGCATGTGCGTGTGGTTTTGCACATGTGTGTGTGTGTGCTTGTGCATGTACATGTGTGTATGTGTGTGTGCATGTACAGATGTGTGTGTGCATGCATGTTTGTTTGTGTATGAGCATGGGCATGTTTGCGTATCTGCATCTCAGTGTGTGTGTGAATCTATATGTATGAGTGTACATGTGTACATACCTATTTGTGTAGGTATTTGTGTACATGTCAGAGTGTATGTGCTTGTGCATAATGTGTGTCTGTGTGTGCGTGCATGCACATATGCATATATGTGTGTGTATGTGTGTACATGTGCTTGTGCTTGTGCATGTGTGTGCATAAATTTGTTTGTGTGTATGTTTTCATATCTCTATGTTCATTTGTGCATTTACTTGTGCTTGGGTGTTTGTGTGAGATTTTTTTTATTTGTGTGTTTGTCTGAGTGTGTGTGGATGTGTGTGTATATGTGTACACATGCATGTATGTGTAGAAATGTGTTGGTGTGTGTGTGTGTGTTTGTTCATGTGTTTATGTATATGTGGTTGTGCATGTGAGCATGTAGGTGCTTATGTGTGAGTATGTGCATGTGTGTATCTATGCGTGAGTGTGTGTGTGTGTGTGTGCATGCATAAGAGCACTTGTGGTTGAGCATATGTGTGTATGTGTTTGCATAAGTGTGTACATGTTTTTGTACATGTGTGTTCATATATGTGCATGTGTATACATATGTGTACATGTGTGTGTGCATGTGTGCTATGTGAGCTTGTGTGTGCATGTGTGTGCATGAGTATGTGTGTGTGTGTGTGTGTGCATGTGTCTACATTTGTATGTGTGTATGTGCATGTATGTGAGTATATGTGTATGTGAGTGTGTGCTTATGTGCGTGTGTGTATGTGTTTGTTTGCATGTGTACGTGAATGTGTATGCATGAGTTTGGTTGTGCATGTATATTTGTGTGTGTGGATGTGTATGTGCACGTGTGTGTTTGCCTGAGTGTACATGTGTTGGTGTGCATGTGTGTAGTCATGTGCACATGTATGTGTCTACAAGTGCCTACATGTTTATATGGGTATGCTTGTGTTCATGTCTTTTTGCATGTGCGTGTAGGTGGGTTTGTGTATATAAGTGCATTTTGGTGTGTGCATATGTATCTGTGTGTTTCTGGTTTCATTCTTGTATGCTTATGAGCATGCATTCATGTATTTGTGCGTGCATGTGTGTGATTATGTGCTGGTATGTGTGTGTTTTTTTGTGGGTGCATGCATACATATGTGTTAGTGTGTGTTTGTGTGTGTGTGTGTACAGGTATATATCTATGTGTATGTGTGTGAATATATGTGTGTGTGTGCTCAGGTGTATGAGTGTGTATGGCATGTGCCTACATGTACGTACACGTATGCATGTGTGCAAGTGTTTGTAAGGGGTGTTCATTAATCTACATGTGTGTGCCTATGTTCATGCATATGTGTATGCATGTGAGTGTGCACACACACAAATGTGTGTGTGCATGTCTATACATGTGTATGTTTATGTGTGTGTGTGTGTATGTGTTTGTGCATACATCAATACGTTTGGGTGCATGCATGTGTGTGTGTCTGTGCATGTGTTGTATGTGTATGTATGTGCACTTTATTGTGTGTGAGTTTGTGTGTCTGCTCTTTTGTATGTGCATGCATGTGTCTACATGTATATGTGCATGTGTGTGCAATAATTTGCTTGTGCATATGTATGTGTTTGTACACATGTGTATATGTGTGTGTGTCTACGTGAGAGTACATGTGTGAGTGTACATGTGTGTATGTGCATGTTTGCATGTCTGTGTGTGTGCCTATGTGTTTCTATAGGTCTGCATGCATGGATGTGTTTTTGCACATGAGTATGTAGGTGGGTTTGTGTATATAAGTGTGTGTGTGTGTGTGTGTTTATCTATTTGTGTGATTGCATTTGTGTGTGTTTATGTGCATGCATTCATGTGCATCTATGTGTGTGTGGGTGTATGTGTGTTCTAGTGTTATATACATGCATGTGTGTGTGTGTGGAAGTGTGTGTGTGTGTGTGCATGTGTGTGTTTGTTTATATGTGTGTGTGTATGCATGTGAATGCATGTGTGTGTCTTTATGTGCATGCGGTATGCATATATGTATTCATGATTATGGGTCTGTGCGTAGCATCTACTTACTTGTATCTACACGTGTGTGTGTGTACACTTGTATGAGTTTGCATGTGTGTGAGTGTGCATGTGCATTCATATTCTTATGTTTATTTGCATATAGATGGATGCAAGTGCATGTGTGTGTGTAGCTATGCATGTGTATGTGTCTACGTGTGTGTGTGGGTGTGTGTTTGAGTGTATGTATGTGTGTGCTTTGCTTGTGTCCTTGCATGTGTGTTTTAGTGTGTGTCTGTGTGCATGTGCATGTGCTTTTGTACTTATCTATGAGCCTATATACAAGCATGTTTGTGACTGTAAGTGCATGTGTGTGTGTGTATATATGTTTGCATGTGCATGTATGTGCACACGTGTGTGTGTGCTTGTGTACATGTGTGTGTGTGTGTTTTTGTGTATCCATGTGCTTGTGTGCATTTTCATGTGCATATGTGTGTATGTTTTTATGAATGTTTGTGTGCATGTGGATGTGTGTGCATGCACACTTATACAAGTGTGTTTGTGTGCATGCACATGTGCGTGTCTCTGTTTATGTGCATGTGTGTGTATATGTGAGTGCATGTGAATGTGTGTGTGTGTTTTGTGTGTGTGGGTGGGTGTGTGCATGCATGCATGTGTATTCGTGCATGTGCGTGCATGTATGTGTGTGTATGTGTATATGCATGTGTGGTTGTGGGTGTGTGTGCACATACATGTATGGAGCATACGTATGTGTGTGCATGTATCTACAATTGTTCTTGCATGCATGCATTTAAATGTGCATGTGTGTTTACATGTGTGTGTGTTTGTGCATGTGTATGTTGGTGTGTGGACATGTATGTGCAAGTCTGTATGTGATTTTGTGTGTGCATATGTGTTCATGTGTGTGTGCACATGTGTGTGATTGTGCCAAGAGCATGTTTGTCCACATGTGTGTAGGCATGTGTTAGTGTTAACACATGCATGTGTGTGAGCATATGCATGTGTGTGTGCATGCACACAAGTGTGTTTGTGTGTGCATCTTTTGGTTTGCATGTGTGTATGTGTGTGTGGGCACGTGTGTATGTGTGTGTGTGTATGTGCTTCTGAATGTCTTTATGTGTGCATGTTTATGAGCCTATGTGTATGTGTGTTTGATTGTGCATGTGTGTGCATGCATATGCATGTGCATATATGTTTTTCTATTTGTATGTGTACATTCATGCATGAATTTGTGTGCATGCATGTGCATGTGCACGTGCATGTGTTCTTGTGCGTGAGTATTCATCTTCACATGTGTGTGTGTATATATGCATTTGTATATGTGTGTATATGTCTGTGTGCATTTGTGGTTTGTTGTGTGTGTGTGTATGAGTGTTTGTGCATGGGCATCTATGAGTACCTATATATGGGCGTGTGTGTGTGCATGTGTGCATGTGGCAGTGTTTGCGAGTGTGGTAGGTAAGTATGTGCCTATGTGTATGTGTTTGTGTCAAAGTGTGCGGTTATGTGAGTGTGTACAAGTGTAAATGTGTGTACACATGTGAGCTTATCTACACGTGTGTGTGTGTGTGTGCATGTGTATGTATGCATATGTTTATTCATGTTTGTGAGCTTGTGTGTGTGTACTTATACAAGTAAGCATATCTATACATATGAGTGTGCATATCTTTGCATGCATGTGTACATGTGTTCATATTAATGTGCTTGGATGCTTACGTGTGTGCATGTATATGCATGTGCATATATGTGTTTGTGTGTGTGTGTGCTTCTATGCATGCATGTTCATGTGTGTACATGTGTGCATACGTGTGTTGTGTGTGTTCATTGAGTGAGCATGTGTTCATCTATGCATAGGTGTGTGTATGTGCCAATGTGTGGGCATATTTATGTGTCTATGTGAATGTGTGTGAGTGTGTTGTATGGGTGTATATGTGTGTGTGTGTGTATGTGCATGTTTGTGTGAGTTTGTTCATGTGTTTACATGCCTTTATGCTAGTATGAGTGCATGTGTATGCATGTTTAAGTATGTGTGTGTGTGCGTATTTGTGTGCTTGGACATGTGTGCGCGTATGTGTATGCAAGTGTGTGATTGTGTGTGTCTTTGTATGTGCATGTGCTTGTGTGAGTGTGTGCATGTGTTTATGTGCATGCCTATATAAGTGTGATGATGTGCATGCCAATGTGTGTGTGTGGTGCTTACATGCATATAAGTATGTGTACATTCACATAAGTGAATGTGTGCTTGCATGTGTGGTGTCTGTAAGTGAGTGTTTGTCAATGTATATGTGTGTGTTTATGTGTGTGCATGTATGTGCATGCATTAGTGTTCTTGTGTCTGTGTGAGTGGGTGCATGTTGTGCATGTGACAAAGCAAGGGTGTTTATGTGTGTGTGTGGGTGTGTGCATGTGCATGTGTGTGTACAAATGTGCATGTGTCTATATGTGCATGCATGCATGTGAATGTTTGTGTGTGTGTGTGCACATGTGTGTGTGCTACAGTGTGTTTGTTGTGTGTGCGCACATATGATTATGTGCATGCGATTTTGTGTGCTATATGTGCATGTGTGATTTTATGTATATATAGGTATGTGTGTCTACCTATGGATGTATAAGTATGTGTGTACATGTGTATGTGCATGTGTTAGTGTGTATGTGAGTGCATCTTTGTTTTTTTGTTTGTGTGCATGCATGCATATGTGTAGGTGTGTATGTATGTGTGCGTGTCTGTGTCCATGAGTGTGCTTATGTGCATATGGGTAGGTTCACACGCATATGCATATGTGCTCATGTGTGTGTGTGTGTGCATGTCCATTTGTGTGTATGTGTGTCCCTATGTGTGTGTGTGCCTGTGCATGTGCATATGAGTGTGTGCACGAGCCTATGCATATGTGTGTATGTGAGTGTTTGTGTGCATGTGTGCACATTTGTGCTTGTTTGTGTCAGTAGGTGCTTTTGTGTGAGTGTGCATGTGTGTGTGCCTCTATGTGTGTGTCCATGTGATCTTGTGCATGTCAATGTCCATGTAAGGGTGTTTGCACGAGCTTGTGTGTGTGTATGCATGTGTGTGAGTGTGCATGTACATTTGTGTGCATGGCTAAGTGCTTATGTGAATGTGTGCATGCATGCGTGCATACTTTTTGATGTTTGTGCTTATATGTATTTGTGCATGTGCATTTGTGTTTATTTGTGTGCATGTGTATGTGCATGTGAGTGTACATGTTTATGTGCGTATGCATGGACATGTGTGTTCGTGTATGTGTAGTGTGTGTTCATGCGAGTGCACATGCAAGTTTTTGTAAGCATGTGAGCATGAGTGTGTGCATGTGTGTGTTTGCATATACATGCATGAGCAAGTTCATGTGTATGTGTAATAGCCAGTGTATGTGTGTGTCTATCTGTGCATATTTTTATAAGTGTGTATGCATGTTTTTGTGTGCACATGTGCTTGTATATATTTGTGTGTGTTTATGTGCACATGTTTTTTTATGTGTGTGTGTGTGTTTTGCATGCATGTGTGTCTGTGTGTGCATGTGCATGTGTTTATGTGTGCTTATATGTGTGCACGTGATTATATACATGGATACATGTGAATGTGTGTGTGTGCCTGAATGTATTAGTGGATCTGTGTGCTTGTGCATATGTTCGTGTGTGCATGTGTATGAGTATGATTTTGTGTGTGATTATTTTTGTGGGCAATCCGTGGGCTTGCATATGGTTAGCTATGTGCGTGGGTGTGTGTATGTGACTGTGCGAATGCATGTGTATATCTATGTATGCATCTATGCATACAAATGTATGTGTGTGAGTCTATGTGTCCATGTGCAAAAGTGCATGTGTATGTATATGCATGTTTGTGTGGAGTTTGTGTGAATGTGCATGTGTTATTATGTGTGCATGTGTTATTGCATGTTGCCTGTTCATGCATATGTGTGTGTATACATATGCATGCACTCACATGTTTTTGTGTGTGTGTGTGTTCATATGCGTTGGTGTGTTTGTGGGTGTCCATTTGTGCATGTGCGTGCATGCACTTATGTGTGTGTGTGTGGGTGCACACGTGTGTCTATTCATGTGTGTGTTTTCAGATGTTGCACATGTGTGTTTTGAGCCAGTGTGTATTTGTGAGGGTGTACATTTATGTCCATGTATATGTATGCTTGCATGTGGGCCTATGTGTATGTGCATGTATGTGCATGTGTGTGAACATGTGTGTGTGTCTAGTCATGCACATGTGTGTATGCATGTTTGTTTGTGTGCATTTGTAGGCATGTGTATGTGTGACTGTGTGTTTAGGGCTTTACATGTTTGTTTGTTTGTGCATGTGTGTGTGCAAGTTTGTGTATGTGTGTGAGTGTATGCACGTAGCTGCATGTGCATGTGTGTGTTTGTATGTGTGCATTTTTTTTGTGCTTATGCATGTGTGTGTGTGTTTGCATGTGTGTTTTTGAATGTGTCTATTTACTCCTTGCATTTATCTGATGTGTGTATATGTGTGTGCACATTTGTATGTGTGCATGTGTGTGTGTTTACCTATGTAACTATGTGTGTTCATGTTTGGTGTGTGTGCCTTTGTGTGTTCATGTGTGTGCTTCTGGGTGTGCAAATGTGTGGGTTCATGGGGATGTGTTCATGTTCATGTGTGTGCAGGTCTATATGTGTATGTGCGTGAATATGTATGCATTTGTGTGTATGTGTGTGTGTATACATGCACGTTTTGTGCAGGGGTGTTGGTGCATGTGCTTGCCTTCGTGTGTGCATGTGGATCTATATGTGTGTGGGTATTTGTGCATGTGTGTTTGCATGGATGTCTGTGTGCATGCTTATATGCATATGTGTACATGTTTTTTGCATGATTGATGTCGTTATGTGTGGCTGCATGTGCATGCATGTATACGTACATGTTTGCATGCCTATGTGCATGTGTGTGTGTGTGATTATATGTGTGGGCAGGTATTTCTACAATAGTGCATTGGTATTGCATAAGTGCATGCATTGGTGTGTTTTGGTGTGTGCATCAATGTGTGCATGTATGCACAAGTATGTTTATGCATGTACATACCTCTATTTGTGCATTTGTGCTTGCATGCATGCATATGCATGTGCATGTGTACATTTTTTTGTGTGCATGTGCATGTGTGTGTCTGTGCATGTGTATGTGTGTATGCTTGTGCATGTGCATGTATGTGTGTATTCATGCGTATGTGTTTATGTGTATGTGTGTTGTGTGTATGTGTCTGTGCATGCATGATTGTTTGTGAGTGCATGCATGTGTGTCAGTCTTTGTGTGTGTAACAAGGTAGGTGCATGTGTGTACATGTGTGTGTCCATGTTCGTACACGTATGTATTTGTGTGTATGCATGTGTGTGTGGGCGTGCATGTGTGTTTATATGAATGTGCATGTTTGTTAGTAGGTGTGCATGTATGTTTGTGTATGTGTGTATGCAAGTGTCTGTGTGTGCTTTTATTTTTGTGTTTCCATCGATGTGCATGTGTGATGTTCAAATATGTGCATGTATGTATGTATATGTATTTGCATGTATGTATGTATATGTATTTGCATGTGTGTGTGCATGTGGTTGTGCATTTATATGCATGTGTGTGTGTGTGTACATGTGTGAGCATGTGAGGGTGTGTGTATATAGGGGTGCATTTGTATGTGTGCATGTTCCTATGAGTGCATATGCATGTTCATTTATGTGTGTGTGTGTGTATGTGTCAATTTTTGCGAGTTTGTACATGTGTGCATGTGTCTTTGCATCTGCATGCATAGGTATGTGCATGCATGTGTTTATGTGCATTTGTGTACCTGAATGTGTGTTTTTTTATTTGTGCATAAGTCCATGTGGATGTGTGTGCGTGTTCGTACATGTATGTGTTCCTGTGTGTGGTTGCATGCAAGTGTGTAATTGTGTATATGTGTACATGTGTTTGTGTGTGTGTGTGTGCATGCATGTGCGATGCCCTTGCATTTGTGTGGGCATGTGCATATTTATTTTCTTTTGAGTGTGTCTATGTGTGTTCTTGTGCATGCATGTGTATATGTGTTTTTTTTAGTGTGTGTGCACGTGTGTGAGTGTGAGTGTGTGCTGTGAGTCCCTATGCATGTGAATATTTGTGTGTATATATGTGTGCAAATGTATGTGTTTGAGAGTGTTTATGTATGTGCATGTTCACATATTTGTTTTTTGTGTACCATTCAATGTGCGGGTATGCCTGCATTTGCGTGTGCATATGCATGCATGTGTTGGCACACATATCGATGTGGTTGTGATCGTGCATGTATGTGTGTGAATAAGTTTATGTTTTTGCCATATGTATGAGAGTTCATATATTTATTTGTGCTAATGTGCATGCATGCATGTGTATGCCAATGTGTATATGTGTGTGGGTGCATGCATATGTGTGTGTGTTCGTATGCATGTGTACATGAGTGTATCCATGCATGCACGTGTGTACACATATATGCATGTGTGTGCATGTTTGGCTTTATGTTTGATTGTGTGTGCTTATATGGATATGTGTGTGTGCATGCATGCGTGTATAGTATCTGTGTCTATTTTTGTGAGTGTGTACATGTGTAATTGTGTGTGTGTGTTCTAGTGTTTGTGGTCAGGTGCTTGAGTGCATGTGATCATGCATGTGTTCATACATGTGTGAGTGTGTCCATGCATGTGTGTAAGTTTGTATTAACGGGGTGTGTGTGATGAGTTTAAGTGTGTGTGTATGTGTGTATGCAGGTTCACCTAAATGTGTGTACATGTGTGCTTTTGTGTGAGTGTTGGCGTGTGTGCACTCATTCGAGTGTGTGTGTGTGTGAGTATTGTTGCACTTGTGTGTGTGTGTGTGTGTGGGTGTGTGTGAGCATGTGTGTTTGCATACATGTTCATTTGTATGTGCATGTGAATGTATGTATGTGAGCATGTGTTTGAGCATATTTGTGACTTCTTGCATGTATGTGTATGTCTTTGTGTGTTAACATGTGTGCATGTGTACTTGTGTAGATATCCTGTGTGTGCATGTATGAAAGTGTTTTTTTGTGTGTGTTCATGTGTATGTGTGTATGCATGCCTGTGTGTGCATGTGTGTTTGTGCTTATGTGCATGTGCATGTGTTGCATGTGTGCATGGTTGTGTGTGTACTTGTATGCGCACATGTGTATGCCCGGGCATATGTGTGCATGTGCCTACTTTTGCATGTCCACTTGTGTGTGTGTTTAGGTGCATGTATGTATGTGGGTTTGTGTGGGTGTGTATGTGAGTGGGTGTGTGAATTTGTGCACATGTGTGCACTCATGTATACTTTTGTGTATTTGTGTGTTTTTGTTTGAGCATGTTTTTACATATTTGTATGTGCTTGCATGTGTGTGTGTATATATGTGCTTGTGTGTGTGTGAGTGTACATATGCATGTGTGAGTGTGAATTTGATAGTGTATATGTGTGTATGTGTGCATATATATTTGTTTATGTGCATGTGCATATATTTACTTGTGCATGTTTGTGTGTGTGTCCGAGTGTGCATGTGTGTATTTTAGTGTCGATGTGCATCTATGTAAGTGTGTGCATCTTTATGTTTGTGTATATGTGCATTCATGTGTTTCTACCACCTGTGTGTGTATGTATGTGTATGCATGTATGCACGTTTTTTATGCATTTATGCTTATGTGCGAGTTTCTATGCATGTTTGTTTTGTAAGTGTTTGTATGTATGTGCGTGGGTGTGCTCATGTGTATATGTGTAAGTGTGCATGCATGTTTGTGTATGTGCTTGTGTGGGTGTGTGCTTGCTTGTTTATGTGCAGGTGTATTTGCATGTGTGTGCGAGCATATGCACATGTGTTTGTGAATGTCTGTGTGTACACACATGTCTTTGTGTGTGTGCGTGTTGGTGTGTTTGTAGGTATATGTACATGCATGTGTGTACATGTGTGTGGGTGTTGGTACATGTGAGCAATTGTGTGTGTGTTGCATTCGTGAGTATGCATTTGCATATGTAGGTGTGTGTGCGAATATGTGTGTATGTGTGTTTATGCATGTTTGTGTGCGTGTGCGTGTTAATGCATGCATGTGTGTGCTTGTGCATGCAAATATGTTTACTTTTTTGTTCTTGTATCTGTGCTTATGTGTCTGAGTATGTCCATGCATATGTTTGTGTGTGTGTGGGTGCATGTGCATAGATTTGTGTGTGTTCATTCTTGCATGCGCTTGTGTGTTTGTGCATGAGTATGTGTGTGTGTGTGTGTGTATATGTCTATGCATGCGAGTGTTTATATAAGTGCAGTCATGTGCATGATTGAGTGCATGTGAGAGAGCCTGTCGGAGTGCACGAGCATGTTTGTGCATGTTCATGCATTTGGGTGTACATATGTGTGCCTGTGTTTGATCATGTATGTCATTGCATGTCCTTACGTGTTGATGTGTGTGTTAGCAAATGTGTTTATGTGGTTGTGCACGCATGTGTACCTACAAGCATGTTTGTTCACATGCGTGCCTATGTGCAAATGTTTTTATGTGTGCATGTGTGCCTATGTGAATGCACATGTGCATGTGTATACATCTGTGTATGTGCATGTGTATGTGTATGTGTGTATGTAAATGTGTACGTGCATGCTTGTGTGTGTATGTGTGCTTGTGCATGTTTATGCTTATGTGCATTTGTGTATATATGTGTGCCTATGTGTGTGCATGCGTGTATGTGCCACTTGCATGTCTGTGCATGAATGTGCATATATGTTTATTTTTTCATGCAATTGCCTTTGTTCGAGTTCTGAGTGTTTGTGTGCGTGTGCATCAAGTTGTGTACATATGTATGCACACTAGTGTGCATGTGTTTGTGTATGCACATGTGCATGTGTGGACATGTGGGTGGGTGTATTTGTGTATGCATGTTGTGCATGTGTATCTATGTGAGTGTATGTGCATGTGCATGTATTTGTATGTGCAAGTGCATGTGTGAGCATGCCTATACTTCAGCTTATGCATTGCATGTTTTTTTGTGTGTGTGTATATATGTGTCTGTATGTGTGTTTGGGTACGTGTGTGTGCACTTGTGCGCCTATGTGCCATGTGTTATGTGTGTGTAGGTCTGGGTGTTTCTATCTGTGTATGTGTGTGTGTGTGTCTGTGGGTGTGGTGTATAGATGTTGGTGTGTAAGTGGGTGTATTTGTGTATGTGCAGGTTTGTGTGTGTGTGTGTGTGTGAGTGTGACCATGTTTGTATATGTAAATGTGGGTATGTGTGCATATGCCTGCATGTGTGTGTGTACATGTGTGCTTACTATTGGTGAATGTGTTTATGTTCATTTTTGCACATCTATGCTTGTGTGCATGTGTGTGTGGGCATATGCATGAATGTGTGTGAGCATGCTTGCATGCATGCATGTCTATGGATGAGTGCATGCATGCTTCTTTGTGTACGTGCATATCTTCGTATGTTCATGTCTCTGTGTGATTGTGTGCAATTCGTGTGAATGTGTGTGTGTGTGAGTGTCTATGTCTATCTATGTTTGTGAGGTAATGTGTGAGTGTTTGTACATATGCAAACATGTGTGCATGTGTTTGTATTCATGTACATGTGTGTGAGTGTGTGTTTTTGTTTGCTTATGTGTGTGAATGTGTGTTTATAGTGTACTTATGTGCCTAAAATTATGTTTGCGTGATTTCATGTGCGTTTACATGTGCATGTGCATTTGCGTGTCTATCTATGCTCGTGTTTGTCTACATGTGATTTAAGTTTGTGCATGTCTGCATGTTTATGTGTGTGTGTGCATTTAGATGCATAGGTGTGTGAGCATTTGCATGTGTGTGGTTGTGTGTGTGCTGTATGCAACCATCCATATGTGTGTGTGTGTGTGCATATGTGTGTATATGTGTGTGCATGTGTGTGTGCATGTATTCTAGCGTGAGTGTGTTGGTATGTGTGAGTGATGTGTTCTGGCACTTTTATGGATGTGTGCATCCATGTGTGTGTGTCTGTAAGCACATATGTGTGCATGTTTGTGTCCACTTTTTGCATCCATGTGTGTGCTTGTGTGTTAGTGAATGTATCTTTGTGTACATGTTTGTCTGTGTGTGCTAATTTGCATGTGTGTGTGCTTTTGTGTACCTTTGTGCGTGTATATGTGTTCTTATGTTTATTCTTCTTTGTGTGTGTTTGCATGTGTTCTTAAGTTCATACATGTGTAGGTGCTATACCACACATGCAAACACTCATGTACGTAGGTGCACAACTACATGAACAAACATATGCTTAAACACAAACCTCCACACAGTCGCACTCATGTATATAGACATACATGTAAAACCACACACACACACATATATACATGCACATGTACTTACACAAACCCACTTGTACACACACTTATGCACAAGTAAACACACACACACATGCATAAAAATACTCTTTCAAACACACACATAGAGGAACATTGATACGAACCATCATACACATGCAAACACAAACACAAACACACATGCACACAAGTGGGGACACACATGCATGCATGCAAATGCATGTGTGTGGGCACACACACATAGATGCACAAAACACACAAACACATTCACATATGTATAAATAAATACACACACACACACATATGTATGCATATACACACATACACATCCCCACACACACCTACACATAGCCACACACTCACCTAGGCACAATGCAATTGAACCAAAGCACCTATGCACACACAGCACGTAGGCACACACAAACATGTACACAAACCTACACACATATGCACACACGCACAAAGACACTCAGACACAAGTAGTCACATGCACACACAGACATGCACATGGACGCACACACACACACACATAAAGCACATGCACATGCACACAATACAGATAGATAAGCACTAATAAACATGTTCACACATGTAAGCACACTAGCAAATGCATGGATACATATGTAAGCAAACACACACACACAAATATGAACACACACATTGATACACACTTACACACAAACACACATACATGCACACACACACATGCATGCACACCCATACATACAAGCTTGCACACACACACACATATGCATGCACACCTACACAAATACATATAGACACATGTAGCACACTTATAAACTTACATTCACCTACATGCATGCAAAAATAGACACAAAAACATACACACATACACACTTGTATACACAAAGACACACACACACATCGATGGTTGCATGCTCAGACACCAAGCACAAATGAACGTACCCATATATGCACATCAATAAGAAAACATGTGCACATTGCTGCATAACACAAGTCCACACAAACACACAAGTATACATACACACACATACATGCACACATGCACATACCTACGCACATACACATACATAAGCACACACATGCACATGCACATATAAGCACATTTATCAGCACACTCATATTTATATGCACATGTATAGTCTTATAGACATGCACATACACAGGAATGCACACATGCATAAAAATACACACATATCCATGGACACACACACATGCACAAATACTGACACACACATACACACATGTGCACACACATATATGCATATGTACATTCACACATGTAGTCATAGACATAGAAATACACTTGCACATATCCACACAAACACACACATATGCACTCACACACATGTAGATACACATATACACACATCCACACACAAGCACACACTCACAAAAACACACACATGCTTATATGCAAGTACACCTGTGCACACAAGACACGCATGCACATACATATGTAGGTACACAAAAGCACACAAACACACACATATACACACCCACGCACACACATGCATATACACACTCGTATGCACACGTGCACACATATGCATAGACATTCACTTGCACACACATTCATGGAAAAATAACATGCACACACACTTGTGTACGCACACGCACGCATACACATAGGTCGGCATGCACTCACACATGCACAAACAAGCACATATGGCACATAGACATGTGCATACACACAAGCACATACACACATACATCTTTTTCTTCTTCTGCTTTTTGTAATTCTTCTTCTTCTTCTTCTTCCTCCTCCTCCTCTTCTTCTCCAAAAATGCACATGAACACACAAACATGCACAAATTCACACACGCATACATTCATAGGCATATATGCTCACACACATGCACCCACACATGCACAAACATGTGCACACACATGCATGCACACAACACATGCACATGTAACATGCATGTAGACATGTGCAAAAACACATGCACATACACACACAAAAATACACACATGCACATGCACACACACAAACAAATGCACACACAAGCACTCACACATGCATAAGTACACATGTGCAAATGCAAGCGTGCATATTTATAGTCACATATGCACAAACGCACACACATATGCACACAAACCTATGCACACCTGCATAAACAAACAAACACACACAGACGTATGCACATAACCACATAGGTGTACACATATACAAATATAAGCACACACAGACACATTGATGTACATAAATGCATGCACACACACACCCACAACATGGCCTACATACACTTACACACACACACACAACACATATGTTTAGAAGCACACATGTAAGAACACTCATGCAAGCATAAAAACACACACAAACACACATATAGACAAACACACAAATGCATGCGCCCACACACACATTAACACATGCATACACATGGAGATGTATGCACACACGAATACACTTAGATGCACATGCACATAGACTTACATATGCACACATGAACACACATATACATAAGTGTCTGCATGCATGCACACACGTGCAAAGACAATGCATGCACACACACACAAACGCATGAACACCCATGCACATGTGCACGGACTACATTTGTGTGTGTGTACATAAGCACACAGACACCCACACACTCAAACACGCGCATGCAATAATGCACTCACTTTCACACACATTGGCATGCCTACACTAACACACACATGCATGCACACAAGCAAGCACACACATAAATACCAACATAGACACCCTCACACACACACTCACACAAATGCATTCATGCATGCCTATAAACACATAAACCTACACACACATGCACACACACTAACATTCATGAGCATGCACACATGACATAAATGTAGACACAAACACACATGCACACACACACATGCATATGCACAGCCACACATATACATGCACAACCACACATATACATGCACCCCCACCCCACATATAGATGCATAATAGTATGCACACATGCTCATGTGCATAAGTATGTACATGCACAAACACACATAGGAATGCACACAAATTTATCTGCACACACACATAGGCTCATTCACTCACATAATAGCACACCCACTCCAACACATATGTCCATATATATGTATAAGACAAACACTTTCTCACTCATATGTGCACACACACATACATAAATGCAAAAACATGCTGACATATGCGCATGCATGCACACACAAACACAAACACACACATACACATAAACATTTGTGTGAACAAACACACATGAACACACACCCAAAAGCACACGTGCATGTACCCACAAAAACACACAGGGACACACACACACATACACACACCCACACACATGCATGCACACACACACACATATACACACATATGCACACACAAATACACATACACACAAACTCACACAAGTACATGTACTTACACAAATAGACATTTGGATGCTAACATTTGCACAAGTAGACACACACACTTACACGCAAACATGTAAAGACACAAACACATGAACACACATAAATGATCATGCACACACATGTACACACATGCACACATACTCACAAGTGTACATAAGGACCCGTACACATGTGCGCACTCCTACACTCTTACGCACATAAACCTACACACACACATGCAAGCATGCATGTGCACTCACACTCATATACTCACAAACATGCATATATCCACACATGCACATACACACACATGCATGCAAACACAAACACACATTTATGCATGCATACATAAACACACACCCATACACACATCTGCTCCCATGAACACGCACGCATATGAAAACATGCACATGCACATGCACTCACACAAACACATACACACACATGTAAAGGAATACAAAAAGTAAAATGCCGAGGATACACAAATGCACATGCAAACACAGAGAAACACATAAACACAATCACACTCACAGACACACACACATGTGCACACACATATACACATGCATAATGACAAGCATATTCTTGCACATGCACTTGCACACACAATGTACATACACTCAACACACACAAGTGTGCACATACGGTCACATACATACACATACACACTCTCACATAAGCATGCCAACATGTATATATGCATACATAGACATTATACAGACACAAATAAACTCACACACGCATGCACTCATATACAAATGTACACATACACATACAAATACACATGTACACAGAAATGCTTACTTGCATACATGCACATATACACACACACACACACATACATGCAAACACACACATGCACCCACACAAGAATACACATGCACACACATGCATATGCACATGCACCTGAACACAATCATACCCATGCACATACACACACACACACAAACACACCAGCACATATACACCCATGCACACATGCCCATACATGCACACATGCACATACACACACACATACACATATACACACATGTATGCATCCACATCTACATGCATTCACACACACACACAAACACACACATATGCATGCAAAACACACACACACATGCACATATATGTAGGCATGCATGTATATATCCATGCACAAGCATAGACACTCACACACATGCACACTCACATGCATATACATATGCACACATTCACACAAACTCAAAAACACAAAGACACACATTATCATACACACACATGTACATTCATGCACACATGTATACCGACATACGTACACACATCACACACAAAAAAGCAAACAGATACACACATGCATGCACACACATGCAAGCATACAGAACACATCAACACAAACACACATAAACATGCTCACACACATACACATGCACATACACACACATATTCTCTCACACAAACACATACCTAGACAAATGCATACATGCATGTGCATGCACATACACATGAGCATAAATACATATGCATACACACAAACATTGTAGTGCACACATGCCTATAGGCACATTCACATGCATTAATGCTTGCACACACACATAAGTACCTATGCACACATATAGACATGTGCACGCACAAGTGTATCTACATACACACATGCACAAATTATGCACACATAAACACAAGCACGCATGTGCATATTTATACGCACGCACACGCACTAGGACATGCATGCACATGCACACACCACCCATGCACTCACACATACTCACATATTTAATCGCACACACTCTTATGCATAGGCATAGGCACACACACAAACACACATGCATAGAATATGCCAAAAACACATAATCGCATACACACAATCACACATGTACACTCACCTGCACACACATGTATACATACATGCACATTAACACACATATGTACATGCACACATAAAACACAGACACACACACACACACATAGATAGACGTGCACACAAAATACATGCACACCAACATATATTGACTTGCACCCAGATACACTCACATACATGCACACAAAAGAATATAAACACACACATTGGCATAAAAATGAATGCACACACTTACAGAAGCACACTCTCACAAGTGCACTAATGTGAGCACACACACATACATGTGCACTTGAATGTATGCACACAAATACGTATACTCGAATGCAAACAGACATAAACACACACACACACATACATACACATACACTCGTGCACTAGCAAACATGCATGGATATGCATTAGCACATGCAAGCACACTCACATGCACACACATGCACATACATGCATGCACAAAAAGATACACAAATGCATGTATGCAACTACAAGCACACACATATGTAAAAGGACAAACACACACACACACACAAATACAAAGGCACATGCATGCACACATTTGCACACACACACTCACACATGCACACAAACATGTGCAGACATGCACATATGCATGCAAGCATAGACACGTGCATGCACACACACACACAAATGCATATATGCATGTACACATGCACACACATGCACACACATGTACATGTCTGTGCACAGATGCAAACATGCACACACATACATGCACTTCACAAATGTATGCACATCCATACCAATGCACAAGTAATCATGTGGAGACACAAACAACAAACATAGCATAGACAACATACACACGAACACACCTGCATATGTAGACATACACACACATGCACACAAATACATGTGTAAACATGCCCACATACATACACACCATATACTCACCTACACACATGCACATACATGCTTGAACATAGGCACAACATGTAGACATGTATGCACCAGCAAATACACACATGTATGAATACATGTTCACATTTATACAAACACATGTATAGATACACACTTGTACACAAATAAAAAGTTTCACATGCATGCATACACACCTACACATGTGCATACACAAGAACATGCACACACATAAGCATAAGCAAACACACACACACATAGACAAGTACCCATATGTAGATGCATGCAATTGCATGCAATAACACATCACTTGCACACTCATGCACACACACATTAAGACGCACATACATTAAGACACACACACATACACACATAGGCATGCATGCACATTCATGAAAGCACACACACACCCACTCGCACATAGGCACACATGCATACACATACACATAAGCACCTACACACTTGCACATGCACACAAAAGTCACACACACACACATCCACATGCACACATGCATACACATGCATGTACATGCACACATGCATGTACATGCACACATGCATAAATGAACAAACATAAATGCGTGCATTTATACACATATAAAAACACGTACAGACACACACATGTATAAAGACACATGCATAAACACACACACAAACACATATACACACATATGTGTGCATGTAAGTGCATATGTGCATGTATACATAAACACAGATACAAACACACAAATGTGCACATATGCATACTTACTCGCACACACACATGCACATATACACACACACACACACACATATACTGATAAGCACACAAAAATGTGCTTACACTTCCACAAACATGCTTATAAATGTGTACACACATGTACACACATACATATGCATTCACATATGCACATATACACACCAACAAACACCCCTATAGATTTGTGCAAGGCATACTCATGCATTTGCACACACATACAAACCCATGTACACTCTCTCACACACAAATACACATGTACATACATGCATGACACAATTATACATATACACATGCACACACAAGCATGTATGCACACAGTCGCACCTACACATAGAAACATGTACCTGCACACACATGGTCACACAAACATAAGCACACATGCACAAATAAGAATAGTATCTTGATCATCATCACTTCATTTAACTTTTGGATCTCATGATCCAGATAATATCTTATTATGATTAGATCTAGACCCTTCAATAGTTATTCTGATTGGATAGCTTAGATTGAGATAGTTGCATTTGATTTTTTGCTTTCATCTCTTATAATGGCTAGCTTTCAAAAATGCTAATTCTAGACATTTTGAGTCATTTTAGATTATTTGTATTTTGACTACAAATAGAAATCATTTACTAATTATTTCTTTTACCCTTTTTTTATAATCCTTATGCAACATTCTAGTAACATCTATATCATTAATTGTTTGTGTCACTTCTGTTTAAAAGATTTGAAGTTATAAAATTTTTTAATGTAGAAAATTTTGTAATGCTTTTAATTTTTTTATGTAGCCAATTTTTGTGAACTTTGGTTTCTCATTAGAGCATCAATTTGTAATTAGTATACTGTTTACTAGCCTTAGAAAAAAAGAGTGGTTTGTGGAAGCCAATCGATGATTAGGAGTGGTTGTTAGCATGGGTTTTGGTTGAACCACCTAAAAAATCTTAAGTGTATTTATTTTATTATTGAGAAAATTTCATTTCATTAGCAATCTTCTTAAAACAAATTTTTGTTTTTAAGCATAAAATGTTTTTATAATAAAATATTTTTTGAATTTAAAAATTTGTTTAAAATAATTCGCCTCCCACTTATATGTTTTTTCCTTACACAACTCAAATTAAGGGTTTTATTGTGAGGATTTCATCAAAGAAGGAAATTTCTAAGCCAAGGTCCTTATGGCTCTTCCTGATATTGAGGATAATATAATCTTATCTAAGAGGGATTTACTACAACCACTACCTTTGTACAAAGGTGAGTTTTATTGTTATTAGAAACATTATATGAATTTATTTTTTGAATCAATTGATTTGGAAATTTAGAATATTGTTGAAAATATATTTGAATTTTCGACTAATACTATTAATAGAGAAACATTAAGAAAACATTAGGTGAACTAACTCTTAAGAGGAAACATTGAGGTCAAGTAAATTTTTGAGCTATGGATAGTTTATAGTGTGGTTTGGATACCTTCAAACATAATCGAATCATGAACTTGAAAATGGCACATGAGGTTTGGTCTAACCTTGAAGTTACCTATGATGGTACTTCTCAAGTTAAGGAGACTAAAACAACATGGTTGTTCATGAGTACAAATAATTTTGGATAAATTTAGATGAGAGTATTAAGGTTATGTTAATGAGATTTATAAATATTATTAATGGTTTACCTAAACTTGGTAAGAAGTTCTCTATTAGTGAATATGTGAGGAAGATTCTTCAAGTTCTTCCTTAACAAAATGAACCATTAGTGACAACATATAAAATAATATATAAAATCTTTGCAATGTCATTAGATGAATTATTTGGTGAGCTCTTAACAAATGATTGAGCTTGCTAGAAGGGATGAAGAACTTGTGGCTAACAATGAAAAGGAAAAAAAGAAGAAATAATAGCCTTTGTAGTTGATTCTTCTATAGACTTAGATTTCTCCATCTCAAGTGAGGTAGTTCTTATTTCAAAAGTTTTAACTAGTTCATATAATAAAAGAAATGCTTGTAAATGATTTGTAAAAAATATGAAATAAAAGGAAAAGATAGTTTCTCATGAAAAAATAATTTGTTATAAATGCAAATTACCTAGGTGTGTACATGTGTGTGCACATTTGCATGTCTATATGTGTATGTTTATGCGTATGTATGCATTTGCGTGTACATTTGTGTGTACATGCATGTTTTTATGCAAGAGTGTTCATGCATGTGTTTTCCTTTGTGTGTGCATGTAGATCTACATGTGTGTGGGTATTTGTGCAAGTGTGTTTGCATGGATCTCTATGTGCAGGCTTGTATGCATGTGCGTACAGGCTTTTGGCATGTGCTATACCCATATGTGTGGCTGCATGTGCATGTGTGTGTGTGTGTGATTAAATGTGTGGGGGGTATGTCTAAATTCATGTAATTGTATTGCACAAGTGCATGCATTGGTGTGTTTAGGTGTGTGCAGGCATGCACAAGTGTGTGTATGCATGCACGTGCCTATATTTGTGCATTTGTGCTTGCATGCATGCATATGCATGTGCATGTGGACATTTTTGTGTGCATGTGTATGTGTGTGTCTATGCATGTGTAAGTATGTATGCTTATGCATGTATGTGTGTATTCATGTGTATGTGTATATGAGAGTGTGTGTGTGCATGCATGATTGTTGGTGTGTGCATGCATGTGTGTGCTTATGTGTGAGCCTTTGTGTGTGTGTGTAACTAGGTAGTTGCACGTGTGTATATATGTGCGTCCATGTTCGTACATGTATGTCTTTGTGTATATGCATGTGCGTGTATATGAATGTGCATATTTGTTAGTAGGTGTACATGTATGTTTGTGTATATGTTTATGCATGTGTCTATGTGTGTGCTTTTGTTTATTTGTTTGCATAGATATGCATGTGTGATGTGCTTGTATGTGTATGTATGTATGTGTGTATATTTGTGTGTGTGTGCATATGGTTGTGCATTTATATGCATGTGTGTGTGTGCATGTGTGTATGCATGTGTGAGCAAGTGAGGATGTGTGTATATAGGTTGCATTTGTATGTGTGCAAGTGTGTGCATGTTTCTAGGAGTGCATATGCATGTTCATTTTTTTGTGCATGTGTATGTCAATTTTTGTGAGTCTGTGCATGTGTGCATGTGCCTTTGCTTGTGCATGCATGCGTATGTGCATGCATGTGTATACGTGTGTTTGCATACATGCATGTGCATGTTTCTGCGTTTGTGCATGAGTCCATGTGGATGTGCATGTGAGTGTTCATTCATGTGTGTGGGGGAATGCGTGTGTGTATTTTGTATATATGTACTTGTGTTTGTGTGTGTGTGCATGCATGTGTGGTGCCCATGCATTTGTGTGTGCATGTGCATGTGTTTTCTTTTGAGTGTGTCTATGTGTGTTTTTTTGTGTGCATGTGCTTATGTTTTTTTGGAGTGTGTGTGTGTGTGTGCATGTGTGTGAGTGCAAGTGTGTGCTATGAGTCTTATGCATGTGAATTTGTGTGTGTGTATGTGTTGCAAATGTATGTGTTTGAGAATGTTTATGCATGTGCATATGCAAATATTTGTTTTTGTGTGCACCATTCAATGTGCAGGTGTGCCTACGTTTGTGTGGGCATATGCATACATGTGTAGGCACACGTATCGATGTGGTTGTGCTTGTGCATGTATGCTTGTCAGTTTATGGTTTTGCCATATGTATGAGAGTTCATTTAGGTATGCGTGCTAATGTGCATGTATGCATGTGTATGCTAATATGTATATGCATGTGGGTGCATGCATATGCACACATGTGTATGCATGTGTACATGAGTGTATCCATGCATGTGTACATGAGTGTATCCATGCATGTGTGTGTGTATACATATCCGCTTTATGTTTGTGCTTATGTTTGTTCGTGTGTGCTTATATGCATATGTGTGCATCCATGCATGCATGTATAGTATCTGTGTTTATGTTTGTGTGTATGTGCATGTGTATTGGTGTGTTTGTGTGTTCTTGTGCTTGTGTGTGTGTGCATACATGTTGTGCATGTGTGTCTATGTGAGGGTATGTGCATGTGCATGTATTTGTATGTGCAAGTGCATGTGTGATCATGCCTATACTTCAGCTTTTGTGTTGCATGTTTTTTTTGTGTTGGTATTGATGTGTTTGTATGCATGTTTGGTTATGTGTGTGTTGGTTTGTGTGCCTATGTGCCATGTGTTGCATGTGTGTAGGTGTGGAAGTGTGTGTTTCCATCTATGTGCATGTATGTGTGTGTGTCTATGGATGTGGGTTGTAACTGTGGGTGTGCAAGTGGGTGTATTTGTGTAAGTGTATGTTTGTGTATGTGAGTGTGTGTGAGTGTGACCATGTTTGTATGTGTGCATGTGGTATGTGTGTACATGCTTTCATTTGTATATGTGTACATGTGTGCTTACTATGGGTGAGTGTATTTGTGTTCAATTTTGCATGTCTATGCTTATGTGCATATGTGTTTGGGCATGTGCATGAATGTGTGTAAGCATACTTACATGCATGCATGTGTGTGTGTGTATGAGTGCACACATGCTTCTTTGTGTACATGCATATCTTTGTATGTTCATGTCTTTGTGTGTATGTGTGCAAGTGCATGTACGTGTGAATGTGTGTGTGAGTGTCTATGTATATCTATATTTGTGAGGAAATGTTTGTATGTTTGTACATATGCATGCATGTGTGCATGTGATTTTATTCATGTACACGTGCGTGTGTGTATTTGTTTTTTACTTGTGTGTGTACAGTATACTTGTGTGATTGTACTTATGTGTGTGTGTGTGTTTACATGATCATGTGCATGTTTGTCTACATGTGATTTAAATGTGTGTATGTGTGCATGTTTATGTGTGTGTGTGTGCATTTAGATGCATATGTGCATGGGCATTTGCATGTGTGTGTGTGTTTGTGTGCATTTATGCAATCATTCATAAGTGTGTGTGTGTGCATGTGTTCATGTATTCTAGCATGGGTGTGTATGTATATGTGAGTGGTGTGTGTGTGCTGGCACTTTTGTGCATGTATGAATCCATGTGTGTGTGCTTGTGAGCACAGATGTGTGCATGTTTGTTTGCTCTTTTTGCATCCATTTGTATTCTTGTGTGTCAGTGAATGTATCTTGGTGGACATGATTGTCTATGTGTGCTCAGGTGCAAGTATGTGTGCTTATGTGAACTTTTGTGCATGCATGTGTGTTCCTATGTCTATTCTTCCATGTGTGTTTGTGCATGTGCATGTGTGTGTTTCTATGTGTTGCTTTGTATGCAAGTGTGTACATGCGTGTGTGCATGTTTGTGTGCCTGTGCATATGTGCATACGAGTGTATGTGTGAGTGTGTGAGGATGTTTATTTGTGTGCGTGTGTGAGTTTGTGGTAATGTGCATTTGCATATGTGTGCATGTTCATGTGTGTGTGAGGGTGTATATGTGTATGAGTGTCTGCACACATTTGCGTGTTTTCAAGCATTTGTGTATGTTATGCATTCATGCGTATGTCTTTGTAGGCAAGTGTGTGTGTGTGTGCATGTGCATGCATGATTTTGTATTTGCATGTGTAAGAGTGTGCACATGTGTGACATTATGTGTATGCATATGAGTATGTTTGTAGTTGTGTATGTAGGTGTGCATGTGCATCCCTCAATGTGGGTGTGTATGTGTGTGCCTACAATGTGTAGATATGAGCACATGTATATTTATGCACATCTGTGTGTGGGCATTTGTGTGAGTGTGTGTGTGTGTGTGCATGTCTATGAATGTGTACTTTCTTACATGTGTGTGTTTTTGAGAATATATGCAATGAGTGTATGTGTGCATTTGTATGTGTATGTTTGTGTTTGTGCCTCTCTATGTTTGATGGTCTTTGTGTGTCTATGCATGTATGTGTGGACGTGTGTATGTGCGTGTCTACATGCGTGAGTGTGTGCATTTGTACTTGCCCATGCACATGTGTGTGTGTTAATGTGAGTGTGTGTTTGTATGTATATGGGTATATTTGTACACTTGTGTAAGTGTGAGTGTATGCAGGTACACATGTTTGTCTATGTGTGTGTGATGATGTGCACACATGCATGCATGTGTGTGTGTATGCATGTGTCAATGAGTGCATATATGTGTATGTATTTATATGTTTGTGAATGTATGTGTTTATTTGTGTGCATGTGTGAGTGCATGTGTGTGTATAGTGTGTGTGCATGAGTGTGCATGTGTTTGTGTGTATGTGAGTGCATGTGTATGTATAGGTGTGCTTGTGTGTTCATATGAGTGTGTCTGTGTGTGTGTGTGTGTGTGTGTTAGCATGTGTGTGTGCATATTTATATCTATGCATGCAAGTGTGCGCTTCGGTGTGCATAGGTGCTTGTAAGTGCTCTTGGGTCTTTGTGCGCATTTTTTTTTTGTGTGTTTGCATGTTTGAGTGTGCTTGTGCATGTGTATGCATGCCAATGTTTGCTTGTATGTCTTGTGTGTGTTACACTATGTGTGGGTGTGTGCATGTGCATGTACATGCATATGTTCATGCTTTTGTGTGTGTGTATATGTGAACATGTCGTAGTGTTTGTGTGTGTGTGTTCTTATGTGTGTGCATGTGTGCTCATCTATGTGTAGATGTATGAGCACATGTGTGTGCACCTTTGTGTGTGCATTTGTATGTTTGAGTTCTTGAGCATTTGCATGTGCATGCAAGTGTGGGTACATGTGTGCCTTTACATGTTTGTGCATGAGTGTGTGTGTGTAGGTGTTTTCATATGTGTGTGTGTGTGTGCATGTTTTGGTTGTGTGTATGTGTGTGGTTTGTATGTATGTGTACTTATGTGGCTATATGTGGGTGTTTGTGTCTATGCTTATGTGCATGTATGTCTGCTTATATGCATGTGGGTGTGTGGGTGTGTGGGTGTGTGCCTATATGATTATGTGCATGCATTCATTTCTAAGTGTGTGTGCGTGCATGTTTGTGTATGCAAATGTGTGTGTGTATACTTGCTTACGTATGCATGCGTGTGTATGTCTATGCATGTGTATGTGTGTTTCTACGAGTGTTCACATCGACTAGGTGTGTGTGTGTGTGCATGTGCTATACATATGTCTGTGTTTGTGCATGCATTTGTATGTGTGTGGCTATGTGTGTGTTTGCATGTGCCTATGTGTTTATGCATGAGTGCATATGAACTTGAGTGTTTCTTTGTATGTGTGTGCTTGAGCATGTGCAAGTGTGCTCTTATGTGTGTGTAAGTTTTTGCATGTGTGTGTAACTGCATGCATGTGTGTTATATGCATGTGTGTGTGTATACCTCTCTCTATTTGTGTTTTTATGCAAGTGTATCAGTGCATGCATGTGTATGTGTATGTTTGTGCATGTGTGTGGGTTTATTTGAGCATGCATTTGAATGTGTGTGTGCATGTGTTTATGTGTGTGTGTAGGGATGTGTGTGTATGCATGAGTGTGCATGTGTGTGCATGCCTCCATATGCAAGTGTTGGTGTGAGTGTGCATGCTTGGACATGTATGTGTGTGTATGTTCCTGTGCATGAGTTTGTGCCTATGTTTCAATTCAAGCATGCTATATTTGTGTGTATGCATGAGCAGTGTGTGTGTGTGTATGCACATGCGTACGTTGGCACATGTGTGTGTGTGCATGTTGACACATGTGTGTGTGTGGGTTGTGGTTCAATTGTGTATGCATGTGTGCATGTGCATATGTGTGATTATGCATATGTGTCTATGTTTTTCTGCACATGTGTGTGTGTGGGTGTGTCTATGGATGTGTTTGCTTATGTGTACTGATGTACTTATGTTTGCTCATGTGTGTGTGCATGTGCGTGGTTGTGCACATGCACATGTGTGTACATGCATGTGTGGGTGTGCATATATGTTTGTGCATGTGTATCTATGAGTTTGTGTAGGCATGTGTTTTTACGTGTACGTGTGTGCATGCATGTGCATGCATGTGCGTGTATATGTGTGTGCATGTGCATGTGTGAGAGTTTGAGTTCATGTAAGTGTGTGTTTGTGTGTGTGTGTGTACAAGTGTTTGTGTGAACTTGGGTGTGTGTGTGCATACACAAGTGTGTGAATGTGGATGTGTGTGTGCATACCCAAGTGTGTGAATGTGTGTGTCTGTTTGCACATGTGTGTGTCTATTTATGCATGCTTTTGTGTGTGTGTGCATGTGGATGAGGGTGTGTTTCTGGGTGTGTCCCTACATGTGGGTGCATGTGTTCTTGTGAACTTGTGTATTTGAATGTGTACTCTTATGCATTTGCGTGTATGCTTGTGCATACGTGTTTGTGTGTGTTGTAGCGTACATGCTTGTGTGTACCTATATTCATGTGTGTCGACATGCATATGCATGTGTAAGTGAGTGTGAATTTGTGTGTATGGGTTTGTGTGTGCATGTGCATGTGACTACATATATGTTTGTGTGTGTGTGTAAGGGTGTAAGTTGTGTGTGGGCATGCTTGTGCACACGTGCACAAATGTGTGTGTGTGTGTGCTAATTTGTGAGTGTGTGTGTACTCATGTGTGTTGGTTTTTATGGGTTTTTGTTTTTGTATATGTGTGTGCGCACATGGTAATATGTGTGTGTGTGTGTTTTTGCATGAATGTATTTTTTATGTATGTGTCTTTGTACACAAAGGCACTAGTGTGTATGTGCAAGTGTGTGTCAATGTGTGTTCATGTTTGTGCCCATGTGCATGTGAAATTGTGTGTGTGTGTGTGTGTCCAAATAGACGCATATGAGCATATTTGGGTGCATGTGTATGTGTGGATGTTTATATGCATGTGTGTGAGAGTGTGCATGTGAGCCCATATTCATGTATGTTTGCATTTGAGGGCTTGTGTGTACATGTGTGTGCATATGTGTGTTCATGCATGTGTATGTGCATGTATGTATGTATGTGTGTGTGTATTTGGTTGAATGTGTGAGCATTTGTGTGTGTGAACATGTGTGTGCATTCACGTGTGCATTTATCTGTGTATGTGTTCATACGTTTCAAAGTGGTGCGTGTCTTTGTGTGCATGCATGTGCATGGATGTGTGTGTGTGTGTGTGTGTGCATTTGTGTATTTTTGTGCATAAGTGTGTGTGTGTGTGTCTATTTGTATGAATGTGCTTTTATTTTTGTGTGTACATGTGGGTGTAGGTGTGCATACTTACCTGTGTGTGTGGGTGTGTGTGTGTGTACATGTGAGCCTATAATGCGTCTATGTGCACATGTGTGTTTGTGTTCAAGTGTGCGTTAGTGCGCATATGTTTTCTTATGTGTGTGTGTGTGTGTGCATGTCTATAAGTGCATGCTTGCAAAAACGTGTGTGTGCATGTGTGTTTGTTTATGTACATTCATGATTATATGTGTATGTGTACATGTGCATGTACATGTGTGTGTGTGCATCTATGTGTGTGACTGTTTTTATGTGTTGGTGTATATTCGTGTGGAGGTGTGTGTGTGCACATGTATATGTGTGTGTGTGCATTAATGCTCATGCATGTGTATTTGTATGTGTGCACATGTGTATGTGTTTGTGAGCTTGTGCAAGCGTGAGTGTCCACACATCTATGTGTATGTGCGTGAGTGAGTATATGTGTGTGTGTGTGTGTGTATGTGTGCATGTATGTGTCCACACATGTGCATGTGTGTGAATGTGTATGTGTGCATGTGTGAGTATAGTGTCAATGTCTATATGTATGTACATGTGTGTATCTATTTGTTTATGTGTGTGCGAGCATATATGTGTGCATGTGTGAGTGTGTGTGTGTACATTTGTGAGTGAGTGTGTGTATGTGTGTGTGTGCATGTGTGCATGTGTGAGTTTATGTATGTGTGTGTTTGTGCATTCGTGTTTGTGTATGTGTTTGTGTGCATGTATTTGTGTTTGTGCCAGTGCATGTCTGTGTGTGTGCTTAGGTCTATATAGGTGTGCCAGTAAGTGCGTATGTGTTTGTGTGTGTGCATGTTTGAGTGCCCTTGTGTAAGTGTATGCATTCCTATTTTTGTTTGTGTGCTCGTGTCTATGCTTGTACGTATGGTTGTGTGCTCACATTGGTGTGTGTACTTGTGTTCATGCTTTTGTGTGTGTGTTTTTGTTTGTGTGGTGATTAAGCTTTTGTGCGCGTATGCATATGCGTGTGTGCGCATGTGTATTCATTTGTGTGTGCATGTGTGTGCACATGTGTGCACCTCTGTGTGCATGCCTTTGTGTGTACTTGCAAGTGTGTGTGTGTGTGCGCGCATGTGTGTACATGCATGTTGTGTGTGTGTGTGTTTGGATAAGTGTGTGTGTATTTATATGCACGTGTGTGCATGTGCTGCATATGTGTGGATGTGTGTTTATGGGTGTGTGTGGGTGTGCTTTTGTGTATATGGGTGTGTACATGGTGTGCTTGTGTACATGTGGATGTACACATGTGCACTTGTATGTGTGCATTCATTTGTATGTGTAGGTGTATACATGTGTGTGTGTGTATGCCAGTTCATGGATTAATGTGTGTCTGTGTGTGTGTATGTGTGCTTTTGCATGTGTGCACATGTGACTATGTGCAAGTGTTTGTGTGGGAGTTTACTATGTGTGCATGTGTGCCATTTTTTGTGTTATTGTGGGGGTTTGGTTTTGTGTGCATTTGTGTGTGCCTATGTGTGAATGCATGCATGCATATATGCTTGAGTGTGTGCATGTAATTGTGTACTTGAGCATGTGCATGGTGTTCCTATGTGTGTTTATATTGGTATGTGTGAACATGCATGTGTTGCTATACATGTGCATTTGATGTGTGCATGTGTGTGTCTGTGTTTGCATGCACGTGCATGGGTGCATGTGATTGTGCTTATGTGCGGGTTTTTTCATGCATTTGAATGTGTCAATGTGTGTGTGCATTTGTGTAGGGGTGTGTGTGTATGCATGTGTGTGTTCATCTGGGCATGTGCCTGCATATGTGTGTGTGTTGTTGTGTATGTGGACATGCACAGATATGTGTGTGGATGCATGTGTGTGTGTGTATTCGTGTGCTTAGGTGTGTGTGGGTGTTTATGTGCATGCAAGCATGCTTATGTGTGTGCAAGAGTGTGTGTGTGTGTGTGATTGTGTGCATGCTAACACATATGTATATATGTGGGTTGTTTATTCATCTATTTGTGCAGGTCTGGATGTGCATACATGTGATTGTGCTTGTTTGTCCTTTTTTTGTGTGCATGTGTGTGTGGCTGTGTGAGCACATGTGTGTGTGTGTGTGTGTGCATGCATGTGTGCATATGCATTTGTTAGTATAATTGTGTGAGTGTACATCTATATGTTTGTGTGGGTGTTTGCTTTGCATGTACATGCGTGCATGCATATATGTGTAAGTGAGTGTGGATGAGTGCATGTGAGAATTTGTTTTCATGTGAGTGCATGTGTCCATGTGTTAATGTGTTAGTGTATGTTTATGTGAGTGTGTGGGTGCTTGTGTGTGCATGTGCTTGTGCATTTGTGTGTGCATGCATGTGTTTGTTTTTATGTGCAAGTGTGTGTGTGTGCATGAATGCCTATGTGAAAGTTTGATCATGTGTGCACATGTCTGTCTATTTTTGCATGTATGTATGTGTGCATGTTGATGAGTGTGTGTGTGTGTGCATATGTTTAGGTGTGGTTGCATGCGTTTTGATTGTGTATGATTGTGTGTGTTCATGTGTGTTCTTATGTGTGTGTGTGTTTGTGTTGGTCTTGTATGTGTGTGTATGTGTATGTGTGTTGTTGTGTATGTGTATGTGTGTATCTCTATTTATGTGTCTATGTGCATGTGCATGTGTAAGTGACTGTGAATGTGTGTGGATATGTGTGGTTTATGTGTATCTGTGCTTATGTGCATGTGTCAATGTTTGTGTGTGCATGTAGGTGGGTGTAAGCATGTGTGTGTGTGGGCATGCTGATGCACTTGCATAAATGTGTGTGTGTGTGTGTTAGTGTGTGAGTGTGCATTTGCTTGTGTCTATTGGTTTATGTGGGTGTTTGTGTGTGTATGAGCACATAAGTGTGTGTGTGTTTATCTATGCATTCTATATATGTGCACATGGGCACATGCTTGTATATGTAAAAGTGTGTGTTTGTGTGTGTGTGTGTGTGCATGTGTATGCATGTGTGTTCTTGTGTGATTGTATATATGTGCATGTGTGTGCACATGATTGTGTGTGTGTGTGTGTAGGTTTGTTTGTGTATATAGGCGTACATAAGGGTGTGCATGCATATGTGTCTGTGTACTAGTGTAATTGACTATGCATGTGCGTGTGAGTATGCATGCATATGCTTGTATGCAAATGGGTACTCTAGTATGTGTACATGTACATGCATTTGTGTGTGCTTATGTGCATGTGTGTTCATGGATACATGTGTGTGTGTACGTGTGCATGTGTGTGCATAGGTAAACATGTGTATGTATGTATTTGTGTGTCCATGCCTTTTGGCATATGTATATGTGCATGTGTGTGTGTGAATTTGTACGTGTGCATGCTTGCATGGATGTGTATGTGTGCATATGTGTTTTGTGTGTGCATGGTCATCTGTGTGTACCCATGTGTGTTTGTGTGTCTATGTATATGTGTATGTGTGTGTGTTTGCTTGTCTACATGAGTGTGTTTTGTCTATTTTTGCCTACACATGTGCATGTGTGCACATTTATGTACATGGTCATGTGTTTGTGTACCCATGTTGTATGCACATGTGTGGTTGTGTGTGCATGTATATGAGTGTTCTTATGTGTGTGCATGTGGTTGTGTATTGTGTTCTAATATATGTAGGAGTATGTGCACATGTGCATGTGGGTGACTTTGAATTTGTTTGTGGGAATATGTGCATGTTTACTCTTATTTGCATGTGCATGAGTGTGTGTGTTTATGCAATTACATGTGTGTGTGCATAGATCTATTTGTGTCTATAATTATAAGTGCACGTGTGTGTGTGTATCTATGTGTTTTCTTGTCTTTGAGTACTTGTGTGTGTGTGTGCATGTGCAAATGTGTATGCGTCTCTATGGGTGCATGTGTGTGTTGATGTGGCGTACGTCTCTATCTGTGCATATGTGTTTGTACTGTTGTGTGTGCTTGTGCATGCATGTGTTTTGTGCATGTTCGTGTTTGTATGAGTGTGTTGGTGCATATATGTGTGTTTTTATGTGTATGGTCAAATGCATGTGCACCTGTGCGTGTCCACGTGCATGTGTGTGCTTGTACGCATGTGTTTATATGTGCATAGGTGTTTGTCTTTACATGTATGTGTGTGTATATGTGCACATGCATGTTTGTGTGTAAGTTTGTGTGAGTGTAGGTGTGTGTGGGTGTGGGTGTGTGAATGTGTGTGTAGTTTTACGTGTGTTTCTATGTGTGCTTGTGCATTGTATGTGAGTGAGTGTGAGTGTGTATCTTTGGTAATGTGATTGTGCACCAGTGTGTGCATGCGTGTTTGTGCTAGTATGCACATTTATTTTTGTGCTTATGTTTGTGCATTTATGTATGCATGTGTGTGTATGTGTGCATGCATTTGTACGTGCAAGTGGGTATGCAGATGTGTGAGTGTGTGTACATGACTACATTTATTTTTGAGTGCATGTGCATATATGCTTGTGTGCCAACAAATGTGCATGTGTGAGTTTGTGCTTGAAAGTATTCATGCATGCTTGTGTATGTCCATGTGTTTGTGTGTGTGTGTTGTGTTTGCTTGTCTTTTGTTGTGTGTTGTGTGTGTGCTTGTATTTGTGCAAGTGGGCATATGCATTTGTGTGTATGCATATGGGTGCACATGTGCACACATGTGTGTGTGTGTGAGTGTGCATGCTTGTGCATGTGTGCGTGACTATGCATGCATATGTGTAGGTGTGTGTGCATGCTTGTGAATGTGTGCATGCTAGTGTGTGTATGTCTATGTGACATGTATGCGCACATGTGTTTGTGCATGAGAGTGTGTGTGTGAGTGAGCATGTACATGTGTGTGTTTGTGTGTGCATACATGTGCATGTTTGGATATGCATGTGTGTGTATGTGTATGTGCATATTTGTGAGCTTGTGTGTGTATTTTTGTGCCTATGTATGTGAATGTGTGTGTGTGCATGCTTATGCTTGTTTGTTCATGTATGTTGCATGTGTATGTGTATGTATGTGTAGATGTGCATGTGTGCACATGTGTGTGCATGTGTGTGTGTTCAAGTGTGTTACTGTGCTTATGTAGTTAGGTGTGTGTGTGTGTGGGCATGTGTGTAAGTGTATTTTTGTGCTTGTGCATGTGTGTGTCTTTGCATGGTAGCATATGTGTGTGTGCTTGTTAATGCATATGTGTGAGCCTATGCATGCATATGTGTGTGTGTTTATGTGCGAGTGTGAGCATGTGTGCCTGTGTGTGTTTGTATGTGTATGTCTACCTGTGTATGTCAATATGTGTGCATGTTTGTTAACATTTGCTATATTATATGTACGTGTGTGCATGCATGGGAGTGTGAGTGCATGCATGTGTGTCTCAATGTATGTGCATGCATTTGTGTGAGGGTATTCATGCATTTTTGTGCACATATGTGCATGCTTATGTGTGTGCATGCATTTATGTATGTGTGCATGCATGCATGTATGTGTGTGTGTATGTTCGCGTGTTAATTTGGGTGTATGTGTGTTTGTTTTTGTGTGTACTTGTGTGTTTATGTGTGTGTGTACGTGTGTGTGTTTGTAGATGCATGACACGCTTGTGTGAAAACATACATGTGCATGTGTGTTTGTTAATGTGCATGTGTGTATATGTGAGTTGATGTGTGTGTGTGTGTATGTGTGCATATGTATGTGTGTATGTTTTTGTGTGTGTGTGTACATGTGTGTGTTTGTATGTGTGAGAGTGTAAGCATGAAGGTGCATGTGAGTGTGTGTTGCATATGCAAGTATTCATGTCTATCGGTGCAGGTGTGCACTTGTGCATATGCATGCATGTATGTGCATGCACGCATGTGTGCTCGTGTGTATATATGCATGTGTGTATTTGTTTGTGTGGGTGTGCATGTTTATGTGCCTATGTGTGTGTGCTTGTGTGTAAGTGAGCATGTTTGCTTGTGCATGTATGAATGCAATCATAAGGGTGTATTCATGCATGTGAGCATGCACGTGTGTGTGCTTGTGTGTATGTTTGTGTGTGTGTTTGTGTGTTTGCATTTGTATTTAAGCATATGTGTTCCTATGAGCTTGTGTACATGTGCATGTGTATGTGTAAGTGCATGCATGTAGTGGTTAGCTTGTGTGTGTATGTGCATGTGTGTTTGTATGCACATGTGTGTAGGTGCGAGCCTATGTTTGTGTTCACAAGTTTGTGAGAATGTGAGAGCAGGTGTGTGTGTGTGTGTGCTTATGTGCATCTATGGGAGCATGTATGTGTGCTTATGCATGCATGTCAGTGTATGTTTGTAATTGTGCATGTGTAAGCTCATGGGAGTGAATGCATGTGTGTGTGCATCCTTGTGTGAGAATGTGTGCATGCATACATGTGTGTGCATGTGTATTTGTACATGTATGTATTTGTGCATTCGTGTGTGTGTGCATGTGTGTAGTTGTGAGATGTGTGCATGCTTATGTGTACACGTGTATGTGCATGGGCCTGTGTGTGTGTGTGCCTATGTCTGTATTTGGGTGCGTGCATGTGTGTGGTACCTTGTGGGTGTGTGTGTGCATGAGTCTGCATGTGCACATGTATGTGTGTGTGCCAATGCATGTGTGTGTATGTGTGCATGCATGCATATGATACAAATGCCTGTGTGCGTAAGAGTGTGCATGTGTCTATGTGCTTGTGTGTGTGTGTATGTATCTCTTTGTGTTTTTTTGTGTGCATGCTTGTGGTTGTGCGAGAGTGTATATGTGTGTGTGTGCATGCACTCATATGTGTGTGTGTGTGTGCATGTGTACATTCATGCATGTGTGGGTATGTGCATGTGTCATTGTGTTTGTGTGTATGTGGTTGCACACGTGTGTGTGAATGTGTAAGTATGTGTGTTTTATATTTTGTTTGTGTGCGAGTGTGTTTATGTTTGTGGGTATGTGTGTGTGCACACATAGGCTTATTTGTTTGTGTGTGAATGTGGGTATGTGTGCATTTACTTGTGTTTGTGCATATGCATGCATGCATTTGTGTGGGCTTATGTGTATTCATTTGCTTGTGTGTGCATAGGGACATTCATGTGTATGCTTGCATGCATGCATGTGTGTGCATGGATGCATATGAGAGTGTGTACATGTCTTTGATTGTGATTGTTTGTGTGGGTGTGTGTGCATGTGGTCATGTGCGTGTTTGTCTTTGTGGGTGTGTTTATGCATGAGCGTGTGTGCATGCATGCACATGTGTATATGTGTGTACAGGTGCATGTGTATGCATATGTATGTGTTTTGTACATATTAAAATGTTTGTGTTTGTGTTTGTGCATGTGTGTTTTTGTGTGCATGTGTGTGAGCATTTATTTGTGTTCGTGTGCATGAGCATAGTTGTGTATTGCAATTACGTATGCGTGTGTGCACGTGCATGCTTGTATATATGTGCAATTGTGCTTATTCATTCATGAACATATACATGTGTGTGTTGGTGCTTGTGTAGTTGTGTTTGTTTGTGTTTGTGTGTGCATGGGCATGAGTGTGTTTGTCTTTGTGTGTATGTGTGAATTTGCATGTGTGTTTGTGCATGTGCATGTGTTTTTGTTGTGTGTGTGTGTGCATGTGTGTTTAAGTGTGTGTGTGTGTGTGTGTGCTTGAGCATGTTTGTGAGCATCTATGCATGTTTTCATGTATGTGTCTGACCATGTTTGTGTTTGTGCATGTGGTGGGTGTGTGCAAGTGTATTTGTGTGTTTTATGCATATGCATACATGCATGCATGTGCTTGTGCATGTATGTGTGTGTGTTGCATGGGTCTGGGTGCATATGTGCATGTGTGTATTTGCATGTGTGTGTGTGTTTGTGCATTTGCATACGTGTGTCCACATGATTGTTTGCATGCATTTATGTATGCAAGCATATGTGCGAGTGTATGATTATGTGTGTGTGTGTGTGCTTGTGTGTGGGCACATACTCAAGTGCATGTATGTGTATGCGTGTGAAGAGCATGTGAGTGTTTGTGGGTTCATGTGTGTGGATGTGTGTGTGTAGTGTGTGTATTCATGTGTGTGTGTGTGTTTACTTGTGTGTGCAAGTGTGCGTGCATATGCATTTATGTGGATGTTTGTGCATTTTTGTCTGTGAGTGTTCATGTGTGTGTTGTGTGTCTTGGGGGGTAGTGAATGTGGGTGATTTTCTATGCATGCATATGTGCATGCCTAAGTATGTTTGTGTGTGTGCATGTTTTTGTGCATGCATGCACATATGTTTGGGTGTATGTATGTCCACATGTGTGTGTTGATATGTATGCTTGTGAGTAGATGTCTATGTGTATGTGTGTGGAAGCATGTGAGTGCACATATGTGTGTGCATATGCATGCACATATGTGTGTGTCTTCATGCGTGCGTTTGCTAATGCATGTATTAATGTCTATACTTATACGTGTACATGTGTATGGGTATGCTTGCATATGTGAGTAGGTGTGTACATGTGTCTTAATGTGTTTTTGTGGGTTCATATGTGCTTGTGCATGTGTATCTATTATGTGTTTGAATGCATGTTTAAGAATGTGTGAGAGTTTATGTGTGTGTAGTTATATGTGTGTGTGCTTTTGTGCATGTACGAGCACGTGTGTGTGCATGTCCATGTGTGCTTTTGCATGTGCATGCATGTGTGGGTTTGTATGTGCATCTTTGTATTTGTGCAAATGTGTGTGCATGCATGCATGTGGGTATGTGTGTATGACTGTTTGTTTGCATTTGTTGGTACAAGAAAAAGTGACTGCATCTATGTGTTGGTGTGTGTGAGTGTTTTCATGTGTGTGTCTGTATTCGTGGGCATGTGTATATGTGTGTGTGTGTGTGTATGTGTGTGTGTGAATGTGTGTGCATACATGTACATGTGCATGTGGGTGTCCATGTGTACACATGTGTGCTCTTGTGTGTGCATGTATGTGTGTGTGCAAGTGTGTGTGAATGAGTGTGTGCACATGTGTGTTTGAATTTGCATGTGTGTGCCTTTGGGTATGCATGTGTGTGCATGAGTGTAGATGTGTGTGTGTGCATATATGTTTGTGAATGAATATTTGTGTGCATGTGTTCATGTGTGTGTGTATTAGTGCATGTGTGTCCATGCATCTATGTGTGTGCATGTGTGTGCATATATGCATAAAAACATGTGTGTTCATGTTTGTTTACACACATGTGACTTTATGTGCAAGAGTGTATGTATCTTTTTGTGTATGTGAATTTGTATGATAGTGTGTGTGTGTGTGTGTATGCATATGTGGGTGTGTGTGTGAGTGCATATCACTTGTGTGTGTGTGTGCATGTGCATGTGTGCATGTGTGTGTGTTTTTGCATATGTGTTTATTCTTGTGTAGGTATTGGTGTTTGCAATGGTGTGTGCATGTTTGTGTGTATGTGTGCCTTTTCATGCGTTCGTGCATATACATGTGTTTTTGTTCATGTGTTCTTGTGCATGTTGGTGCAAGTGTGTGCGTCTATGCACATTTGTGAGCATGTGTGAGTGTGTGCATATATGTGTGTGATCATTTTTGTGTTTATTTGTGTGGGTGTGTATAAGCATGCCTATGAACATGTTTACATATTTCTACATATGTGTATTTTGTGTGCACAATTGTGTGTGAGCACTTTGTATGTGTGCGTCCATGTGCAACATGTTTGGGCATATTTGTGTTTTTTGCATGCATCAGTATATGTGTCTCTACTTGTGTGCATGTGTGTGTGACTATATATACACATGCATTTATGTTTGTGTACCGGTGTGCATTTGTGCTTATGTGTATGTGTGTGCTTGTGAGCATGTGTGCACGTACCAGTGTAGACATGCATGCATGTGTGTGCATTTGTACCGGTGTGCATGTCTGGCTATGCTTATGGATGTGTGTACATGTGTGTGTGGCTACTTATGTGTGCAAGTGTAGATGTGAGCATATGTGTGTGCATGTGTTAATTTGCATGTGTGTGTGTGTCTATATGGAATGAGTGTGTGTGCTTGTTGTGCTTTTGTTTGTGTGCCTTCATGTATAGATTGTGCACGCATATGTGTGTATAGATATATGTGTGTGTGTGTTCATGTGTTGGGAGTTTGTGTGGGATTGTGTGTAAGTGTGCATGTGTGTGTGTGTATGTGTGCATGTGTGCATGTGTACATATGTACATGTATTTGTATTTTTGTGCACACAAGTGCATGTGTTTGTGTGCATGTCCATCTTTATGTGAATGCATGTGAAGACATGTATATGTATGCATGTGCATCTATTCATGTGTTTGTGTGTGTGAGAGAGTGAGCTTGTGTGTGTGTACATATGTGTAAGTGTGCATGTGTGTTTTGTGTGGGCATGGGTAATTGTGGATTTGTGTCCACGCATGTCTATGTGTGTTTGTTCATGTCTGCTTATGAGTGTGCTTGTGTGTATGCAAATGTTTGTATTGGTGTGTACATGTGTGTCCATGTGTGTGTGCATGTGAGTGGATGTGCACGTTTGTGTGTGCGCTAGTGTGTTTAGGTGCATTTATGTGTGCGTGTGTGAGTGCATGCACATGTATGCAACTGTGTATGTGTGGGTGCTCTTCAGGGTGTTTAGATGCATGTGTGTGTGCATGTGAGTAGGTACGTGCATGTGTGTATATGCTTTTGTTCATTGTGCTTGTATGCATGTGCATGTGCATGTGTGTGTGTGTCTATTTGTGAGTTTAAATGTATTTTTGTGTGGGTGCATGTGCATGTGCATATGTGTCCATGTGTGTGTGTGCTTGTTTGTGTGATGGTGTGTGTGTGTGCATATATGTGTGATTGTGTGTGTGGTTGTGTTGATGTATGTGTCAGTGTACATCTTTGTGTGCTTATGTGTGATTGGATGTGAGTGTGTGCATATGTGTTTTATACATGCATGTGCGTAGGTGTATGGGCTATTATGGGTGTTTGTGTGTGTGTGGGTGCACATGTATATGTTTGTGCATGTGTGCATATGATTATGTTTATTTGCACATGTATTTGTGTGTGTTTCTATGCATTTGTGTGAGTCATTGTGTTTGCATGCATGCATGCATATGTATGTGTGGATGCATGTGTAGGGGTCTATGTGCATGTGTATGTTTGGCTGTTCATATATGTGTGTGAATGTATGTGTGTGTGTGTGTGTGTGTTCGTGCTTATGTGCACATGGATATGTCTGTTGGTGCGTATGTGGGTTTGTGTGGATGTGCACATGCACATGAATGGATGTGTGCATGTGTTTACATCTATTCATGTTTGTGTGTACGTTCGTGCATGTGTGTTTGTGAGAAGGTGTGTTTGTTTGTGTGTGTGTGCATGTGTGTGTGTGTACATGCACACATTTATGAGTGCATCCATGTCTATGTATGTGTTTGTATATATGAGTGTGAGTGTATTTGGTTATGAGTGCTTACATGTGTATGCGTGTGTGAATGTGAGTTTATGCATGTACTTATGCACGTGTGTGTATACACACATGTGTTTGTATGTATGTATGTGTATGTGCATGTGTGTGCAGGAGCATGTGTGTGTGCACACATGTGTTTTTATGTTTATGTATGTGTATGTGTGAGAAGTTTTCCTTATGTGTGCATGCATGTGCATTTGTGTGTGTATGTGTGTGTGTGGATGCACATTTGTGTGAATGTGTGTGTAGGAGTGTGCATATCTACATGAGTGCATGCATGCTAATGCGTGTGCATGTCCGTGTGCATGTGCGTATATGTGCTTGTCTAGTTATTGGTCTGTGTGCTTACATGTGCATGAGTAGTGTGTGCCCCTATGTATGTGTTTGTGTATGTGATTATGTGTGAGTTCTTGTGTGTGTTTCTATATTTGTGTTTATATAAACATGTGTATGTACATGTGCATGTTTTGTATGTGTGTGTGTGTGTGCATGTATGAGTGCATCTATGGGTTTGTGTGCATGACTACACATGTATGTGTCTGTGAGTGCATTCATGTGTATGTGTGTGTGCAAATGTGCATGTGTGTCATGTTCATTTGGACATGCATGTGTGTGTTTGTGAATGTGTATGAGTGTGTGTGTGCATGCATGTATGGGTGTCGATGTGTATGCTTGTGTGTGTAGAAGCAGATGTGTGTTTGTGCTTGCATGAATGCACATGCATGTGTGTAGGTGCAGGCATGCATGTATTTGTATTAGCATACGTGCACTTGTGTGCATGAATATGCACACGTGTACATGCTTGCATGTGTTTGTGCATGTGTGTGTGTGCATGTGTGTGTGCATATGTGTGTGTGTTTGTGCGCATGTGTGTGTGGGCATGTGCATTTGTACTTGTGCATGTGCACTTGCTTTTTTGTGTGTATATGTGTGTACATGCAAGCATGTGTGCATGTATTTGTGTGTGTGTGAGTGTGCATGTGTTTGTGTGTGTGCATGTCAATGCTCATGCATGTGTGTGTCTGTGTGCATGCATATGTATGTGTGTGAGCATGTCTATTAGCTTTGCATGTGTGCTTCTTCTTGTGCACATGTGTTCTTATGATTGTTCCTACATCTACAAGGGTACATTTATGTGTGTGTGCACGTGTGTGTGGGTGGCATGTCTGTGCATGTGAGTGTATATATGTGTTTATGAATGGTAGTGCATGTATGTGACAATGTATAAGCATGTCTGTGTTTGTGCATGCATGTGTGTGTGTAGATGTGTTAGTGTTTGTGCGTGTGTGTGCATGTGTGTACATGTGTGTGTGGGTGAGTCTATGTGTGTCTATATGTGTGCATGTATTCTTGTGCAAGTGTGTGTGCTTGTCTGTCTGCTTGTGTGTATTCACGTGCATGTGTGTTTGCAAGTCTGTGTGTGTGTACAAGTGTGTTTGTGTGTGAATGTGCTTGGGCATGTGTGTGTAAGTGCACTTGTGCTTGTGAATGTGTAGGCATGTATGCATGTGTATCTGCATGCGTGTGTATGTGTGCATACATTTATTTGTGTATATGTGCACACGTATTTGGGTGCGTGCATGTATTCATGTGTTTGTAAGAGTTTGCATGCATTTTTATGCTTACGTGCATGCATGTGCAATTACGTAGTTGCATGTTTGTGTGTGTGCACGTGTATGTTTATCTACATTTGTATTTGTGTACATATGTGTGTGTGTGCATGCACACACTTGCATGCGTGCTTGCCTATGTGCATGTGTGTGTGCATGCATATGTGTGTGTGCATGCATATGTGTGTGTGACTATGTTTGTGTTCATGATTGTTTGTGTGTGTGTACATGCATGTGCACGTGCATGTGTGAATGTGTGTGTTTGTTTGTGTGAGTGCATGCTTATGTGCTTATGTATATGTTTATGTATGTGTTTATGTTTATTTGTGCATGTGCAAGCATTTGTATGTATACATATCTACGAGGGGGTGTGTTTGTATGTGTGTCTATGTGTGTATGTGTAGATGCATATGTGTGTGCATGTGTGTGTGCACATGCACACATGTGTGGATGCATCTTATTAGTGTATGCATCTGTGTGAGTGAGTCAGTCTGTGTGGCTGTGGGTGCTTGCATGTGTACGTGTGTGTGTGTGTGAGTGTGTGCATATGCGTGTTCTTGTGCATATATGTGTATGCATGTATGGTTGTGTGTATAACTGTAAGTATGTGTGCATGAGCATGTGTTTGAGCATATGTGCATGCATACATGCATGTGTATAAGTGTGTGTGTGTGTGAGTAATTTTCATGTGTGTATTTGTGCGTGCATGTGTGTGTGTATTTGTGCATGTGTGTGTGTGTGTGCATATGTTCATGTGCATGTAGATGCGTGTGCATATACATGCATGCTTGTGTGAATGTGTGTGTGGGAGTGTGCATGGGTGCATGCAGGCATGCATGCATGTGGGTGCATGCATGCAAGTGTGTGCGCATATGTGTAATTATGTTTATTGAGTTATAGGTGTGTGTGCATGCATGTGTGTGTTGGCATGTGTATGCACCTATGTGTGTGTGATTGTCCACGTGTGTGCACCTATGCATGTATTTACGTGTTCATGTGTGTGTACTTGTGTATGTGCATGTGCGTGTGTGTGTTGGTGTGTGTGCGTGCAGGGGTGCATGATTTCATGTGTTTTTTTGTGTCCTTGTGTATGTATGTGTGTTCATTTGTGCATGTGTGTGAGTACATATGTACATGCATTTGCATGTGTGTATTTGTTTGTGTGTGTATCTACCCATGAATCTAGTGTATGTGCATGCATATGTAGGTGCATGTATGTATACATGTGTGTGTTTTTGCTTGCATTCATGCATGTGCATGTGTGTGTACGAGCATGTGTGCACGTTTGTGCTTGTGTGCATGCATGTGCATCCTTGTGTGTGTGTTTTTGTCCATGTGTTTTGGGGTGTGCGTCTATGCATATGTGTGTGTGTGTGTGTATGTATGTGCATGCTTGTGTGTGTTGGCATGCTTGTGTGTGTATGTATGTGTGCATGCATACATGTTAGGTGTGTTTGTATGCGTGAATATGCATGTGTGTGTGTGTGTGCATGCATGTGCATAAAAGTATAGATGTGTGTCTATGTGTGGTTGTACATATGTGTGTGTATGTGTGCACACATGGGTTCTTGTGTGCATTTGGAAGTAGGTGTGTGTTTGTGTTATTTGTGTGTGCCAACATGCGAGTGTGTATTTATGTATATATGTGTGTGTATGTATGTGCTTGTGTGGGTTCATGTGTTCATGTGTATATGCATTTGTGTGAGCATGCATGTGTGTATGCATATGTGTGTATATGGGTGTATGTGTGCATGCATCTATGTATGTGTGTGTATGCACGAGTGGGTGCAAGTGTTTATGTGTGTACGTGTGTGTATAAGCATGCTTATGTCTTTGTGCTTGCAAATGTGCACTTACATGTGTGTTATTACATGCATGTGGGTGTGTGTGTGTGTGTGTTTATGTGCATGAGTGTGTGTGTATGCATATGTGTGTACATATGTGTGTGTGTATGTTTGTCTTTCTATTGTGTGTGTGTACATATGTATGTATATATATGTGCATGCATACATGTGTGCAATTGTTTGTGTGCATATGTGTGTGTGTACATCCAGATGCATGTATGTGTGCGTTCCTATGAGCTTATATGTATGTGTGTATATGCATATGGTAGTGCATGTGGTAGTGCATGTGTGTGTAAGTGCTTGTGCTTGGACATGCATAGGTGTGTGTTTGTGTGAGTGCATCCATGTATGTGTGCATATGTTTGTGTTCATGTGTGTGGTTAGGTGTGTGTGCGTATGTGAGTGCATGTGTCTGTGTTTGTGCATAGGCATGTGTGTGTGGGTTTGCATGGACATGTGTGTACATGCATGTGTGCATGAGTTTGTGCTAGTATCTGTGTGTGTGCATGTCTACATATGTTTGCATATGTGTATGGATATTTGTTTAGATGTGTGCATGTGTGTGTATGAGGGTGATTATGTGTGATTATATGTGTAAATGTGTGTGTGTGTACATTGGCTTACATGTGTATTTACTAGTATGCATGTGTGAGTCTTTGTACGTGCATGCATTTTTGTGTGTGCAAATATGTGTATGTGTGTACACGAGTATGTGTATGCATGTGTATGTGCATATATATATGCATGTGTGTCTACGTGTTGTTGAACATGTGTATTCGTATGCATGGGTGCAAGTGTTGTTGTATGTGTGTGGGTGTGGGTGGATGCTTGAATGTGCATGTTCTGCATATGCACAGTCATCCATGTACATGTGTGTGTGTGTGAGTGTAGGTGTGGGTGTGTGTGTCTGTGTGTATGTGTACGTGTGTGTATGTTTTTGTGTGTGTGCTTATGTTTATTTATGTCTATGTGCACATGTGGGTGTGTGAATCTATGTGTATACTATTTTTGCTTGTGTGCATACGTATGTATGTATGCATGTGTATGGATGTGTGTTTATTTCATGTACACGTATGTGAGTATGAATAGATGTGCATGTGTGTGTGCATATGTGCACTTAGGTGCGTGTGCGTGCATGTGTTCGTGAGGGGTCACGTGTGTGTATGTGTCAATGTGTTCGTGTTCATATGTATGTGTATGAGTGTGTGAACATGCATGCATGTATGTGCATGTGTGTGAGTGTGCGTACATGCATGTGTGTGTGTGTGTGAGTGTGTGTACATGCATGTGTGTGTGTGTATGGGTGTACAAGTGTTAGCATGTGCATCTGCACTTGTGTGCATATGTCCAAGTGTTTGTGTGCTTGTGTTTATGTGTGTGTATGCATATGCCTACATGCATGTGCATGTGTGTCTTTGTGTTCATGTGTGTGCATGCATATGGGTGTTTGTTTGTGTGTGTGTGTGTATTGGTTACCTTTGTATGCATATGTCTGTGAATGTGTGTGTGAAAGGGAGGGGGAGGGATGTGTGCAAATATTTGCATGGGTGTGTGTTCTTATGCATGTGTTTTTGTGTGTGTGCACATGTTTAAGCATGCACACGTGTGTGTGTGTGTGTCCTTGTTCATATGTGAGAGCACATGCATGCAGGTGTGTGTATGAGTTTCAATGTGTGCAAACGTATGTGTGTGTGGATACAGATTTGCATGTGCATGTTTATATGTTGTGCATGCATTTGTATGAGTGGTGTGGGTGTTCATAGGTGTGTGTGCATGTGCATGCTTGTGTGCACACAACCATGTGTGTGTGCAAGTGTGTGTGTGTACATGTGTGTGTTTCTATATGTCTACATGTTCCTATGCTCGTGTCTACTTGTGAATGTATCTAATTTGGTGTAAATGTTGGCATGTTCGTGTTTGTGTGCATGTGTGTTTGCTGTGTGCATGCATGTATACGTGTGTGCGTCCATATGCATGTGCATCTATACAGGCATGTGTATGTGTGTGTGTGTGTGCATGTTTTCTTGTGCATGTGTGTGTGGTTTTGTGTGTATGTGTGTTTAAGAGTGTGTGTAGGTGTGTTTGTTTGTTTAGGTGTTCATATATGTGTACAGAAGCATTCATGTGTTTCTGTTTGTTTGTGTCTGTGCATCTTCGGACATGTTGTTGTGTGTGGGTGTTTGTTTGTTGATGCATACGATGTGTGTGTGTGTGTCTATGAGTGCACATGTTTGTCTATGTGTGTATGTGGTTTCACACCTGGACACATGTGTGTGTGAGTCAGTGTGTGTGTGCTTTATTGTGTGAGTGAATGTTTGTTATTACGCATGAGTGTGTGTTGTGTGCATGTGTGTGTATGCAAGTGAGAACATATGTGTAGGTGTTAGGATGTGTGTGTTTATGTGCATATTTTTGCATGTGCTTGTGCTTATGTGTGCATTGGTGTGTGTATTTGTGTTCTTTAGTGTTTATGTGTGCATATGTGTGTGCATGTGTGCAAGTGCAAACACCTATGTCTATGTGCATGTGAGTATGTGTATGCATGCATATTGTATGTCTGTGTGTTTGTTCTTATGTGTGTGTGTGTGCGTGTGCACGTGCATGTGCTTACATGTATGTGTGTGTGTGTTAGTGTATAAGTTTGTATGCATGTGAGTGCATGCATGTGCTTGCTTATGTGCATGTGTGGTGCATATCTATATGTTTGTCGACTAGCATGTGCATCTATGCATGCTTTTGTACGTGTGTACATGTGTGTGTGTGTTGCATGTGTATGCATGTAGATGAGTGTGTGTGTGCAAACATGTTTGTTTGTGCAAGTGTGTATATATGCATGTGTATGTAAATGTGAGCTTGCATGGTTATGTTTGTGTGTGTGCATGTGTTCTCATATGTTTTGTGGGTGGGCATACGTTTGTGCTTGTATGTGGATGTGTGTGTGGGTGTGTTCATGTTTGTGTGCATGCATGTGTGTGGAAGTGTGTTGATGTGTATGTGCATGCATGTGTGCATATGTGTATATGTATTTTTGTGTTTGTTCATGTGTGTGTATGCATGTGTATGCATACCTATGTGCATGTGTTTGTGTTTTCCTTCCTGTGTGTGTGAGTGTGTGCACATGTGTGTGTGCAAGTGTCTGCATTTGTGTATGTGTATGTTTGTATGTGTATGTGTGTGTGCACGCATGTGCATGTGCATGTGTGCATGCATGGTTGTGTGATTGTGCTTTTGTGCATTTGCATGTATTTATGTGTGCATGAGTTTGTGTGCCTATGTGTTTTTGTTTTGCACGTCTTTGTACTTATATAAATGTTTTTGCATGTATATGTGAGTGTGTGTTTGCATTGTGTTTGTGTTTGTATGTGTGTATGTGCGTATCGATATATGTGTGCCTGAGTATGCATGTATGCATGTAGGTGTGTGTTTGTGCATGTGTGTGTGTGCATGTATGTTTGGGTGGTTGTGTGTGTGCATTTCAATGTGTTCATGTGCATGCATTTGTGTATGCATATGTGTGTGTGTTCATTTGCATGTGGGTGTGTTGGTATGCGCTTCTCTATGTGCATTGATGTGCGAGTGTGTGTGTCTATTTGCATACGAGCATGGGCATATGTGTACATGTGTGTGCAAGTAGGTGTGGTTGCGTGTGCATGTATATATGTGTGTGTATGTGGGTGTGTGTTGATGAGCATGTGCATGTGTGCATTCATGTGTCTTTATGTGTGAGTGCATGTGTATGTGGGTTTGTGTGTTTGTGCATGTGCTTACGTGTGTGAGTGTGCATGCATACCTTAATTTGTGTGGGTGTGTTTGTTGGTGTGCGTGTGTGTATGTGTGTACATATGTGCACACGCTCTGACTTGGGGGCATGCATGCACTTTGTGTATGTGTGTCTAGGCGTGTGTGTGTTCAGATGTATGCATGCATGTGTGTGCATGCTTATGTGAATGGGTATGTGCACATTTGTGAGACTATGGCTGCATGTGGGCCACTTGCTTGTGTGCACTGAAGTGTGTATTTGCATGTGCTTATGCACGTGTGTGTGTGTACATGTGCATTTTTTTGTGTACATGTGCATGTGTGTGTTTGCATGGGTGTTTACACTTGTGTATGTGTGCATATTTTTTGCTTGAGTGTGTGCATTTAGATGTGTGTGCATGCATGCATGCATCTATGTATGTGTGTGCATCTGTGTGTGTGTTAGTGTATTTGCATGCGTGTGCATGTGTATCTATGCTTGTGTGAAAGTGTTTGTTCACGTGCATATATGTTCTTGTGTTTGTGTGTGCACTTATGTGAGTGTGCATGTGTTCATGCGTGTATATGTATGCATGCGTGTGCATTTGTGTATGTGTGTGTTTACATGTGTGTGTTTCTTGTGTCTGTGTCTGAGTGTGTGTATGTGTGCATGTCATATGTGTCTACAAGCATGCACACATGTCTATGTATTTATGTGTGTGTGGGTGCATGAGTGTGTGTGTGTGTGTGCTTGTGTATATGTTTGAGTGTATGTGTGTGCTTGTATTTCTGTGTGTGTGCATATGTGCATAAGTGTCTTTGTATGTTTGTGTGTTATGAGAGTTGTGTGTGCAAATTTTTTATATGTATGCTTGTTTATGGGTGTGGATGCACATGTGTATGTGTGCATATTCATGTGTGTGTGTGTGTGCACGTTTGAGTATGCATGTGTATGAGTGCATGTGTATGCACATGTGCAAGTGTGTGTATGTGTGTCCATGTGTGTAGATGCATGCATGTGTGTGCATGTTTGTATGTGCATGTGTTCACATGTGTAGATGCACATGCATGTGTTCATGTGTTCTTGCTCATGCATCATTATATGTGTGTACAAGTGTGTGCTTGTGTGTTCTTGTATGTGAGTGTGTCCAAGTATGGATGTGTGTGCATGTGGGTTTGAGCCCACATATGCGTATGTTAGTGTGTGTGGGTACACGTGTCTTCATTTATATAAGTTCTTTCTACTTGTTTGTCCATGTGCATGTGTTTTTGCCTATGTCTTATGTGTGTGTGTTTATCCATGTTTGTGTGCATGTGCATGTCATTTTGTGTGCATCGATGTATGTGTTTATGTGCTTGTGAGTGTGCATGGGTGAGTGCATGTTTGCTTATATGTGTGCATTCATGCATGTGTGTGTGGTTGTGTGTTGGTATTTATGTTGGTGAATGTGTGAACATGTGCATGCTTGTATTTGTGTGTTTCTGTATGTGCATATATTCATGCTTGTGTGTGTGATATATGTGTGAGTGGGTGTGTGTGTATTTGTGCATATTCATGCATATCTGCATGTGCATGCATATGAGCATACATATGTGTGTGTGCGTATTTGTGCATGTATGTTTACTTTTCTATTTGTATGTGAGTGTTTGTGCATGTTTGTGTTTGTTTCTTTGTGTGTGTGTGTGCATGGTTTTGTGCATGTGTGTGTATGCATGCATATGTCTTTATGCATTTGCATATATGCTTAGTGTGTATGTGTGAATGTGTGTTTGTGCTTGTGTATGCCTTTGCATATGTGTGCATGTACATATGTGATTGTGTGCATGTGTTGTTGTGTATGTGTGTGTGTGCACAGGTGTGTGCAGAGTACATGTTTATGTGTTTGAGTGCATGTGCACATGCACACATATGTGTGTGTGTGTGTGTGTGTTCATTTGTACTTGTTTTTGTTCATGTGTAAGGGTATGGGTGTGTTTGTGTCTACATGTGTGTGATTATGGATTTGTGTCGGCATGCATGTACATGCACATGTGCATGTGCATGTATGTGTGTTTGTGCTTTTGCATGTGTTCGCGATTGTGTTTGCCTATGTGTGTGTGCTTATGGTCTACACGTGTGTGTGTGTGTGCATTTGTGCTAAGGAAAATGCATAAGAGTGTGTCCATGTGTGTATGCATAAGTGTGTGCATATGTGTAAGCATGTGCACATGTTTGTCCATGTGTGTTGATGCATGCATGTGTGTCTATATATGTATGTGTGTGTGTTTCTTGTGTGCATGTGTGGATGTGTGAGTTGTTGTGCATGTGAATATTCCTATTTGTGTGCATGTACACTTATGTGAATGTGTGGGTGTATCCATGTGTTTGTGTGCTTGTGTATGTGTGCATGGGCATGAGTGTAAAAGTGTGCATGTGCGAGTGTGTGTGTGTGCATTTGTGTGTATGTACATGTTTTCCTATGTGTGTGTGTGTGCGCTTGCGTATTCATGTGTGTGTGTGCATGTGTGCTTGCATATGTGTGAAAGTGTTTAGAATTTGTGTGGGTGTGTGTGCATGTATGTGTATTTGTGCAAGTCCATGTGTATGCGTGTTTGTGCAAGCATGCATCTTTGTGTGTGTGTTCATGTTTGCTTGTATTTATGTATGAGTGCATGCATGTTAATGTTTATGCATGGGAATCTATATGTGCCTGTGCATGGGGTTGTGTCTGTGTGCATGCATGCTTTTGTGGTGTATGGGTGTGTGTGTGCATATGTGTGTGTGTGTCTGTGCGTGTTTGTATGCATGTGTGCAAGTGTGTGCATGTGAGTGTGTGCATATGTGTGTGCATTCGTGTGTGCAAATTTGTAGGTATTTGTTCGCATGTGTGTGCAAGTCTATGAGCTTATGTGTGTACATGTGTGCCTATGTTGTGAGTATGTGTTTGTATTAATGAATATGCATGTGCATGTGCATATGTGTTTTATTATTGTGTGTGCCTATTTTTTTGTGCTTATGTTCGTGTGTGTGGGTATTTGCATCCATCTATGTGTTTATATATATGTGTGCATCTATGCATGTGCATTTGTGTGTGTGCATATGTGGTTAGGTTGTGTGCGATTCTGAGTGTTCGTGTGTGAGTCTGTGAATTGGTGTGTGTGTGCCTATGCATGGCTATATGTGTGTTTGTGTAAAGGTGTGTATGTATGTGTGCATTTTTGTATTCATGCTCATGGATATTTATGTGTGTGTGTACGTGCACATGTGGAGTTGCCTCTTTGTGTTCATGTATGTGCATGTGCATATGTATGTTTGTTTGTGTGTCCATGTGGGTGTTTGAGTGTGTATTTGTGTGTGGGAATTTGTGTGCATGCGTGTCTATGTGCATGCGTGTGTATGTGTATTTGTGAGTGTGCATACACCTATATGTGTGCATGTGTGTGTGTGTGCATTTGTGAGCCTCTATGTGTGCAAGTCTATAAGCCTATTGGTGCACATTTGTGTTCTTATGCATGAGTGTGTGCATCAATGTGCATGAGATTGTGCTTACGTGTGCATGTGGTTGTGTGTGCATCCTCATGTTCATGTGTGCATGTGTGTGAGTATGCAAGTTTTTTTGTGTATGCTTGTTTTGTGTGTGCACATGGTATGTGTGTGTACACCATTATGAACATGTGTTCTTGTGTGTGTTTAAGTGTGGGTGCATGCATGTGTGCAAGAATGCATGGACCTGCATGTGTGCGAGGGGTGTGTGCATGTGCGAGCATATGTGTGTGTGTCTGTACATAAATGTATGCTTGATTAGGTATTTGTACAGATGTGTGTGTGTGTGAGGGTGTGTGTTTGTATGTTTTTGGGTGTTTGCACATGTGATTTGTGTGCTTGAGTTATGTTTGTGTGTGTTCGTGTAAGTGTGTTTATGCACATTTGTGTGTTTGGGTGTGGGTATATCTTTATGCATGTGCGTCCATGTGTGTGCACTTATGTGTGTGTATGTATGTGCATGTATTTGTGTGTGTCTTTATGTACATGGGCATACCTATGTTGTGCATGTGTGAGCATACGTGCACGTGTGTATAGGTGTACTTGTAGTTGTGTGAGTACATAGTGTATGTGTGTGCTTATGCTTTCCTGCATGTGTTTGTGTGCATGTGTACATGTGTGCATGTGTGTGTCTGTGTGCATGTGGGTGCAAGCAATTGTGTGCATGTGTGTGATTATTTGCATGTACATGCGCTTTTGTGGGTTCCTATCCAAGCATGTGCGTTTGTGCGAGTGTTTTATGTATGTGTGTGTGTGCATGTCTGCATGCGCATGTGTGCATGTTCCTATTTATGAGTGTATGTGTGTGCTTGTGTGTATTCATAGGTGCATACATATGTAGGAGTGTACAAAAATGAGTGAGTGGTTGTGTGTATTTATGCATATTCATGGGTGTGTGTGTGCTTCCATGTTTTTGCTTTTGTTCATGTGTGTGAGTTTGTATATGCATGCATTTTTGTGTGTGAGTGTGAGTGCATGCACATGCACATGTGCTATAAGGAGCACTAATTTCTTATTTTTATGCATGTGTATGTATGTGTGTGTGAATTTATTTGTGTTTATGTGTGTGTATGAGTCTGTTCATTTGGAGACACGTGTTTTTGTATGTGCATGCATGCTTGTGCACAAATGCATGTGCAAGCATGTGTGTATGTGTGATTGTGAGCATATGTGTGTGCATATATTTGTTGTGTGTCTGTGTGTGGGTGTGTGCGTGTGTTGGTTTGTGTGAGTGTTCATGTGTGTGTGTGTGTGTGCATGTGCAAGTCTATGTTCATGTGTGTATGTAGGTATGTGTGCATGTCTATGAGCCTTTTTGTATGTGTGTGTTCCTGTGCATGTGAGCGTGCATTTGTGTGTGTTAGCATATGTGTTTGTCTACATGGACGCATGCATGTATGTCTATATGAGCGAGTGTGAGTACATCCATGTTTGTGTGTGCGTGCAGCTTTGCATGTGTGTACATGTGTGCATATGCTTATGTGTGAGTGTCTACATGTGAGTGTCAATGCATGTCAATTTATTTGGGCCTATGCATGGGCATGTGTAGGTTTGCATGTGTCTACATTTGTGGTTAGTGTGTGTGTTCATGTGTGTGTGTATGTGCGTGTGTGCATGTGTGTGAGTACGTCCATGTGTGAGTCTACACATGTTTGTGCATGTCTATGCAAGTCTTTGAGCTTGTGTGTGTATGTGTGCACTTATGTATGGATGTATGTGTTTGTATTATTTTGTGTGTCTATGCTTGGGTGCTTGTGTGAGTGTGTGTGCATGTTTATGTATGTGTGTGCATATATTCATATGTAACCATGTGTGTGTGAGTGTGAGTGCTCATGTGTGTGTCTATGCATTGGCATGCATGTGTAGCTGTATGTGAATATCTGCTTGTGAATTTGTGTGTGCATGTGTGTTGTTAAGGTACATATATGTGTGTATGTGCATGTGTATGCATGGGTGTGCGTGCATGTGTGTGTGTTTGCATGTGTGTTTGTATGTGCATATACATGTACTTGTGTGCATCTCCATGTTTATATACTTATGCACATGCATGTCTTTATATGTGTGATGTGTGTGTATGCATGTATGTGTGTGTGTGCGTGTGCAAGTTTATATGTGTGTGCCGATGTGTACATGTATGCATGCAGGTGCCTATGTGTATGAGTTAGTGGGTGTCTCTCTATGCATTTGTGTGTACATATGTTGTGTGTGGTTACGTGTGTACATGCATGTTCTTGTATGTGTGTATGTGGATACATGCATGTAGTGCATATGAACAAGCATGTGTGTGTGTGTGGGCAGGTGGGTGTATGCATGTGTGCATTTGTGTGTGTGCATGTGCATGTGCATATGTGTGTGTGTGTGTTCATCTATAAGTGTGTTTCTTTGTGTGCATGTGCACAAGTGTGTGTGTGTTTATGGTCATGTGTGTTTGTGTGTGTAAGTGCATGTGTCGGTGTGTGCTTATGCTTGTGTATACTGTGTGTGCTTGTAAGCATGTGTGTGTGGGTGTGATTGTATGTGTGTGTGTGTGCATAGGTGAGTATGTGTGTGTGTGTGTGTGTATGTGTGTGTGCATGCATCTTTGTGTTTATGCATTTGTGTATGCATGTGTGTATGTTTGTGTGATTTTGTGAGATAGTGCATGTATGCGAGAGTATCCATATGTGGGTGTGCATAGGTGTGTGTAAGCACACATGTATGTCGGTATGTGTGTCAGTATATGAGTGTGTGTGCACTTGAGTGTGCCTATGTGTCGTTGTGCATATAGGTGTGCATCTATGTGCATAGGTTTGTGTTCTTATTTGTGTGTGTGTGTATGTGAGCCTATGCATCTGTATGCTAATGTGAGTGTGAGTTTGCATGTGCATGTGCATTCACTTATGTGTGCTTGGGTATGCACTTGCATGTGTATGTACGTGAGCGAGCATTTTCATAGGTGCATATGCATGAGCATGTGTGTGTGTATGCATGTGCATGTGTGTGTGCATATGTTTTTGTCTGTGAGTGTGTATGCATGTGCGTGTCTATGTACTTGTATACATGTGCATGCATGTGTGTCTATGACAATGTGCGTGTGCTACTGTGCATGATTATTAGCATGTGTGCATTTGTGTTTGTGCATGTGTGGTTATGTTTGTATTTGTGTGTGTGGATGTGTGTGTGCATTGGTAGGAGAGGGGTCAGTGTGCATGCCTATGTGTGTACGTGTGCATGTACATATGTTTTCATGTATGTGCATTTGTGTGTGCATGCATTTGACTTTGTGTGTGCATGTGAGCATATGTGTGTCTATGTGTGCATGTGCTTGTTACATGAACATGTATAAGCATGTTTTTTTGTTGTATATGTGTTTATTTGTGTGCATGTCTGTGTTCATTTGTGTGTATTTGTGCATGACTTTGTGTGCATGTTTTGTGTGTGCATATGTGTGTGCAAACACATGTTTTTATGCAGGTGTGTGTTGTATGTGTGTGTATGTCTATGTGTGCTCCTGCACATTTTCATGTGTGTGTGTGCGTGCATGTGCCTACATGAGTGCACAAGACTATGTGCATGTTTGTGTGTGCAAGTGTGCATGTGTGATTGTGTGCGTTTATGTGAGTTTGGGGTTTTGTATTTGTGCAAGTGTTCAAATGTGTATCTCTACATGTGTGTGTTCATTCACAGATATGTGTAAGTGTGGGTGTGTATCTGTGGCTATGCGCATGTGTGTGTACGTCTATGTGTGTGCATCTTCTTGTGCATGCAAGTGTGTGTGTGTATAAGTGTGTAATTGCATGCATGTGTGTGTGGTATGCATGATTGTGTTTGGGGTGTGTGTGTGGCCATGATTTTGTGTATGCATAAAAGTGTGCTCTCGTGCGTGCATGTGTGTGTGTGTGTGTGTATATGTATGTGTGTGCAAGCATAAACATGTGTGTGCATGTGCACATGTGTGTGTGTTTTTTATGTTTATGGGTTTATGTTGGTGTGTGTGCAGGTGTGCATTTGTGTATGTGTATGTATGCATGCATCTATGTGTGTACATGTGCACATGTGTGTGCTTGGGTGTACATGTGTGTGCATGCATGTGTTTGTGCTTGTGATTAGAAATGAGAGTGAGCATTTGTGTGTGTGTGCATGCATGTGCATAAGCACCAATGTGTGCATACGAGTGCATGTGTGCATGGGTGTGCATCTGTTTGTGCTCGCATCTGTGCATGTCTATCAATCTATGTGTATGCATGTGTGTGTGCGTGTGCGTTTGTGCAGGTGCATGTGTGTGTATGTAAATTTTGTGCTTCTATGTATTACTTGTGTGCATGTGCATGCATAAGTTTTTGCATATGTTTGTGCATTTGTGTGTGTTTGTTAATGTGTGTTTGTGCGTGCATGTGTGTGTGTTTTTGTGATTGCATTGTGAGTTCTTGTGCATATGATGGCTTGTGTTTGTGCTTGTGTTAGTGAGTGGGTGCATGTGTGTTTTTGTGTGCTTGTGTTGGTGTTTGTATATGTGCATGTGTATGTACATGGACACGAGTGTGAATGTGTGTGTGCATGTGCATGTGTGTACGAGCATGTTTTCCTATGTGTGCTTGTGTATTCGTGTGTGTGTGTGTGCATGTGCAGGAATGTGTGCTTCTGAATGTGCATGTGTGTTCCCATGTGTGTACAAGTATGTGCATTTGTGTGCATGTGTCTGTGTACACATCTATGCATGTGTATGTGCATGTGTGTGCATATGTGTGCCTATACATATGTGTGTATGTGTGTGTGTGACCGTGTTTGTGTGTGTGTGCACGCGTAAAGGAATATGCCTGTGTATATGTGTGTGCATTGGTGTCTTTATGTGCATGTGTGTGTGTGTGCGTGTTCATGTGTGATTGTATGTGCATGTTGTTGTGTTGGTGTGTGTGTGTTTGTGTATGTGTGTGGGCAAGTGTCTATGCATGTATGTGTGTGTGCATGATTGTGCATCCATGTGTGTGTGTGCATGTGCATGTTTCTGTCAGACTATATGTGTGCACATTTATAAGCCTGTGTGCCTTGTGCGTGTTCATGAATGTGGATATGCTTATGCATGCACATGTGTGCACTCGTATCTGTACGTTTGCATGTGTGTGTGTAGAAGTGTGTCTACATGCATGTTTTTTTTCTGTGTGCATGTGTGTGTGTGCATCTATGTGTGCATGTGTTCTTGTGTGTGCATGAGTATGGGTGCATGTGAGGGTGCAAGCATGTGTGCATATGGGAGAGCACAAGTGTGTGTGTGCATATGTTAATGTATGCATGTTGTGGTGCATGTACACATGTGTGTGCATGTGTCTATTTATTTGTATGTAGTTGTTTAGGCTTGCATAGGTGTATGCATTTATGTGTAATGCATGTGTGTATGTATTTGTGCATGTATGCACATGTGTTTATAGGGTTTTGGGTATGTATTTGTGCATGTGCATCCATGTGTGTGTATATGCATGTGCATATGTGTGTGTGCTCATACTCAAGTGTCAACCAATGATTAGGCATGTGTGTAAGTGCATGTAAGTGTGTAATTGTGGTTGTGTTTGCATGAGCACACAATGTGTGTGTATGCATATGTGTGCTTGTGCTTGCATGTGTGTGTTTGTGTGCATGTGTGTCCATGTATCATATGTGTGTGTGTGTACAAGTGTGTGGTTGTGCACATGCATGCATTTGTGTGCATATGGGTGAATGCAAGTAGGTGTGGTTATACATTTGTTTTCATGTGCAAGCACTTTTGTGCATGTATGTCCATGCACATGCTTTTGTGCATGTGTTTTATGTGTGTGTGTGTGTGTGTTTGCTTGTATGTAGAAGCACATGCCTATGTGCAAGTATGTGTGTGTGAGCAATTGTGTCTTGAGTGTTTGTGTACTTGTGTGTGTGTATGGCTGTGTTTGTTTGCATCTATACATGGGTGTTAGTAAGCTTGTGCACGTGTGTTCCTATGTGAGAGTATATGTGCATATGCTAGCACGTGTGTGCTTGGGTGCATCTGTGTTCGTATGTGTGTGTGTGTGTGTGTATTTTTGTTCATTTATGCATGCAGGTGTATGTGTGGATCTATCTATGTGTTTGCATATGTGGGTGGGTGTGTGTGTTTGCTCATCTATGAGTGTAGGCATGTGTGCATGTTTGTGCATCCATGCATTTAAATACATTGATGCATATGCATGTGTGTGTGTGTATCTATGTCTGTGCTTATATGTGTGTGAGTGTGTATGCTTGTGTGTGTGAATGAAGTGTGTGTGTGTGTGTGTGTGTGTTGCTATGTGTGAGTGTGCATGCATGTGCATATCTTTGTGCACATGTGTGTGCATGCATGTGCATATCTTGGTGCACATGTGCATGTAAAAGTGTGAGTGCAGGTGTATGAACCTTTGTATATATGTGTGTGTCTATGCAAGTGAGTTTGCATGTGTGTGCATGCACGTGCATGAGCATTTGTGTACATATGCATGTGTGCATGTATGTGTGTCTGTGTGATTGCATGTGCGTGCATCTTTGCATTTGTGTGCATGTGTTTATGTGTGAGTGTGTGCATGTGTCTATTCTTGGGAATTTATGTGTGCCTATGTGTGGGCATGTGTCTGTGTGTGAGTGCATGTAGGCATATGTGATGTGTGTGTGTAAGTGTGTGAATTTTTTTAGTGCATGTGCATGTATACGAGCTTGTGGGTATGTTTGAGTGCATGTGTGTCTCTGTGCATGTGAGTGTGTGTATGTGTGTGCAAGTTTGTATTGAGTGCATAAGTGTACAAGTCTATGAGCTTGTGTGTGTGTGCCTATGCATGTCAGTGTGCTTGCATATGTATGTGCATATGTGTTTGTAGTAGTGCATGTGCTTGTGCATGTGCATTTATGATCATGTTAGAGTGCGTGTCTATGTTTGGGTGCTTGTTTGTGTGTTTGTGTGCATGTGCATTAGCATATGCATTTATGTGTGTGTGTGCATCTATGCATGTGGGTTCTTGTGTGTGCATATGTGTATGTGTACGAGTGTGGTTGGGTGTGTGAGTATGTGTTCTCATGTGTATGTATATGCATAGGAATGTGTGTGGGCATTGTGTGTGTTGGCATGTGTCTTTGTGCTTGTCTGTGTGTATGCAAGCACCTGTGTGTGTATGTGTGTGTACATATCTCTATGTTTGTGTGTCGATGTGTGCATATGTGTGTATACATGTGCATATGTGTGTGTGTTTGTGTATCCATATAGGTGTGTGGGCATTTGCGCTTGTCTGTATGTGTATTTGTTTGTGGGCATATGTTTGCATGTGTCTATATGTGCATATGTGTGTGTTTGTAGGCCTATTTGTGTGCAAGTCTATAAGCCTGTATATGTGCATTTGTGTCCTTGTGCATGAGTGTGAGTTAATGTGCATGTGCTATGCATGCATGTGTTTGCCTCTATGTGCATGCTCATGTATGAATGTGCATGTGTGCCTTGGCCTGTGCGTGTGCATGTACATTTTTGTGTGTGTATGTGTGTGTGTTAGTGTGTATATTTGTGTGCACATATGCATTTTTGTTGCATGAGTTAGCATGTAGATGCATGTGTGTGTACATTATTTTGTGGTATGCATGCATCTTTGTGTTTTGTGGTTATGCACATGTGTGCATGTGCATTTATGTATGGAAGCATGCATATGTGTGTGTGTTTGTGTGATTGTGCATGTATGCGAGGTTGTCTATGTGTGTGCATGAATGTGGTTGTGAGTGTGTGTGTGTGCATGTGCACATGTGTGCATGTGCACATATGTGCATGTTTGCATGATTGTGCATGATTATGTGTGTTTGTGGGTGCATATGAGTGTGCATGTCATTGTGCATATAGGTGTACATTCTTGTGCAAGTTTGTATGCAAGTGTTTGTGTGCTTCTTTTTATGTGTACTTGTGTGTGTGCATGTGTGTGTTTGTGCATATGAATATGTCTTTGTGCATGCGTTTGTTTGAGTGTGCATGTGTATTCGCTTTTGTGTGCTTGGGTTGCACTTGTGTATGCGTGTGCACCTGTGAGTGTGTGCATGGGTGCAGATACGTGTGTGTGCATGTGTGTGTGTTTGTGTGTGTGCATGTGCATGGGCATGTGTTTATGCTTGTGGGTGTCTGTGTTTGCATGTGTATGTGTGTGAATGTGTATGTAGGTGTGGGTGTCTGTGAGCATGTCTGCATATGTGCGTTTGTGGGTACATGCATGTGTGTTTTTGTGAGTGCATATGCATCTACGACTACTTGTGTGTGTGCATGTGTGCATCTATGCATCTGTGTTTATGCATGTGTGGATGTGTTTGTGTTTTTGTGCATGTGTGTGCATGTGCATATGTGTGTGCATATAAATATAATTCTACTCCATGTGGCCATTACCTCGATTTTATTTTATTAAATTATATTACTTAAATTTGTATCATTTCATTTTGATTATATATTTACTTAATTTTAAAGTAATTTTTGTTGGAGTAGTCATAGTAATATATTTTACATTGTTAAATAATTTTTTTAAGCTTTTACTAAGATTTACAAGAAATTTAAACTTGTACCATATTTGACAATTGAGGATGTTATGCTCAACATCTTTAAGATCTTGGAATTCAACTTCATCGCTTAATTGACGTTATTTTTTTTTCAAAATTTTTTCTTTAATTTGGTTATATTAATATCTAACTCTAAATTAATTCTCGCTTGCTTTTTACCTTGCTTTGAATTGGTCATATTATATTACTTTTATTTATCTCATTTCATCTTTAACATAAATTTACATGATACTAAAATAATAACTTATTATTACTTATGCTTTTTTTTGTTTGGTAATTCACATTGATTCTGAACAAAGTCTTATCAAGATGAAACAATTATTATTTGACTCATCTCCATGCACTCTATAAGTTTAAATATTGAATTTTATATTTTTAAATATTTTTATTTATCATATTTTATCATGTTTTATATGGTTTTTTGCTTTATACTTTGTTGATAGTTGAGGATGTTACAATCAATTTCCTTGTATCTTGAAATACAAGATTCTTATGTAACTTTTTTCCATTTGTTCAAATATTTTACTTTGACTTTGTTATATTTCTATAAAATCCTAATTCTCCTCTTGTGTGACGTATCTTAATTGAGCTCTATCTAGTTAAATATTTATTTTTATTTTTTTTAAGATAGTTTATTTTCGATAATATTGACACGTTTTATAAGAAGTTTTTATTTGAACATGATTTAATGATCGAGATTGCTACACTTATAGGAATGAAAAGTTTTTGTACAATTTGTTTCACTTTTGTAAATCTTTTGCTATGCTTTGGTTATATTGCGACAAAACCGTAATTCTAATCTCTTGTGGCCATTACATCATTTTAACATTGTTATATTATAGTGTTTCAATTTGTGTCATTTTTACTTTTATACATATTTTCATAAGATTAAAATAATTATTTATTATTATTTATTCTTGTTTACTTGTTAATTTGTAATACTTCCAAAAGTGGTTAGATTGTAGTGTAATAAATGTTGTTGGACTCATTTTGACGTGGTATATCTAATTGATTATTTATTTTTTTACTTTAAAAAACTTTTATTTCCAAGATTGTTTTAAACATTATGAGACATTACATTAGTACTAGATTAGCTAATGGAGATTGATACACTTAATCTCTTTAGTATATTAGAATATAACTTTTTTGTACAAATTATCTCATTTCTTGAAATGTTTTACCACGATTGAGTTATATTACCTTGTAACTCTAACTCTCCACTCCTTTGCTTCACTTTGATTTGGTTTTATTAAATCACTTCAAGTTATCTCATTTTAATTTAATAAATATTTGATTGATGTTAAGTTTGTAGTTTATTACTAATACTACTAATTTATTTTGGTAATTAATAATAGTTACTATTAAGGTCTGATCAAGATGAAACAAAGTTTGTTGGGCTCATTTTGATAAGCTCCATCATTATAAATATATTTTTGTATTTTCAAATATTTCATTTTATAGAGCTTTGTCATGTTTAGAAGACATTTTGATTCATAATTGATTTGATGATTGATGATGTTACACTTAATCTTGCTACGAATTTGTTACATTATATCACACAAACTTTGTTTCACTTTAGAATTAATATATATACTAAATATTAAACTATTAATTTATTATTGTTTATGCTTATTTGCTTTTATAATTTTTAAAAGTTCCAATTGAGGTCTAACAAAGAAAATTTTTTTTTTGACTCATCTTCTCTCGCTTTATCAAAGTATGCTTTTGTTTTAATATTTTTCAATATTTTAATTCCTAAGACGTTTGTGTAGTTTATAAAACATTTGAATTTGTATCTAATTTGACAATTAAGGATGTTACACTCCATCTCCTTAGCATTTTAGAATGCAACTTTCCTATAGAATTTATCTCATTTCTTAAAAAATTTTCATATAATTTAGTTATATTATTATTTAATGCTAAGCCACTTTTTGTTTAACCATTATATCACTTTAAATTGATTATATTCATTATTTCAATTTATCTCATTTTAGTTTTAATATATAAATATATTTACCTAATATTTTAATTTTAATTTTAATTTATCATTATGTAAGCTTACCTACTATTATAAGTCGTAGTAATTCTGAGCAAGTCATAAACATGAAAAAACTAATACTGTTGGACTAATTAAGAATCCATTTATATATATTGAAATATTTTTTTTTTAGAAAATTTTCATTATTAATTAGGGATTTTGATTCTTATCTAATTTATCAAAAGTTGATGATGCACATAGTATCTTTAGTATCTTAGAATGTAAACTTCCGATAAATAACATTTCATTTTTATCTTTTTTTTCTTTAATTTCTTTATATTGTTATATAACTCTATTTTGCCCTTTGTGTGGCCCTTTTCACCCTTTGTTATCTTATTTGGTTATATAATATTACTTCAATTTACTTCATTTTAATTTTAATACTTAATTAGTTAATATTAAAATAATTATTTACTATTATTTATTTTTCTTTAATTTTGTAATTCGTGGTAATTTTGAATGTCATCTAATGGAGATGAAACAAAAGCCATTGGACTTATGTTAACGAGCTCACTGAATTAAAAATTTATTTTTATATTTTTAAATATTTTTATTTTCTAAGATTTTGTCATATTTTATGAGATGTTATGATTCCTACCAGATTTGAAGGACAAACTCTTCTGCTCCATCTCCTTAGAATCTTAAAATGTATGTTTTCAATTAAATTTATCTCAATTTTTTCAAACATTTCACTTTGATTTGTGAAACTCAAAATCTTCTCTTGTTTGATCATTACGATATTTTTTTTGTTATATTAGAGTTCTTCTTTTTGTATCATTCTAACTTCAATACATATTTAATTAATATTAAAATAATAATTTATTAACATTTTTCTTATTGAGTTTAGTAACTTACTAGATCTTGAAAAAAGCTACAAATCAATGCTTATTTCCTCTCAATTAGTACTCCATTTGAATTAGATTGAATTAATATAACTAAATTAAAAGGGGAGTTGGAGAGTTGGAGTTCCATCATAATATAGCTAAATTGAATGGAAAAAAATTGGAATAATTTGCTAATGTAAATTAGATATTTAGTTGGAGTTCCATCAAAATGTCAAATTCTTAGAAAATAAAATTTTTAAAAATAAAAAAAAAAGAATATTTAATTAGATAGAGCAATTCAAAATGAGTCTAATGATATTTGCTTTGACACGATCAAATCTTTTTTTGAATTACAATAATTTGTTAATGTAAAAAAATCAATAAGAAAACATTATTATTTTAATGTTAAGTAAATATATAACAAAACTAAAATCATATAAATTGAAACAACATAACTAAACCAAATCAAAGCATTGTAAAAGTCATATTAGAGGTAAAGTTTTGGTTTATTGGAACATTAGAAAGTTAAAGTGAAGATGTTCATGAAATAAGATAAATTATATAAGAAGCTATATTCCATGATATAAAAGAGTTTGAGTGTAGCATTCTAAACTGCCAAGTCATATACGCATCAATATATCTCATAAAGTATGCTAAAAAAATAACAATATATAAATGAGTATTTATTTGGATTGTTTCATTAAGGCAAGCACAATGACTTTTGTTTCACCTTAATCAGACATCATTAAGAATTACTATGGATTACAAAATTAAATAAAAATGAAAAAGAATAATTTATTATTTTAATATTTAGTAAATATAAAATAAAAGTAAAATGAGATGATAAATTGAAGCAATATAATATAAGAAAATCAATGAATTTTAAAGGCCGCATATGAAGAAAATTTGACTTTCATAATAATAACACAAAATGAATACAAAACATTTGAAGAAATAAGATATGTTTTATAGAAAAGCTCTATTCTTAGATGCCAAGGAGGTTAAGTAAAATGTCCTTAATTCTCAAATTGTGGTTGAATCAAAATATCTCATAAAAAGGTAAAAATAAAAGAAAATTAAATATAGAAAAATTAATATTTAATTAGATGAAGCCCATCATAATGAGTGTGACAATATTTCCTTCACCAATATTAGTACTTTTTTCAAATTACTCCTTTTTACTAAAGTAAATAAACATAAATTATAATAAATTATTATCTTAATATAAGGAAAATGTATATATTAAAGTTGAAATAATATAAATTAAAGTATTGTAATATAAGCAAATCAAAGGAATCTAAATGTCACGTAAGAAGAGAATTTACACTTAGAAATATAAAAAAATCAAAGCAAAAATATTTAAAAAAATTAGATAAATTATGCAATAAAGCTACTACATTCCAAAGTCCTAATGAGATCGATTGTAAGTTTCTTGATTATCAAATCATGTGAGAATCGAAATGATTAATAAAGTGTATTATTAAATTTTAATGTTTTGTACTTTTAAACATAATTTTCAAGATTTTAGCAAACTCTACAAGTCATTTAAAATCATATGTGATTTGATAAAAAAAGGCCTTACACTTGATCACCTTCAAAACTTGTAGAGCAAGTTTCTCCTAAACTTAATCACATTTTGTTAATTTTTTCCATTCAATTGATTATACTGCTATGCTACTCTTAATCTCCACTCATGTTAAATTTATATTGCCTTATTTTGGATATATTATATTACTTCAATTTGCATTATTTTAGCTTCAATATATGTTTACTTAATATTAAAATAATAATTTGTTATTATTTGTGATTATTTAATTTAATAATTTGTAGTAAATCCAAATGAGATTGATTGAGATAAAAGTAATGTCATTGGAGTCCTCTTGATAAGTACTATATAATTAAATATTAATTTTTATATTTTTTAATATTTTATTTTTCAAAGTTTTTGTTTACTCTGTGAGTCATTTCAATTTGGACCTAATTTGATGAGGATGTCACAATTGATCATTGGTATCTTAGAAGGCCACTTTCTTACATAATTTATTTCAAATTTTTAAGCTTTTTTCTCCAATTTAATCATGTTACTATGAAACTCTACTATCCTCTTATGTGACCTTTCAATCATTTTGATTAGATTTTATTATTTTACTTCAACTTGTCTCATTTCTTCTTTAATATAAAGTTACTAAATATCAAAATAACAACTTAATATCAAGCATGGTTGGACTCATTTAGTGCTCTCCATCTAGTGAAAAATTTATTTTTTTTATATTTTTAAATATTTTAATAAATAGTTTTTTTACATTCTTTATGAGACATTTCAATTGTGCTTGATTTATCTATCATAGTAATTACACTCTATCCCTTTAATATATTGAAACACAACTATCCTATATAATTTATTTAATTTTGTGCAAACTTTCTTCTTTGCTTTCATTATATTACTATGAAATTTTAATTCTACTGTCATGTGACCTTTACATTACTTTGTTTTGGTTATATTACATTATTTTAATTTACTGAATGTTATATTATACATATGTTGAGTTATTATTAAAAAAAATATATTATTATAACTTATGCTTATTTACCTTCGTGATTCTGAGTAAGTCGAACAAGTTTCTATTGAGATGAAACAAATGTTGTTAGACTCATCTCGATGATTTAATAAAAAATTCTTTTTTAAATTTTGAATTCTTTATTTCAATGGGTTTCTTCTCGTTTTAAGCATCATTTTAACGCATACCTTATATGAAGATCAAGGATGTTGCACTTAATTTCCTTAGTATCTTTGAATTCAACTTTCTCATATGATTTATCACATTTGGTCAAATGTTTTGCTTTGAGTTGGTGATATTACTATGTAACCATAAATCTCCTCCCATGCAACTTTCATCTCATTGTTTTGGTAATATTACAATTCTTTAGTTAATCCTACTTTAGGATTAATATATATTTATTTATTATTAAAATAATAACTTAATTTTTTAAAGCTTATTTAATTTTTCAATTCACATTAATTCCGAATGCAATCGAGATAAGAAATGTCATTGTACTCATCATGACAAGCTCTGTTAATTAAATATTGACTTTTATATTTTAAATTTCTTATTTCTAGGGTTTATGCATGTTTTGTAAGACATTTTTATTCATATTTGATTTGACGATAGAGAATATCACACTCGATCTTGTTGTAATTATGGAAAGTAACTTTCCACTACAATTTATCTCTTTCTTCAAACTTTTTCGTATTTAGTTTGATATATTACTGTTAAAATTTAATTCTTCTCTTAACTGACCCTTATATTTCCTTTATTTGGCTTTATTAAAATTCCTACATTTTTCAATTTTTAGCTTTAATATATATATTTAACATATATCAAAATAATTATTTATTAATATCTGTGCTTATTTATTTTTTGCTATTGATAATAATTTGGAATGAGGTTTGATTGAGAACTATTCTATTAAATTTTCATTTTTTTTCCTCATTATATTTTGCTAAGGTTTAGCATGCTGTAAAAGACATTTTAATTAATATCTTATTTGTTAGTAGAGAGTGTTACACTTGATCTCCTAAGTATATTGGAATAAAACTTCTTTATACAATTTATGTCATTTGTTTATATTTTGTATTTTTATTTGCATATATTCCTTTTTAACACTAGATCTTTTCTAGTGTGATCGTCATATCACCTTGATTTTGTTATATTATGGTGCTTCAGTAGATCTTATTTAACCATCAATATATATTTATACCTTTCCAATTTTATAATTTGATCTATTTCTGAGTTAGGTTCTAATGATGGCTAAAAAAATGTGGTTTGAATCATCCTAATGAGCTCTAGCCTATTAAACATTGAATTTTAATATTTTTAAATATATTATTTTTTTATATTTTTGGCTTCTTTTATATGATATTTTGTTCTAGACAACAATTTAGAACAACGGATGTTATACTTGATAACATTAACATCTTTGATAAATCTCAATTAGTTCTATCAAATTGAATATTCATTTTTATATATTTATTTTATATATTTTAATTACTAGTATTTTTACATATTTTATGGGGTATTTTGTTTCATACTTGATATGCTAATTAAGGACATTACATTTGATCTCCTTAATATCATTGAATGTAACTTTCTTAAATAATTTATATCCTTTTATCAAATGTTAAGTTTTGTTTGGTTATATTATTATATAACTCTAAATCTTCTCTTTGTAGTCTTTATATCATCTTGATTTGGTCATATTACATTGCATTAATTTACATTATTTAAGCTTTTATATGTATTTACTTAATATTAAAATAATAAAATACTATTGTTTATATTATTTTTATTGGTAATTTGTTGTAATTCCTAAAGAGTTTTGATCAAACTAAAACAAATTTTATTAGATTCATCTATTGAGCTATAACATACTATATAATCATTTTTTAAAATTTTCAAAGTATAATTTTCAATGAACTTGACATGCTTTATGAGCCATTTTTTTTTCGATCGACTAGTATCTTGGAAAGTAACTTTACTAGAGAATTTTATCTTCTTCCTTACAATGTTTTGCCCAGACTTCATTATATTACAATGAAAATCAAATTCTTCACTTTTGTGACCTTTAAATTGCTTTTACTTTTTATATTACATTGCTTCAATAAATCTCAATTGAATTTTAATATATATTATCTGAATGTTAAAAGAATAATTTATGATTATTCATGTTTACTCAAATTAGTAATTCATAGTTATTCCAAATGATGTTAAATAGAGATGAAATAAATATCTTTGGACTCATCTTAATATGGAAAATTTTTTAAGTATTAATCTTCAAATTCTGAAATATTTTATTTTTTAGAGTTTTTACATGTTTACAAGATATTTTGATTCGTACATGATTTGATAATCGAGAGTCTTATACTCGATCTCATTAATAACTTCAAATACCACTTTCTTGTGTAATTAACCTCATTTGATATACTTTTTTTTCTTTGTTTTTAATATTTTACCATAAAATAATACTTCTCCTCTTGTGTTACCTTTATATCTCATTGGTTTGGTTATACTACATTACTTCAATTTGTCTCATTTCAAAATTAACATATACTTCCTTAATTTTAAACTATTTATTTATTATTTATTATGCTTATTTAATTTGATAATTCATAATAATTTTAACTACGTCTTGTTAAGATGAAGCAAATGTGATTGCACCTGTCTTGAAGAGTTTTATATAACTAATTTTCCAATTTTTTCTTTAAATATTATATTTAAGGTTTGGCCCACATTGCTAGACATTTAAATTGGTACCTCATTTATCGATCGAGGATGCTGCACTTGATCTATTAAGTATATGGGAATGGATCTTTCCTATATAATAGATATCATTTAATCACATTTTTTACTTTGGCTTAATTATATTATTGTGTAAGTCTAATTCTCCTATCATATGACCTTCACTACCATTTGATTTGGTTCGATTAGTTCAATTTATCTAATTTTTGCTGTAATATATATTTATTAAAAATATAAAAATAATTTATTATAAAGAATGCTTAACTAATTTTGTAATTCATAATAATTTCTACTAAGGCCTAATGGAGATGAAACAAATGTTATTACAGTCATCTCGATGAATTTTAGTAAATCAAGCATTTTTTTTATATTTTAAAATTTTTTTCTATGGTTTTAACACTCTTCGTGATGCATTTTAGCTAGCACCTAATTTGATAACCTAAAATGTTATACTTTGACCTCATTTGTATCTTAAAGTATAGTTATCTCATAAAATTTACCTTATTTCTTTAAAATTTTATCTTTTATATAATCAAATTATTTTGTAACAATAAATCTTTTCTCATGTGATTATTACATCAATGTGATTTTGTTATATAACATTGTCAAATATATCTCATATAAATTTTACTATAATTTTTTATTTAATATAAATAAATAAATAATTAATTTATTTTTTTTAATTTAGTAATTCGATGTAACATAAAATGAGATCTGATAGAGACCAAAAAATGTCATTGGACTATTCTCAATGAGTTCTGTTCTATTAAATATTTATTTTTGTATTCTTAATTATTTTATTTTTATAAAGTTTGGCCATGTTTTATAAGATCTTTTGATTCATACCATATTTAATAATAAAGAATGTTACACTCAATATCATTAATATCTTGGAATTCCACATTCCTATAAAATTTATCTCATTTCTTAAAATTTTTAACTTTGATTTGGTTATATGATTATGTATCTCATTTTCTCCTCTTGTGTGACTCTTATATCACTTTAATTTTCTTGTATTATATTAGTTCAACAATTCTTATATCTCTTTCAATTTATATTTTCTTAGGTTAAAATAATAATTTATGCTTATTTATGCTTATTTACCATAGTAATTCAAAGTTAGTTCAAATAGGCTCTAATCGAGACAAAATAGAAGTTGTTGGACTATCTCAATTAGTATAATCTAATTGAATATATATATATATAGATATATATATTTATATATGTTAAAATATTTTATTTTCTTGAGTTTTGGAATACTTTACAAGATATTTTGATTCAAACCTTATTTTATGATCGAGGATATTAACTTTGTTCTCCTTAATATTCTGGAATGTAACTTTCTAGTATAATTTATCTCTTTTCTTCAAATGTTTTGCATTTATTAGGTTATATTATCATGTAACTCTAAGTCTTCTATCATGTAATATTTACATCATCTTGATTTTGCTATATTATATTATTTTTAAATTACATTAGTTTAACTTTAATATATAATTACTTAATGTTTAAATAATAATACATTATTATTTGTGGTTATTTATTTTAATACTTCACAATAATAGCTAATAAGGTCGAATTATAAAAGACAAATGTTGTTAAACTCTTCTTGATGAGCTTTATTTAATAAAATATTGTTTTTTTTAATTTTTTTATGATGTTAGCTTGCTTTATGATAAATTTTTATTTATAATTTTTTTACAATCAAAGATGTCACATTAGATCTTCTTAGTATGTTTGAATGAAAATTTCTTATACAATTTAACTTTTTCCTTATATTGTTTTTTGTAGATTTAGTTATATTGCAAAAAAAACTTTAATTTTATGCTTGTGTGACCTTCACATCACTTTGATTTTATTATATTACATTACTCTGATAAATCTAATTTAAGTTTTAAAACTTATTTTGTAAATAATAAAGTATTAATTTATGGTTGTTTATGTTTATTTAATTTTGTTAACGACTATTATTCCAAGCGAGGCCTGATCGAGATAATGCAAATTTCATTGAAAGAGTCTTCTTTATCGATTAAGTATTTGTTTTATTTTTTCAAATATTTTTTAGGAGTTTACAAATATTTTATGGTATATTTAAATTCATACATGATGTGACAATTAGGAATGTCATAGGCAGTCTCTTCACTCTCCTTGAGTGTAACTTTTTCTTACAATTTATCTTATTTCAATTGTTTTTCCTTACTTTTTGATATATTACTATAGTACTTTAAGTATCCTCTTGTGTGACCATTACATCTCCTTGGTTTGGTTATATTACATTACTTTAGTTTTGCTCATTTCATCTTTTATTTATTTTTACTAATTAAAAAAATAGATATTTTATTCATTTTGATCATTTTTATTTTCCTAGATATTTTACTTTACTAAGGTTTGACACTCCTTATGAGAACTCTTAATCATATACAATTGCATCTTTATGAGAAGTTTATATCATGTTTGACAATTTTTAATTTAACTTGGTATATTATTATGAAAATCTAATTCTCATCTCATATGACCTTGACTATGATTTGATTTTGTTACATTGATAACATTTATAAAATTTTTTCTTTAATGTCTAATTATTAAATTAAAAAATAATTTATTATAATATATGCTTATTTAATTTTATAATTCTTAGTATCTTTTATTAAGGCCTATTGGAGGTGTAGTAAACATTTTTTCACTAGCCTTGATGAGATTTATCTAACAAAATATATCATTTTGTATTTTTAAATATACTATTTTCATGGGTTTTAGAGCACCTTATGAGATATTTTGATTCTTACTTCTTTTGATAATCAAGAATGTTTCACTTTATCTCCTTAGTATAATGAAATTTATCTATCATGTATAATTTACCTTATCTTTTAAGTTTTTGGTTTTATTTTGTTATATTACTTTTTTCACAATATTTTATTCTTATGGGATTTTTACATCACCTTTATTTTAGTATATTACATTGCTTCAATTTAACTCATTTAATATTTAGCATATTTTTTTTAATATTTAAATAATTATTAATTATTATTGAAAGTTATTTATATTAATAATTTGAATTAACTTCATACAAGGTAAAAGGGAGACTAGAAAAACATTATTAGACTCATCTCGATGAGCTCTCTCTTATTAAATATTCTTTTTAATATTTTTAAATATTTTATTTTCAATAGTTTTGGCACACCTTACATGATATTTCAATTTGTACCTTAATAATCAAAGATGCTATACTTGATGCACTTTATATTTTAGAGTGCTATTTTTCTATAAACTTTATATCATTTTTTAAAATTTTTCAATTTGATTTGGTTATTTTACTAAATAACTATGATCTTCTCTTGTGTGACAGTTACAATAGTTTAATTTGGTTATATTATATTTCTTCACGTATCTTATTTTTAGTTTAATTTAAATTTTATTAATATTAAAATAATAATTTATGATTATTTAAGCTTATTTATCTTGATTTTCAAAGTTATTCCAAATAATGTCTAATCAAAATTAAACAAATGTCATTGGACCAATCTCAACGAGCTCTATCTAATGGAATATTCATATATATATATATATACATATATATACTTTTAGTGTCTTTTAAGGTTATTTTATCTAATAATTTACCTCTTCTCAAAAAATGTTACCCTTTTATTAGGTTATAATAATTTATAACTCTAGATCTCCTCTCATAAGATCATTACTTAACCTTATTTTAGTTATGCTATATTACATCAATTCACGCCATTTAAGCTTTAATATAAATTTATTTAACATTTAAATAAAAAATAATTATTATTTGTTATTATTTACATCGACAATTCATAAAAATTTGTAACTTGGTCAAATCAAATAAAAAAAACATCATTGGTCTCATCATGATGTTTTTTTTTTATCTAATTAAATATTTTTTTTATAATTTTATCTTCTAAGACTTCAACATGCTTCTCCACACAATTTGATTTCTACATTACTTAATGATTAAGGGTCATACACTCTATCTACATATTATCATGGAATACAATATTAGAAAATAATTTCTTTTTTCCTATAAGTTTTTTCTTGGACTTCATTACATTGCAATGAAACTCTATGTAATTGTTGATGCGATTTTTATATTGCATTAATTTTGCTATATTAAATGGATACAATAAACCTTAATTAGCATTTCATATATAAATTTCATTGATATTAAAATAATAATTTATGATTATTTATGTTTATTTAACCTTGTCTCAATGATCACTATTAATCAAATATTTATTTATTAAATCTTTTTCGTTTTTATTTTTTTGGTTTATAGATATTTAGTAAGAAAGTTTGATTCATACCAGGTTAGAAAATTGAGCATGTCACACTCAATCTTGTTACATTTTTAGAATGCAACTTTAACATACAATTTATCTTATTCCTTTAAATTGTTTTGTTTTTTTTATATGTTACGATAAAAATTATATTCTATTTTCATGTTAGTTTTACATCTCTTTCATTTTGTTATATTATATTGCTTCAATTTATCTCAATTTAGTTTTTAATATTTATTTACCTAATATTAAAATATTAATTAAATATTATTATTGCTTTTTTACTTTAGTGATTTGTCATAATTCCAAATAAGGACTTATTGAGATGAAACAACAACTATTGGACTCTTTCTGAAGAGCTATATCTAATTAATTTTTTTAATTTTTGTTTTTTCATAATTTTATTTTTGACTAAGGTTTTGCCCTATTTATGAGACATTTTAATTTTTCAATATTTATCTATTAAGAATATCACACTTTATCTCCTAAGTATTTGGGAGTGCATCTTTACAATAAAATTTATATCATTAATTCCAATAATTTACTTTGATTTGATTATATTACAATCAAATTTTAATTCTCTAGCCATGTGATCATTACTTCAAATTGATTTGGTTACAATGCTTAAAGTTTTCTAATTTTAGCTTTAATATATATTTACTTAATATTAAAAAATAAATTATTAAAATATTTTCTTATTCAATTTTTTAGGGTTTTGGCATATTTTTTGAGAATTTTAACTTGTGCCTAATTTAATGATCTAAAGCTTTATGCTCAATCTCCTTAATATCAAGGAAAGCAGCTATCTTATATAATTAAACTAAAATCTTCAACATTTTGTCTTTTATTTGATTATATTATTTTATAGAACTAAATCTTTTCTCTTATGGTCATTAAATCACTTTGATTTTGTTAAAATAAATTAATATTAAATTGATAATTTATTATTATTTATGCTTATTTATTTTTGTAATTCAATGTAGTTACTAATGAGGTCTAATAAAGACTAAAAAAACATCATCAAATGCAACTTGAAGAGCTTTATCATATTAAATATTCATTTTTTATATTTTTTAAAAATTTAATTTTTTAAAGTTTTATCATTTTTAATGAGATGTTTATATTCATACCTGATTTATGATCAAGGACATTACACTCCATCTCCTTAGTTTCTTGGAATCAACTTTCGTATACAATTTATCTCTCTTGTTCATTAGTTCTTCTTCGATTGGTTTATATTACTATGTATCTCTAAATCTCCATTATGTGAGCTTTATATCCTGATTATTTTAATATATTTCATTGTTTCAATTTATTTCATTTTACCATTAATATATATTTACTTTATATTTGAATATTAATAATAATTTTTAACAAGGCTTGATCGAATGAAGAAAAGTTGTAGGACCTAACCTGATCATATCTTTCCAATTAAAAATTCATTTTTATATACTTTATCTTCTAAGAATTTGACACAGTTCACTAAATATTTTTTTGCTATTATATTTGACGTGAGAGGATGTTACACATTATTTCTTAAGTATCTTAGAATCCATGCTTCTTGTACAACTTGCTTCTTTTTTTATATTTTTTGTTAAGAATCTTTATATTACAGTGAACTTGTAATTCCCCTTCTGTGCAACATTTATATAACTCTAATTTTAGAAAAATTATATTGCTTTAATACACATCACATTACTTTTAATATATATTTGCTTAGTATTATAATATTAATTTATGATTATTTGTGTTTATTTAATTTTATAATTTCATAGGTTTTCTAAACTGGGTTAGTTTGAGGTGAAACAAATGTTGTTTTACTCATCTTGATGAGATATACCACATAAATATTCATTTATAAATATATATATATATATATTAAATATTTTATTTTCTCAAATGTTGGCATGCTTTACAAAATTTTTTTTTGTATGATTGATGATAAAGGTCTCTACACACAATCTACTTAGTATCATTGAATGTAACATTCCCATATAATTTTTTTTATTCAAAAGTTTTGGTTTCATTTGCTTATATTACAACTGATCTTTACATCACTTGATTTTGTTATATTTCATTAATTTAATTTACCTTTATCAACTTATATATATATATATATATATATATATTTCACTAATATTAAAATAATTAATTTATTATCATTTTTGACCATTTTGTTTTACAATTCATTGTAATTTTTAATCATATTGGATTTGATGAAACAAGCTTCTTTGGACTCATCAAATTTTTAACTGTGATTATGTTATATTTTTATAGCTCTAAGTCTCCTATTATGTGATGTTTACAATGATTTGATTTATTTAATTAAAATTCTTCAAATTATCTCATTTATGCTCAAATATTTGTTTACTTGATATTAAAATAACAATTTACTATTATTGAAGCTTATTTAATTTGATATTTCTTAGTTATCCCAAACAAGATCTGATTAAGATGAATCAAATGTCATTTGACTTGTCTAGATGAACTTTATCTAATGAAATATTTTTCATATATTTTTAAATATATTTATTTATAAGACTTGTGAAAACTTTTTATTTGTACCTAATTTAGCAATCAATGATGCTAGACTATACCTCATTATTATGTTTGATTGCAACATTCTAATAAAATTTATCTCATTTTTTAAAATTTTTTTCTTAGATTTTGATATATTAAAAAAACTAAATCTTTTCTCATGTTACCCTCACATAACATTAATTAAAATATATTATATTACTTTAATTTATATCATTTCATACATAATATATATTTTCTTAGTTTTTTAATAATAATTTATTATTATTTAGGCTGATTTTATTTTGTAACTGTATTCCAAATAAGGTATAATCGAGATGAAACAAGCATTAATTAACCTGTCTTGATGTGCATAACCTAATTAAATATTCATTTCAAATTTTTAAACATTTTTTACTTTTTTTTAATGTTTTAATAGAAATTAAGTATTTTTCCCTTTTAACAATCAAGGTTGATACATTCAATCACCTCAATATATTAGAATATAATTTGTTATACAATTTTTTCATCTCTTCATATTTTCTCTTTTCATTTAGTTATTTTTTTATGTAACTTTAAATCTCCTCCCACATGAGGTTCACATGTTATTGATATTATTATATTACATTTGTTCAATTTATCTGATGTCATTCATATTACCAATTTACATAATATTAAATTTGTAATTTATTATATATTATGCATATTTCATGTGGTAATTCATAGTAATTCAAAACCAGGTCTTACTGAGATGAAAATGACATTATTGAACTCTAATTGATGAGCTCTTTAAAATTTATTATTCATTTATAAGTTTTTAAAAATTTTGTTTTATCAGATATTTACAACTTTTATGAGATATTTTAACTTGTACTTTATTTAGTAGTCTAAAAAGTTGTGTTGTATATCCTTAGTATCTTGGAATATTAGTTTTCCACATAATTTATCTCATTTTTCTAATTATTCTCTTTGACAAGTTTATATTACTATAAAATACTAATTCTTCTCATATGTGAACTCTAAGTCACTTTGATATAGGCATATTATATTACTTTAATTTATCATATTTGACTCTTATTATATATTTACTTAAAATTAAAATCATAATTTATTACACTTTATTCTTAAAAAATTTTGAAATTCATAATAAACGAAGTAAGGTCTGATCGGGATGAAACAAACATTATTTTACTCATTTGGATAAGCTACATCTAATAAATAATTTTTTTATAAATTTTTAAATATTTTATTTTGAACAATTTTGACATGTTTTTCTAGACATTTGGATTCATACCTTATTTCTTGATCATTGATGTTTCACTCAAACTCTTTATTTACATGGAATTTTATTTTCCTATATAATTTATCTGTTTTCACCAAATTCCTCTTGCTTATCTGGTTTTTAAATTAAAATTTAATTCTCATTTTCTATGACTTTTGAATCTCTTTTATTTGATTTTATTAAATTACTTTAATTTATCTTATTTTAGCATTAATACACAATTTTCTAATGTTATAATAATAACTTATTATTATTTATAATTAATTAATTTTTTTAATTCATAATAATTCCAATCAATGCCCAATAGAGATAAAATAAGTATCTTTAGACTAAACCGTTTGAGCTCTATCAAATTAAATATTTTCTTTTGTATTTAAAAATATTATATTTAAATTATTTTTGCATGCATTACAAATTATTTTGATTTGTACCTCATTTGATGATCAATGATGCCACAATCGATTTCATCAATATCTTGGAATGCATATTGTAAACACAATTTATTATGTTTCTTTAAAAGTTTTACTTTGCTTTAGTTATATTACTTATTAACTCTAAATCTCCTCTATTGTGACCTTAACATCACTTTGATTTGGTCGTATTATATTACTTTAGTTTATCTCATTTCAATTTTAATATGGTTTTACTTAATTTTTAAAAACATATATCACTATTATTTATTTTTATTTATTATGGTAATTTGATATACTTTTAACATTGACTAATTGAAATAGAAGAAATGTTGGTGGATTCATTTTCATGAGGTCAGTCAAATTAATAAATTATTTTAATATTTTAAAAATTTTATTTTACATGATTTTGTCTTACTTTAAAATAATTTTTGTTTCATACATAATTTTTCTGTTGAGGATGTTACACTCGATTTGCTCAATATCATGGAATTCTAGTTTTCTATGTAATTTCTCTAATTTATTAATTTTTTTCATATGTTTTGATACATTATTACAAAATTCTAATTCTTCTCCCAAATGACATAGACATCATTTTGATATATAGCATTTATTTAATTTAAAATTTAATATATATATATTTAATTAATTAAAAAAATTATTAGTTTGTATTATTTAATTTTGTCACATGGAGATGAAAGGACGTATTGAGACTCTTGGAGCTGAGCTTAATCATATTAAATATCAATTTTTTATATCATTAAATTTTTGTTGCTTGATTAGTAACACATTTTAATGGAAATAATGATTTGTACATAAGTTGATGATTAGAGATTTTACTCTCGATATTATTAATATCTTGGAATACTAATTTTGAAAATAACTTATTTCATTTCCTCATATTTTTAATTTTTATTTCGTCATATTACTTATCAACTCTAAATTATCCATAAAAAATATAAAATTAAATATTTAATTAGATAGAGTTCATCTATGCTAGTTTAATGATGTTTATTTCATCTCGATTAATCCTCTTTTAAAATTACTAAAAATTATCAAAGTAAATAAGTATAAATATTAGAAATTCTTTTTTTTGATATTTAATGAATAAATATTAAAGCCTAAATGAGTTATGTTAAATTTGTGTAACACAACTAAATCAAAGAGTTGTGAATGTCAAAAGATTGGTGAATAAAGTAACATTGTAATTTAGGCTAATTATATTATTATTTAGGCTTATTTAATTTGCTAGTTCATAGTATATCCAAAAGAAGTTTAATTAACACAAAACACACATAATTGGACTCACTATGACAAGCCCTAAATAATTAAATATTCATTTTTATGTACTTAATCCTTTTAATTTGTGATATTTTTGCATATTTAACAAGGCTTTTTATTTGGTGCCATATTTGATGATTGATTATGTTATACTTGATAGCTTAGTATTTGGGAAGTAATTTTCTTATACAACATATCTCGTTTTTTAAACTTTTTAGATTTTATTTGGTTATATTACTTTGAACACTAATTCTCTTCATGTGTGACTTTTAGTTCACTTTGAATTAGTCATATCAAATAACTTGAATTTATCTTATTTTAGTTTTAAGATATATTTACTAATTAACAACATAATAATTTATTTTTTGTTTCAGTTAAATGTCATTAGCAATTCATACTAATTACAAATAAAGTCTAATGGATATGATGAAAATGTCAATGGACACTTCCTATTTAGCTCTATCTAATTGAATATTAATGTCTATATTTTAAAATATTTTATTTTCTAGTACTATCAAATGCTTTATAAGGCACTTTAATTCATTCCTAACATGATGACTCAAGTATATTATACACAATCCCTTTAATATCTTAGAGTTTATCTTTATTATTCAAAGTATCTCACTTGTAGGATTTTTTGTCCTTCATTTAGTTAAATTACTTTGAAACTAAAATTTTTCTCTCTTGTCACCTATACATGTCTTTAATTTCGTTATATAATTTTGATTCAATTTATCTTATTTTAGATTTAATATTTATTTACTTGATATTAAAATAATAAAGTGCTTCAATTTATGTTTATTTTTATTTAGTAATTCGTAGTATTTCCAAACAAGGTCAGATAAGGACCAAACAAACGTTATTGGCATCAACTAAACAAGCTTTTGTTGATTACATATTCGTTTTTATATTATTATTATTATTATATTTTTTTCTTGCCATAGTTTGGGAGATATTTTTACTCTTACTTGATTTTATGATCAAGAATGTTACACTCGATCTTTTTAATGTCTTGGAATATAAGTTTTAGTGTAATTTATTTTATTTCTTAATTTGTTTGTTGATTTTTTAAATTGCTATGTATCTTGAAATCTTCTCTCATGTGTCCTTTATAATGCTTTGATTTTGTAATAATATATTAAATGAATTTGTCTTATTTTTTTTTAGTTCATGTATATATATATACTTAACATTTAAATATTAATTATTTTATTATTTATGTCTAATTGCTTTAGTAATTCATAGTGATTCCAAATATGGTTCGGTGTTGACAATCCCATCACCTTTGGAGTCATCGTGATAAGCTATATCCTATTAAATAAGTAATTTGATAATTATAAATATTTATTTCCATGTTATTTACGACAGGTTATGAGTAATATAGATTTGTAACTAATTTGATGATTAATGATGTTACACTAAATCTTCTCAGTATCTTGGAATGCAACTTTTATAATTTGTCATTTCTTTGAATTATTTTTCTTTGAATTAGTTATGTTAGTATGTTATACTAAATCTTCTTTTGTGTGACCATTACCACACCTTGATTTGGTTATATTAGTTTGCTTAAATTTATCTCATTCAATTTTAAATATAAACCTTAATAAAATTAAAATAATAATGTTTTATTTATTATGCTTATTTTTTTATCAAGTCACGATAATTCCAAATGAGGTTTGATAAAGATGAAATAAATCACATTTGAACATTCTCAATGAGCTTTATCAAATTGAATGTTTATTTTTTATTTTTTTAAATATTTTATTTTCTTGAGTTTTGATATGATTTAGAAGACATTTTAATTTACACCTTATTTGACGATCATGGATATTACACTCCATCTCCACATTATCTCGTTTCTTCAATTTTTTCCTTGATTTGGTTATATTTCTATGTGACATTAGATCGCCTCCCATGCAATCTATGTGTTTCTTTGAATTAATTAAAAATACATTACATCAATTTGGTTAAATTTCTATGTAACTCTTATTCTCATCTCGTGATTTTGCTAATATTAATTTTAATTAATAATTAAATAATATAAAAAATAATAATTTATGATGTTCTATGCTTATTTACCTTCAAATATATAGTTTCCAAGTGTCATCAATTCAAGGCCTAAGAAATTTCATTGGACTTGTCTCAAAGAGCTCTATGTAATTAAATTTTTATTTTCATATATTTTATTTTCAAATATTTATTCTCTAAATTGTTTTTATGCTTTGTGAGATATATTCATTCGTCCCAACCCTGAGAATTAAAACCATTACACTCAAACTCCTTATTATCGTTGAATGTAATATTCCTACATAATGTCTCTTTTATCTCTATATATTTTACTTTGATTTGGTTATATTGCTAGGTAACTCTAAATCTACTATTATGTAATATTCAAATCACCATGATTTTGTTGTATCATAATACTTAAATTTATCTCATTTAACTTTTAATATATATAATTAATTAATATTAAATTCTATAAATATTATTTATGATTATTTCTTTCAATAATTCATAATAATTTCTTACAATATTTGATGGAATGAAATAAACATTATTGGACTTTTCTTGATAAGCTTTATCAAATAAAGTATTCATATTATAATTTTTCAAATCACTCTTGATCTGCTCAGCTTCTTGGAATGAAATCTTCCAATTCAATTTATGTTATGATTTTAAATTGTTTTGCTTAGGCTTGGTTATATCCTAATGAAACTTTGATTCTCCACTCAAGTGAACTTTATATTGATTTTGCTAATTATGTTCCATTGCTTCAGTTTGTAGTATCTTAGCATCAATATATATTTATATTATATTAAAATAATAATTTGTTATTATTTATACTTATTTACTTTAGTAATTTATTATAATTGTATATGAGGTCAAATGTAGAAGAAATAAGTACTACTAGACTCACCTTGACATTTACTATCAAATTAAAAAATTATTTTTATATTTTAAAGTTTTTATTTAATTTTTTAGGATGTTTTTTAGCATGTTTTGATCTAAAATAGATTTAACAATAGAGAATGTTATAATCGATCTCCTTAATACCTTGGAAAAAAATTTGCCATAAAATTTATCTCATGTCCTCAAATTTTTTACTTTGATTTGGTTATATAACTATGTAAACTAAATCTCCTTTTGTGTGATATTTACATTGCTTTGATTTGGTTTTATTATAATTCTTTAATTTTTCTTATTTTAGCTCTAATATATATTTTCTTGATATTAAATAACAATTTATTAATATTTATGTGTATTTAATTTGGTAATTCATAGCAATACAATTCTAATCGAGATGAAGGAAATGTTATTAGACTTGTCTCGACAAGTTCTATCAAATTAGATAATCATTTTTTATTTTTGAATATTTAATTTTCTATGTTTTTGGTAGCTTTTTGAAATATTTTGATTTGTAATAAATCTAATGATTAGGAATATTACACTCTATTCTCTTGCATGCTGGATTATAACATTCTAGCTTAATGTATCTCATTTTTTCAAACTTTTTACATAGTTTTAGATATATTAAAGGGAAGATCTAAATCTCTTCTTAGGTGAACCTTACCTAGTTTTGATTACATTATATTATTTTGCTTCAATTTATCTCATTTAAGATTTGATAAGTATTTTCATAGTATTAAGAAATAAATTTAATATTATTTATTCTTATTTGTTTTTGTAATTCATTATAACTGTAAATGAGGTTCGATAAAAAAAATGGATCATTGGACTTCTCTTGAAGAATTTAATCTAATTTAATTTTAATTTTTAATATTTAATTATTTTTTCTTTGCTTTTGGCATGTTTTATGAGAAATTTTATCATGTTATTTTTCTTTTACTTAGTTATATATTCATGTAACTTTAAATATCCTCTTATGTGACCTTTAGATCATAATGTTTTATTATATTGTATTGCCTCAATTTATCTGATTTCAATCTTAATGCTAATTTACATAATATTAATGTCGTAATTTATCATGATTTATGCATATTTCATTGGATAATTCATAATAATTCAAATAAGCTCCTCTTGAGATGAAATAAACATCATTGAAATAAACTAGACAAGCTCTATCAAATTAAATACTTTTTTTTAATTTGAAATATTTTATTTTCTTATTGTTTGTCAACCTTCACAATATATTTCAATCATTACCTACTTTGGAGATTGAGAAAGTTGCATTAGATCATCATCGTATTTTTGAATGCAGGTTTCCCATGTAATTTATCAAATTTTTTAAAATTTATCACTTTAAAAAGGTTATATTGATACAAAACTCTAATCCTTCTTTTATGTGCACCTTACATAGGCTTGATTTGGACTTATTAAATTTCTTCAATTTACCATATTTGAGTCTTATTATATGTTTACTTAACATTAAAATCATAATTTACAACTCCTTGAGCTTATTCAATTTTTTAATTCAAAATATTTAAAGGAGGTAGAATTTGGAAGAGAAAAACATCATTGTACACTTATAGACAAGCTTAATTAAATTAAACATTTATTTTTGTAATTTTGAAAATTTTTTGTATTATTGATCCTTACTTTATGAGACATAGATTTATACATCATTTGCTGATCAAAGATGTTAGAATTGATTTCGTTCATTTCATCAAGTAGTACTTGCCCATAAAAGTATATCATTTCAATAAATTCTTCTTTTTCATTTGGTTTATTTTTGTGAAACTCCAATTGTCCTGTACTATGACTTTTAAATCTCTTTGATTTGCCTTATTACATTACTTCAATTAATCTTATCTTAGCTTCAATATATAATTTCTCAAAACTAAATTTGTCATTATTTATGTTTAATTACTTCTGTAATTCATAATAATTCGAATTGAGGTCTAATAAAGATGAAGAAAATGTCATTGTACTAAACCCAACAAGTTTTATCTATTAAATATTTCCTTTTTATATTTTTAAATATTATATTTCCAAGTTATTTGCATGCTTTACAAATAATTTTGATTTGTTCCTAATTTGAATATTGAGGATGCCACACGTGATATTGTTAGTATCTTCTAGCACAGCAATCACATGCAAATTATCATATTTCCTCAAATTGTTTGTTTTCGATATTCTTATATTACTCAATTACTTTAAATCTCTTCTCGTTCGCTTTAAACATCACTTTTATTTTCTTAGATTATATTATTTTAATTTATCTCATTTTTACTTTAATATATATTTTTATTTAATTATAAAATAATAATTTATTATTGTTTATTCTTTTTTGTACTGCTAATTCCATATAATTCTAAACATTATCTGATCGAGATGAAACAAATGTTGTTGGACATGATTTCGTAAGCTCTATAAAATTAGTGATTCATTTTCATATTTTAAAATTTTTATTCTCTATGATTTTGTCATGTTTTATGAGACACTTTTATTCGTACATAATTTGGCAATTGAGAATCCTACCCTCAAACTTCTTAGTACCAGGGAATTTAGCTTCCTACACAATTTACCTCATTTATTAAAATTTTTTTCTTTGATTTCATTACTTTATGGTGAAATTCTAGTTTATGTCCCCTATGAGCCTCACACCATTTTGATATGTTTATATTATATTTCTTTAATTCATCTCAAATAAGCTTTACTATGTATATTTGCTTATAAAAATTATATTTTTTTTATTATTTTTTCTTGTTTAGATTGGTAATTTATATTTTTTTCTATAAATAAGCCTTATTTTATTTATTAAGAACTCTTGATCCTAATAAATATTTTTTTATATTTTCAAATTTTTTATTTTATAATTAATTTACATATTTTATGAGTTATTTCAAATCAAAACTTGTTCAACATTCTATAATTTTAAACATAATCTCATTAGCATATTATAATGCAACTTTCTCATAGAATTTATGTTATTTCCTTAAATATTTCACTTTCATATAGTTATGTTACATTTCATCAATTTATATTATTATAGCTTGAGCATATATTAACTAAATATTAAGGAAATATTTGTTATTATTTATGTTTATTTACTTTGATAATTCATAATAATTGCACATCATGAGTGATTAAGAGAAACAATATAGTGGGACTCATCTAAATGAGATCCATTCTATTAAATATAAATTTACATATTTTTAAAAAATTTATTTTCTTGGTTGTTGACATGTTTTTTTGAGAAATTGTGATTCGTACCAAATTTGATGATGAAGAGTTTTATACTTAATCTCCTTAGTATCATAGAATGCAATATTCCTAAATAATTTTCTCATTTACACAATGTTTTATCTTTCATTTTCATCATTTTAAGTATTAACTTGAAATCACCCATAAAACAAATATAAAATTAAATATTTCAATGAATAAAGCTTCTTCAAGCTCGTCTAATGATATTTTCTCTTTTTAATTTAGGCTTTGTTTCAAAGTAATATGATTTACAAAAGTAAATAAGCATAAATAATAACTAATAATAGTTTTTGTATTAAATAAATTTATATTAAATCAAAAATTATAAAAATTAAAAGTATGCAACATAACCAATCAAAGGCATGTAAATGTCTCAATAGAGGAGAATAGAGTTATATAGTAATATAGTAAAACTTTATTATTATTTATACTTATTTATTTTATTAATTCACTATGTATCTAAATAAAGTCTAATAGAGACAATACTGATGTAAGTAGACACATTACAACGAGTTATAATGAATTAAATATTTTTTTATATGTTTAATCATTTTAATTTGTGTTATTTTGGCACATTTTTCAAGACATTTTAACACATGCATTCTTTATCGATTTAGTTTGCTATACTTGATCACTTTACCATTTGGGAAGCAATGTTTTCTTGCAATTTGTCTTCTTTTAAAATTTTAAGTTTTGATTTGCTTGTATTACTATAAAACACTAATTATCTTCTCCATTAAGCTTTATATCACTTTGATTTGGTTATATTATGTTTCCTTAATTTATTTCATTTTAGCTTTAAAATTATTTACTTTTTAATAAAATAATAATAAAATTATTATTTATGTTTACTTTCACTGTTAATTTGTAGCAATTCGAACATGGTCCAATGTAGATGAAATAAACGTCTTTAGACTCTTCTCATTGAGCTCTATCTAATTAAATATTTATTTTTTATATTTTAGATTTTCTTATACTGTAATAGTTTTGAATGGTTTATGAGGCATTTTTATTCATACGTAATGTGATGATTAAGAATGTTACACTCCATCTCATCAACATTTGGTTGTGTAGATGTATTGTACAATATATCTCATTTATACAATTCTTTTATCTTGATTTTGTTATATTAATTTGAAACTCTATTTTTCCTCTTGAGTGACCTATAGATCGCTTTAACTTTGCTAATTATATTACGTCCATTTATCTTGTTGGCATCGGCTGAAAAAACTTTAACCAATTAGATATTCATTATTATATTTTTTATTAAATTTTTTGATATGTTTTATTTGATATTTACATATGTTTTTTACTTTATGATTGAAAATATTACACTTGATCTTATTAAAATCACAAAATGTAACTGTTTTGTACTATTTATTTTATTTCTTCAAAGTTTTTTGTTTTATTTTTTTATATTGCTATGTAAACTAAAAGCTTCTCTCATGTGTCCATTACATTGCTTTAATTTTGTGTTAATATATTGCTTAAATTTATCTTATTTTAGCTTTAATATATATATATACTTCAGAAATTTTTTTTTGCTATTTATGTTTAATTACTTTGGTAATTCATTGCAATTCAAAATGAGCCTGATGTTGACTTAACCATCATTGTTAGGGTCATCTCCAAGAGCTCTATAAAATTAAATATGTTTTTTTTATATTTTTTTGTATTTTTTATATATATTTTTTTTTTACTATTTTGGCATTTTTTTGAGTCATTTCTTTTCATAACTAATTTCACAATCATAAATATTGCACTCCATTAGCTTATTATTATGGCATGCAAATTTCTTATATCATTTATGTTATTTTTTGAACTTTTCTTTGCTTTGTGTTGGTTATATTACAATGTTACACTAAATCTCTTCTTGTTTGGCCTTTAATATTCCTTTTTTTATATTAAACTTCTTCAATTTATCCCTCTTTAGGTTTAATCTAAACTTTCTTAATATTAAAATAATAATGTTTTATTTTTTTTGGTAATTGTTTAGGCAATTTATAATATTCCAAATGATGATAAAAACATATTATATTTGGATCATGCCAACAAGGACTATCCAATTAAATATATACTTGTTCTTTATATTTTTAAATATTTTTCTTATTATTTTCTTTTTTATTATGTATTTGATTTATTCCTTATTTGGTACTTGTGAAAATTAAATTTGATCCCCTTATTATCATAGAATTAAATTTCGCTATGCAATTGATCTCAATTTTTGAGTGTTTTGCTTTAATTTGATTATATTACAATGTGAATTTATGTCTCCTCTTATTTGACCTTTGTATTGCTTTGATTTAGTTATAATAAATTGCTTTAATTTCTCATATTTAAGCTTTAATAAATATCAAATTAATATATAAATAATAATTTATTACAGTTTATGCCTATTAAACTTTGTCATTCATAGTAATTACAAGCTAAGACTGATGGAGATGAATCAAAAGTCATTAGACCCATCTGATAAGATTTATTTTTTTAAATGTTTATTTTTATCCTTTTAAATATTTTATTTTTGAAGGTTTTGACATGTTTTACCATGGATTTTGATTCATTCTTGATTTTATTTTCATGAATGTTACACACATTCTCCATAGTATCATGGAATGCCATTTTTTTATACTACTTATTTTATTTTCTCAATTTTTCTTTTATTTCATTTGATTATATTACTATGAAACTTTAAAGCTTGCTACATTTAATCTATGCATGAATGTAGTTTGGTTACGTTAAATATCTCCAATTTTATTCCCATTTTGTGTCAATATATATTTATTTAATTAAAAATAATAATTTATTATTATTTATGCCTATTTAGTTTTGTAATTCACAGTAATTGCAAACAGCTTTAGATTAAAATTAAATAAGCATCATTTGGCTCATCTTGATGAGCTATGTTAAATAAAATATTTATTTTAATAATTTTAAGATTTTTTTATATAATTTGTTGAGGCTTCACTAAGTATTCTACTGGTACCTCATTTGACAATTTGGGATGTTACCCTTGATCTCATTAGTATTTTGGAAAAGAATTTTCCCAAAAGCTTTATGTCGTTTTTACAAATATTTTTTTTATGATTTTATTATGTTGTATTGCTATAATTTATCTAATTGAAACTTTAATCTATATTTACTTAATATTATTATTATAATTATATATGCTTATATATTTTAATAATTCAAACTAATTCCAATTGAGATTCAACATAGATGATATTAACATCATTACTCTCATCCAAAATAGCTCTATCAAATTATATATTCATTTTAATATTTTTAAATGTTTTAGCTTTTTTGTTTTGGCATGTTTTGTGAGATATTTTATTTTATACCTGATTTGATGGTCAGGAATCTTACCCTACTCTCCTTGGTCTCTTTGAATGCAATTTTCCAAAAAAAATTCTTTTTTTTGTAATTTTTTCTTTTATTTTGTTTTATTACTATGTAATTGTGAATCTACTTTGATGTGATGTTTGCAACGCTTTGTTTTTGTTATATTATATCCCAACAATTTGTCTTATTTTATCTTTAATGTATATCTACTTTCTATTGCAATAATAATTTCTTATTATTCATGTTTATTTAATATTGTAATCATGAGTAATTTGAAACAAGTTTAAATGTAGAAAAAGTAGATATTGTCAGACTCATCTCTATGGGAACTATCAAATTAAATCTTTATTTATTAATTTCAAAATATTTTATTTTGTAATGTTTTGTAATATTTATTGAGGTGCTTTGATTTCTACGAATTTAACTTTTGTAGATATTGCACTTAATCTCCTTTAATATATTTCAATAAAGTTTTAGCATACAATTTATCTAATTTTTTCAAATTTTTTACCATGATTTGGTTAATTACAATGAAACTCAAACACTTTTTTTATGCAACCATTACATTACTTTCAACTAGTTATATTATATTACTTCAATTTATTTTTTTCCATCTTTAATATATATCTAATTAATGTGAAAACATTAATTTGTTAATATTTTCATTTATTTAGTTTGTTAATTTACAATATTTAAATAATGTCATATGTAGACAAAACAAATGTTGTTGGACTCACGTCGCTTAGATTTATGCAATTAATTTTTTTATTTTTTTAAATTCTTTTTAAAAGTTTTTTTTGCTTATTTTATAAAAAATTTCGAATTGTTTGTCATTATGATTAAGGATACTACATTCGATCTATTTAATATCTTAAACTATAATTTTCTCATATAATTTATCTCTTTTTGTTATGTTATTGTCTTTGATTTAGTTAAATTACAATGAAAATCTAATTCTCTACTTTTTTAACTTTTTGTCACTTGGAGTTGGTTATACTACAATACTTTAAATTATCACATTTCATCTATGAATATATTTACTCAATATTAATATAATAATTAATTATTATTCAAATTTAATTTATTTGGTTATTCATAATTATTTCAATTATGGTTTGATAGAAATAAAACAAACATCATTGTACTTGCCTTAATGAGCACCATCAAATTAAGTATTCATTCTTAATATTTTAAAAAATCTTTATTTTCAATTGTTTTGGCATTGTTTTTGTGACATTTCTATTTATAACTTATTTAATGATACAGGATGTTACACTCGATATAGCTAGTATCCTAGAGTGGACTTATACCATATAATTTACCTTATTTTTTTAGATCTTTTTGTTTAATTTTGTCGTATGCCTTTGAAACTATAATTCTTATCTTATATGTCCTTTTCGTTGCTTTCAAATAGTTTAATTATATTGCTTTAATCTTTCTTATTTTAGCTTCAATTTATATGTACTTGTTATTAAATTTATACTTTATTATTATTTAGTTTTATTTAATTTGATAATGCATAATATTTCTAAATGAGATCTAATAAAAAACAAAATAGAAGTTGTTGGACTCACTTCAAAGAGCTCTATAAAAATAAATATTTATGTTTATATTTTTTAATTATTTTATTTTGTAAGGATTTTAAATCTTTTATGGGATAGTTTTCTTTGCACCTATTTGATGGTTAAAGATGTGATGCTTGAGAGGGACATAATGTTAAATTGTGATATGATCAAATCAATGCAAAACATTTGAAGAAATAAGAAAAATAATATAAGAAATTTTGTTTCAAAGCTGCAAAGGAGATTAAGGGTAACATACTTGATCATCAAATTAGGTATGAATCAAAATATCTTATAAAGTGTGTCAAAAATAATAAAAAATATTCAAAAAAAATAAAGAAATATTTCAATGGATTACGATAAATTATAAAGTGGATAAGTTTGAACAATAATAATTTTTTTTTAAATTTAGTAAAATACATATTAAAGATAAAATTAGATAAATTTAAACATTATTATAAAAAAAAAACAACAAAAAAATTTAAACAAATGATATCAATTATACGGGATAATTGCATTCCAAGATAGTAAAGAAATCAGGTGTAACAAACGCAATCGTCAAACGAGGTATGAATTAAAATATCTCATAAAATAAGCAAAATTTTTTGAAGATAATATGTCTAAAAATATAAAGATAGGTATTTAATAAGATAGAGCTCATGGAGATGTGTCTAATATATTATTTTTTTATTTTGATTGGATCTCATTTGGAATTTCTAAACATTTGTATAGTTAATAAGAATAAGAAATAATAAAGTAAGGTTTTAACATTTTCTAAAAATATCTATTAAAGTTGAAATAGGATAAATTAAAGTAACATAATATAGGTAAATCAAATTGATATAAAAGTTACACAATGGAGACTTAAAGGTACAATGTAATATAACCAAATAAATGTAGAACTTTTTAATAAATGAGATAAATCATATGAGAAAGATGTGTTGCATGATACCAAAGAGGTCATGTGTAGAATCCTTAATAATCAAATAAGGTATGAATACAAATGTCTCAAAACTCATTCAAAGGACAAAAATAAGACCATGCTTCTTTCATTTCAATCAAACCATGTTTGTTTTATCAAATAAGGTCGATGTTCAATGATGTTTGTTTTGTTTCAATCGAAGCATATTTCGAATTACTATTAATTACAAAAGTATAAAACAATAAATAATAAAGAACTATCATTATAATGTTAAGTGAATATATGTTAAAGCTAAAATGAAATTTATTGAATAAATCTAATATATATTAATCAAAATGATCTGAGGGTTAGACATGAGGAAATTTAAAATTAAATAGTAATACAATCAAGTCAAAGCACAAAAATTGAAAAAATGAGAAAAATTATAAGGGAAAGTTGCATTCCATGATTTTAAGGAGATCAATAGTAACATCTACGATCATTAAAACTCGCATGAATTTAAATGTCTTAAAAAACCCATGAGAAGTTTAAAAGATAAACAATTTTAAAACATAAAAATTAATATCAAAGTAAAGAGCTCGCTAACACGTGTCTAAAAAAGTTAAATCAAACAAGATTTAGAAACGAGATAAACTAAGTGGGAGTTTCACATTGCAAGGATATAAGAGGATCGAGCCTACCATCATAGACCATCAAATCAAGTCGAAATGATAGTGTCTCAGAAAACATACGAAAACCATAAAAAATAAAATATTTTAAAATATAAAAATAAAATCTACAATGGATTGAGCTTGACAAGACTTCCTTGACAATATTTATTTCATCGACTTATTTTGGAATTATTATAAATTTAGAAAATAAATAGGAATAAAGATCAATAGTTATCATTTTTATATTACATAAATCTATATTAAAGGTAAAATGAGATTAATTAAAACCATAAAATATAGCCAAATTATGATGATGCAAAAGTCACTAGTAAGGAGATGTAGAGTTACATAGTTATATAAAAAATTCAAAGAGAAAGCATTTAGAAGATCGAGTTAAAAAGTATGGGAAAATTACATTGCATGATACAAATTAAATCTTTTTGATAAAGCATGATAATATTGTATAAAAATTGTTAGAAAAAATAAAATTAAAGTTTGATTAGATAGAGCATATTGGAACAAGTCCAACAACATCTAATTCATCTTAATTAGACCTCATTTAGATTTATTATTAGCTAATAAAACAAAAAAGAAATTATTATTTTAATAATAAGCAAGTATTTATTAGGCTAAAATTAGAAAACTTGAAATAAAATAATAAAACTAAATCAATGAGAACAATTCTATGAAATGATAAAACTTATATGGTAAAATCTGCATTAAAAAATGCTGACGAGAATGAGCGTAACATCCATGATCATCAAATGAGGTACAAATTAAAATACCTTTTATGACTTATAAAAACAATTGAAAATAAAATATTTGAAAATATAAAAGTGAATATGTAACATGATAAATCATGTTAAAATGAGTCAAATGACACTTGCTTCCCCTTAATTGGACATGATTTGGAATCACTATGACTTACAGAAGTAAATAAATAGAAATCATATAAGAATTTTGATATTAATTATATATTAAAGCTAAAAAATAGATAAATGGAAGCAATGTAATAAAAGAAAATGAAAGCCATCAAAAGGCCACAAAAGAGGTGATTTAGAATTAAATAATAATATAATTAATTCAAAGAAAAAAAATTGAGAAAGTGAAAAATATTGTATCAGAAAGTAAAATTTATACCACTTAAGAGATTGAGTGTAATATCTTTGATCATCAAATAAGAAATTGATTAAAATTACTTATAAGGTGTCCAAAAACTTTAGAAATAGTAATATTTAAAAATGTTGAAACGAATATTCATTAGGGAGACCTGATTGAGTTGAGTTTAATGACAATTTTTCATGTCGGCTAAAACCTTTTTAGAATTATCACTAATAACAAAAGTAAACATGAATAAATTAAAATAATTTTTTAACCTTTAAATAAATAAATATTAAAAAAATACTAATAATTTAAAGTAATAAGGTAAAACTATATGAAAGTTATATAAAGGCCATACAAGAAGGGAACTAGAGTTTCATAGTCATATAATAAAATTAAACGAAAACATTTAAAGAAATGAGATAAATCGTATATGAAATTTGCATTACAAGATATACTAAGGAGATCAAGTGTAAAATTTTTATTGTTTAAAGATGAACAAATAAAAATGATTCATAAAGAATGCCAAAGCAATAAAGCAAAATATTTAAAACATAAAAACATTTTTAGATGGAGCTCATTGCTATCAATAAAATGTTGTTTGCTTCATCTTGACTAGAGCTTGTTTGAAATTACTATGATTTACCTAATTAATAAAAGACATAACAAATAGTAAAATATTATTTTAATATTAAGTAAAAATATAATAAAGATGAAATTAGATAAATTAAAGTAATATAATAGAAATAATTTAAAGCTATGTAAAGTTCACAGGAGAGGAGATTCAAAGTTACTTTGTGATATAATGAAATCAAAGAAAAGAGTTGAAGAAATGAGATATATTATAAGGGATTGTTGTATTCCAATATACAAACGAGATCGATTTAAACATCCTCAATCATCAAATTAGGCACTAATAAAAATATCTAATAAAACATACAGAAAATTTACAAACTAAAATATTTAAAAGTAAGAAAATATTTTTTAAATGGATAAAGCTCATCTAGATGAGCCCAAATAAATTTTGTTTGTCTCGATCATGTTGTCTTGTTAACCAAAAGCTATGGTGCCTTGCCTGAAGATAACAAACCCTAGGTACTTTTAGCATTTTTGTTTAAATGAATTTTTAAATTTGACATAGTTGATGCCTTGGTTCATGGGAGAACATAAGAAAAAAGTTGTGCAAATATCGATTGTTAATAGGTTCATATTGGATTGAGTAGAAAACCACCAAAAGATATATTATGAATTTACTTTTATGTGTTTCAATTTTTTTTGGTTGTTTAGAAAGTAATGCTTGATATTAATATTGATTATTACTAGCAAAAATTAAATTTCATTTAAATTAATCATCTTAGACAAACACCAGGTTACTAAAACATAATCCATTGTCCTTTATTATCTTGAGAATCATTTTATTTTTATTATTTCTTATATTTGCTTAATAAATTTTTCAAATAGGCCATTTTAATTATAAAAATTAGTTAGTAAAAAGAATACTAATTAAAATAATGATAAGATAAGAATTAGCTTAACAAGAATGAAAGAAAAAGGTATTGACAGCACTTAAAACCTTTTGGCTATTATTAATGTGTAAGGAACATCGGTCACTAAACTCATTGGCCAATTTAAGTAACTGCAAACAAGGTTTATTTAGTTGGTAGATCTAGTTTTTACTCTTGTATCAACATATCAAGTATTTAAAATTATAACATCATCAGGTGTAAAAACATGATCATCAAATCAGATACAAATAAAAATATTTTCTAAATTTTGTAAAAACTCTATTAAATAAAATATTAAAAAATGTTGAAGTAATTATTTAAAAGGATAAAGGTTGTCAATATGAGCCTAACAAAATTATTTCTTCTTGATTTGACCTTGTTTGGAATTACTATAAATTATTATATTAAATAAGCACAAATAATAGAAAATTACTATTTTAATATTAATTAAATTTGTGTTCCAACTTAAATGAGATAAATTTATTCAATGTAATCTAACCATATTAAAGCATTGTAATAGTCAGAATAGAATAGATTTATAATCAAATAGTAACTAATGTAAATAATCATAAAGAATATTGTAAATAATCATAAATAATCATAAATAATCATAAATAATAATAAATAATTCTTTTAATATTAAATAAACATATATCATTATTAAAATAACTTAAATTGATTCAACATAGTATAACCAAATCAATGTAATATACAAATCACATTAGAAGATATTTAAAGTTATATAGTAATCATAGAAAATGAATATAAATAATTTGAAGAAATGAGATAAGTTTTAGACAAAAGTTCCTTTCCAAGATACTAAATAGATTGAGTGTGACTTTCTCAATGGTGAAATTGTGCTATTCCTTACACATCCATGATGTTTATTTCATTTATATTGGACCTAGTTTTGAATAACATTGAATTGCCTTAATAAAAATTGATAATTAATAAAAAAAACTGTTGTTTTAATGAAAATAAATATTTACTCAGTTGAAATGAGATGAATTGAAATAATTTAATATCATAATATCAAGTTGATATAAATGTAACATGATATAAGATATAGAGATTCGAAGTAAAATAATGAATCCAAAAGAAAACATTTGAAAAACTGACATAAATTATTGGAAAAATTCATTTTCAAGAGTTGTAGGAGAACGAGATTAATAACTATATCCATTAAATAAAGTAAAAATTGAACTGTCTAGTAAAATGATAAAAAAACTTAAAAAATAAAAAAAAAATAAAAAATTATTTGTATTTAGCACATTGAGACAAGTCTAATGAAGTTTATTTTCCCTTATTGGACTTCATTTAAAAATAACACAAATGACTATATTAAACAAGCATGAATAAATATAAAGTACTACTTTAATGTTAAGTAGATATATGTTAAAGGTTAAAGAAGATGAATTGAGTTAATGTAATATAGCATAACTAAAGTCATGTATAGATCACACAATTAGAGATTTAGAGTTACATTGAAATATAGTCAAATTAAAGCAAAAAATTTGAGCAAAAGAGAAAAATTAAATAGGAAATTTATATTCCAATATATACTATAGGGATAAAGTGTAACAAGCTTGACCATCAAATTAGGTATAAATAAAATTGAGTCATAAAATGATAATAAATCATAGAAAAAAATATTAAAAAAAATTAAAAATAAAATTTTAATTGAATGTTTGTTGCTTAGTTGATTCTAATGAGCATTTATTTAGTCTCAAACTGACCTCATTTGGAATTTCTATGAATTATGAAAGTAAATAAGTATAAATAACAAAAAATTATTATTTTAACATTAAATAAGTATATTAAAGCAAAAAGTAGACAAATTTCAATAATATAAAAAAACAAAATCATCCCAACATAAATGTCACCTTAGAAGTGAATTAAAGTTATGATGTAATATAACCAAATAAAAGTAAAAAACTATAGAAAAGAAATAACTTTTACCATAATATTTCGTTCGAAGACACTGAGAATATTTAGTTTGATATTCTCCATCATTAAATTGTGTACAAATTGGAATGTCTTGTAAAGTGTGCTAAATCTTTCTTTCAATATAAAATAGTTATAAATATAGAAATTGATATTTAAGGTGATAGAGTGCAACAAAAGAAGTCCAATGACAATTTTTTGATCTCGATCAGACAGTGTTCTGAATTACAATGAATTAGAAATGTAAAAAGGCATAAAAAATAATAAATTATTAGTTTAATATTAATTAAGTATATATAAATACTAAAATGAGATTAATTGTACAATTGTAATATTGCCAATTCAAATAGATATAAATGTAGAGACTTAAAGTTTCATCTTAATATAGCCATATCAAAGAAAATTTTTTTAAAAAATAAAAGAAGTTGCATCGCAAATTTGCATTAAGCGATAAAAAGTAGATCGAGTGTAGTATCAATGATCAACAAATCTGGTGCAAATAAATGTTCCTTGTAAAGCATGTCAGAACTTTAATAAAAATATTTAGAGATGTAGAGTTATATAGTAATTTAGCTGAGTCAAAGCTAAAAATTTAAAGAAATAAGAAATAATGTACAATGTTAATTACATTCCAAGTTGTTATTGTGGTCCAGTGTATGATCCCTAATCATTAAATCAAGCAAGAATAAAAATCTCTAGTAAAGCACAAAAAAATCCTAAAAGATTAAATACTTAAATATTTAGAAATAATTATTTAAATGGATAGAGCTCATCAAGATGATTCCAAAATCATTGTTTTGTCTTGTTCAAACCATGTTTTAAATTACTTTAAATTTCTAAAATAAATAAATTATAATAATAAGATATTTTTAGTTTAATATTTTCTAATGAAATATATTAAAGGTTAAATAAGATAAATTGAAGAATTAAAATTTAACAAAATCAATGCAATATCCTTAATCATAAAATAATATATGAGACACTATAGCTTGTAAAACTTGTGAAAACCATAAGAATAAAATTTTAAAAAAAAAAATTTAATTAGATATAGCTTATAATGATAAGCCTAATGGCATTTTCTTCATCTTTATCAAACAATGATAAAAACTATTACAAATTACTATAAAAATTAATAATATTAAATTTTATTTAATTTTAAGTATATATATATATATATATTAACATTTAGTGAGATAAATCAACTAAAAAAATCAATAAATTAGATTATTTATACAAGAAAAGGAAGATCTAATGCATTAAAAAGATGGAGGGCAGCAATTTCAATTGCCAAATAAGGTATGAATCAAAATGCCTCAAAAAGCATACCGAATAAATAATATTTTTTTTAAAAAATGTAATATTTAATGTTTAGTTAGATATAACTCATCGAGATGCGATCGACTATGGTTGTTCCATCATGATCAAACCTCATTTAGAATACTACAAAATATCAGAGTTAAAAAGCAAAATTAATAATAAAGTTTTATTTTAATATTAAGTAAATGTATATTAAAACAAAAATACGACAAATTGTAGGAAAGTAAGATATGCAAATAAAAGGATTAAAAAGGTCAAATGAGAGAAGAATTAGTGCTTAATAATAATATAAACAATTCTAGATGAAAATATTGAGGAAATGACACAAATTATAGAAAAAAGTCTTATTTGAAGGAGCAAAAGAGCATGACAAAACATCCTAGTTCATTATATAAGGTGCAAATGCAAATGGCTCATAAAAAATGTTGAAATACTAGAGAATAAAATTCTTAAAAATTTAAAAATGAAGAGTTAATTCATTAGAGCTCATTAAGATGACTCCAAGGATGATTCTTTTGAACAAATGAGACATCATTTGGAATTATTGTGAATTACCAAATTAAATAAAAATAAATAAATATATATTATTATTGTAGTATTAAATAAATAAATTTTAAAACTTAAATGAGATAAATAAAAAATGTGATAAAGCCAATTCAAAATTGTATAATTATCACATGAGAAAATATTTGGAGTTACATAAAAATATAGTAAAATCAAAGCATGAATATCCATGTTACAAAGGAGATAAAGTGTAACATTATCGGCCATCTGATCAGGTCCAAGTGAAAATGACTCTTAAAGCAAGTTAAAACCCTAAAAAATAGAACGTTCAAACTTGAAAAAAATAGCTTATTGAACTAAGTCCAATGACATGTTTCATCTTGATCTAACAACTCTGGTATTACCATAAATTTCTAAATTAAATGAATATAAATAATAACAAATTAATACTTTAATTTTTTGAAAATATATATTATTACCTGAATATAATCAATTTAATAAATTGAATGTTACTAAATAAAAGTAATGTAAAGGTCACATAAGTGTAGATTTTGAGTAAAATAGTAAAATAATCAAATAAAAGTAAAAATTTTGAATAGGTTAATTCGTATAAAAATATTGTAATCCAAGATATTAAAGAGATCAAATATAACATTAATAACAATCAATAATGAAACAAATCCAATTGTCTATCAAAACTTAAAAAACCATCGAAAGTAAAATATTTTAAAAAATATAAATTAATATTTTTTTTGATAGAGCTTTTTAGTGTGAGTCCAATGATATTTTTTTGCCTTAAAATTGTGTAATATAAACAAATCAAAGTGATGTAAAGATCACAAGGGTTAAGATTTATAGTTACATAGTAACAAAACAAAATGATAAAAAAATTTGAAGAAAATAAAAATAAATTACATAAGAAATTTGAATACTTAGATATAAAGGACATCAGACATAAAACCCTAAATAAACAAATTAGGAATGAATGAAATGTCTAATAAAGCATACAAAAACCATAGAAAGAAATTTTTTTAAAAATATAAAATAAAATATTTAATTGGACAAAGCAAGTTAAAATTTGTCTAACAACTTTTGTTTCATGCCGACAAAAAGTTATTCAATTTACTTAGATTAACTAAAGTAAAAAAGGTACAAAAAAAAAATTATAGAATTAATATTAACTTAATGTATATTAAAGCTAAAATGAGATGAATCGAAGAAATATATTGTAACAAATTGAAAGCTATGTAGATGTCATCTGAAAAAAGTTTTAGACTTATACAATAACATAACGAAATAAAAAAAAAACAATTTATAAAAATGATAAATAATACTTGATTCCAAGATTCCAAGGAGATCGAGTAGAGCATCCATGATCATTAAATTAGGTATGAAAAGAAATGTTACATAAAACATACCAATCCTTTAAAGAGAAATAATTAAAAATATAGAAATGAATATTTTCTCGATAGATCTCATCAAGATGAGTTCAATGAAATTTTCTTCCGTTTAATCAGACATTATTTGTAATTATTATGAATTACTAAAATAAATAAGCTCAAATAATGATAAATTATTGTTTTTATATTAAATAAATATATACTAAAGGTTAATAAGACAAATAAAAGCCCTGTAATATAACCAAATAAAAGAAAAAATTTATTAAATTAGATAAATTTTATGAGAAGTTGCATTCCGAGATACAAAAGAGCTCAAGTTATTCTCAATCGTTAAATCAGTTAGAAATTGAAATCCTCTTTAATGTATGGCAAAACTATATAGAATAAAATATTTAAAAATATAAAAATGAAAATTTGAATTGATAGATCTTGTCCGGCAAAATCTAATGACATTTTTTTATCTCAATAGACCTCGTTTAGAATTTCAGTTATTACAAAAGAAAATAAGTTAAATAATAATAAACTATTATTTTATTATTAAATAAATGTATATTGAAATAAAAATGAGGCAATTTGAATAACTTTAGTATGACCAAGTCAATGTGATGTAAGGGTCACATTAGAAGAGAATTAAAGATAAATCATATTATAATCAAATCGTAGTGGAAAAGTTTTAAAAACGAGATAAATTATATAGGCCTTATGTCACAAGGTAATATGGAGATGAACTGCAATATCCCAGATCATAAAATCAGGTAAGGATAAAAATGTCTACTAAAGAATAAAAAACCATATAAAATAACGTATTTTAAAATACAAAAAAAAAATATTTATTCAATTAGACCTTAATGATACTACTCCAATAACATTTGTCCAATCTCAATCATTTAGAATTACTACAAAGTATAAAAATAAACAAGCATAAATAATGACAAATTATTTTTTTAACATAAGTAAATTATTAAAGTTAAAATGAAATTAATTGAAGTAATGTAATTTAGGTAAATCATGGAAATGTAAAGGTCAGAAAAGAGGAAATTAAGAGATACATAGCAAAATTATGAACTCATAAAAATGGCTTTGAAAATATTGGATAAATTATTTAAAAAATTGGCATTCCAAGATACTAAGTTGATGAAATGAAAATTTCTGTGATCAAATTATTTTTAGTCTAACGACGACAATTTCATCTGAATTAGTACATCTTTAGAATTATTATTAATTAACAAAATTAATAATCATCAAAAATAAAAAAATTATTTCATTAATACTAAGTATGTATTTGTTAAAGTTGAAATAAAATTAATTGGAATAAAATAATAAAAAAAATAAAGAAAAGTAATTAAAAAGTGATATTTATTTTGTGAGAAACTTGCATTCTGGGATACTAAGGTCATATGTAAAACACATGATAGTCAACTCAGGTGTGAACAAAAATACCTTATAAAAAATGACAAATTCATTGTAAATAAAATATACAAAAAATATAAAAATAATTAATTAATTGGGTTAAAGTGGTTGAGATGAGTCCAATGATTACTATTTACTCTTAGCCAAACCTCACTCATATTTGCTTTGATTTACCAAAATAAATAAGAATAAATAACAATGATTCTTTATACTAAGTAAATATATATTAAAGTTAAAAATATTTAAATTGAAGAAATGTAATGTAAATAAATCGAAGCAATGTAATGTAAAGAAATCAAAGCAAACAAGGGGCAAAATGAGAAGAGGTTTTGAGTTAAATAGTGATATAAATAAATAAAAGGAAAAACTTTTAAGAAATGAGATAAACTATATAAGAAAGTAAATCTTCAAAAGACTATAGAGTTTGAGTTTAATATCTTTGACTTTTAGCAAAGGTACGAATTGAAATCCATCATAAATCCTGCAAAAAATTTTGAAAATAAAAGATTTAAAAATATAAATATAAATATTTTATTGGAGAGAACTCGGTGAGATGAGTCTAATGACATTTATTTCTTATCAGTTAGGCCTTACTAGTACTTATCATGAATTACAAAAAAAGGTAAAAATAATAACCATCTTTTATTTTACTTTTAAATAATTAAGTGTTAAATTTGAAATAAAAAAAACTTTTGTAATAAAATATATCAAATGAAAGTGATATAAAGCCCACATATTAGGCAAATTAGTGTTTCATTGTAATATAATAAAACTAAAGAAAACATTTTGAAAAAGGAGATAAATTATATGAAAAAGTGGTAGTACTAGATACTATGGAGGTGAAGTGTAATGTCGTTTATCGACTAATAATGTGCGAATAACAATATCTTGTAAAACATGAAAAAATTACAAAATAAAATTTTTAAAAAAACAAAAATCAATTGTACTTGGATAGAGCTCATTGAGACGTGTCCAATGACAATTTCTTCATCTTGATCATACCTCATTTAGAATTACAATAAATTATCAAAATATATAATCATAACCAATAATAAATAATTTTTTTAACATTAAAAAAATATATTAATTGTGAACTAATATAAAATGAAGCAATGTAGTAAATCCAATTAAAAGTGTTTTAAAGGTGACATGAGGGAAGATTTAGAGTTACATTGTAATATAATGAAATCAAAGCAAAATATTTGAAAAACTAACATAAATTTTAAGTGATAGTTTTATTAAAAGGTACTAAAGAGGTCGAGTATAACACCCTTAATTATCAAATCAAGTAAGATTTAAAAGATCCCATAAAATGTGCAAAACATTTAAAAAATATAATACTTTAAAAATATAAAAAATAGTATTTAATTAGGTATATCTAGTTAGACAAGCCCAACAATGTTTTTTTGAACTCAATCATGTTGTACCGTTAACATCTAGTCATGCTGTATTATTTGATGATAACACACCCTAGGTTTTTTTAATATATTTGGTTAAGAGAATTTTTAGTTTTATAATAGTAAATGCTTGTGTTCAGGGGAGAACATAAAGAAGAAGTGAGTAAATATGAAATCTAGTGAAGTTCATCTTGTTTTCAGTAACAAAGCACAATAAGATACATTTTTAATTTAATGTTAAGTATTTCAATTTTTTTTTATCAGAATGCTAAGCTTGATATAATATTTATTACCAGAGATATAAATTAAATTTCATTTAAACTGATCATCTTAGAAAATAATTGGTTCTGAAAAGCTTAATTTTCCTTCTTGAGTATCTTAAGAATCATATCATTTTTTAATCAAATCTTAGTATTGTCTTAATAACTTTTCAAAAGGTAATTTAAACTATTAATAGTACTAATTAAAATAGTATTAAAAAATTAATTAATTTTAAGTATGAACAGAAATTATCATGAGCACTAGAAACATGCTAGTTGTCATTAACGGTGCAAGGTCCTAATTTATTTGATGAGTAAAATGTTAAATGTTTATAATTTTATTTTAATAGGATTTTTTGAAGTGAATTACATTATTTGTAAAGACAAGGCATGCATTATCGAAGAGGAAGAATTAGTGGTCACCAAAGAACTTTGGAGCCTTTGGAAAGATTTAAGGATTGAAGACATGTAGATTAGCTATGATAAGATTTTCTATTTTACCATAAAATAGAATATTAACTTGTTGATTATAAGGTACTCCTCATTTGTATCAATTTAAAATCCTATTCAAATTTGTAATTGTTCAAACATCTGCCTAATTTAGTAATGGAATGGGATTCTATTTTTTAATCCATCAATCTTTTCTTATTTAAATCCGACTTACATATCTTTGTCGAATTCTGGTATGAATTTTTGTTAAATTAGAAAAAAGTTTTGTTAAAGTATGATATTTAAATAGAAAAATTATATATCTCTAGCCACATCCGAAGCATGCTCAAGTGCAATGTTGTGTAATCGAGTAAGCCCAAAAGGGCATTTGCAAATCACAGGATAAAAGATAACTAGAATGAAATTAGGTAGAGCCCAACCTTCATCAATGTGCAACGTGAACCTAGCTGGGGTAAGGCAAAGAATGGAACTAAGCTAATCTAGAATCAATTATGCATATAATTCATGTTAGAGCCATAACAATTGTCTAAACTTGCAAGTACACAAATGGCCCAGGGTATGTATTCCTAAGCATGAAAGGGGAAATCTGTGCTAGGTATTGGCTCATTTTACATGCACAAAGGGATCCTTTTAAAAGGGGAATACTTTAGTCGTTAGACCACATAAAACAAAGATTTTGACAGTTGTTTCCTCCAAAGTTGGAATGTCTTAATGCTATAAATTGCATGTTTTTATGATCAAACGGTAGAAACTACATCTACCAATTTAAATAGTGGCCTTGACCCATCTTATCATCCATTCAATGAGCCCGATCAAATGGTCATGATTGATTTTACCTTTTTTTATTCTTGATCTAGTAGACATAATTTCTCTCATTTTATTCCAAGAGTTGAGATCTAATCTACCATTATTATCGATCAATTGAATGATCAATATCACATCTAAAATGATTGCATGGTCCATATTTAATCCCCCTTAACCCAAAGTTTTATTACACTTCTACTTTTATAGCTTTGACATGATGGTTTAGATCTTCGATATGACCAAAAGGCTCTACTAGATATTTCCTGATAGCTAATTAACTAGTCGTTATATGTGTCATTGTGGACAAACATTTAAGAATAAATTTTATGCCATTTGGAAAAGTTTTTCAAGTAGGCTTGTCGCACCTTTACTAATGGCTTTTGCTTGACCTTCTAATTTCTTTAACCTAATGTTTTCAGTAAACACCAAGCCATTATGAATGCAATGACAATGAACATGATCAAGAGGTTAGCACCTCAAAGAAGGGCTACATCATATTCTACATCTTACGACTACTCAAAATTAAAAATTCTTCTAGCTATGCATAATTTCTCTAGGCTTTCATTTTCTCAATTCTCTTCATAATGTTGAACTCCTTGTGTCTTTCTATATTCATCAACAACCACAAGAAAATTTGTATATTTTTATAAGAAATTTATTTCTTGTTGTATTTTTCTTTTCCCTTCAAGTTGGGCAATTTTGCAGTTACAAAAACTTGAGTTTAGTTTGATCTCATAAAAAACCAAGTTTGTGTTAAGCTGATAAAAGCTTTAGTTATAGTTAAACCGATGGAAACTTAGGTTGGAGGTGAACTACAAGAAAAAATCTCAAGTAGGTTGTAGGTGAACCATAAGAAAAGATTAAAAGATTTAACTTTTTTAATATTAGAGTTTTTTTGAACCATAATTTGGGTGGATGTAGGTTCTAGTCTAAATACAAACACCCCAAAAGTTTTGTGTAATCATTTAAGCTTTCATTTCATTTTATTAATCATCAATATTATAAATTAATATATTTATAAATCAAAGTTTCCAAAAACATTAAATTACTTTTATAAAGAATATTTTACTAAAATAAACAAGTGCATTTCAAAACTCATAATTAATCCCCTTCTTGTGGGATTTGCATACTCATTTCAACTTTAATTGGTATCAATGTAGTTCCTTGCATAGATTAAGTAAAATGAATAGGGTGGTTATTTATTTTAGTGTGCAAATTAAATGATTTGAGGGAGCTCTTCATTCGTTTTTGTACTCCTAAAGGGAGAAGTAATAAATAAGGAATGATAATTAAATTATAAACTAAAAGAATGAATTACTTATTTCGTGCATTGTCTCAAGAAATTTGTGTGTCTATTTGGCTTCAACTTGTTTTTGGATGTTATAGGGATTAGATATGTTGCACGGTGAGAATGAAACTCAAGAGATTGATGATGACAAGAAGAAGATGAACCATATAAAGAAAGAAGAGAAGAAGTAGAGGAAGTTAAAAAAAGCTAAATTTAGAGATGAATCATGGAGGAAAATGTGTGTCAAGTACTTCTAATTCTAGACATTAGTCTACTTTTGAATCTTGTGAAGAGAAAGGAAATTCTAGTAATTTAGTTGTTGACAACAAAAGGCCAATAAACATGCTTGGTGATCTTAAGATATTTTGTGCAAAACATGAATCTAAAATAATTGAACTGTATGAACAATGTGATGCACTTAAAGATGAAAATATTTCTTTAACTAATCAAGTTCATGCATATATTTCTAATGTTTCATGATTGAAATCTTCAAGTAAAGGATTTGAAAATGAATTATCCAAATATATTACATGCAATTATGCCTTAAAGTTAGAGAATGATAACTTAAGAAAGAAAAAGTCATATCTCAAAGAAAAACAAGAATGATTCACATGAAAAAACAATATTTGATCTAAAGTTAATGTATATTAGTTTGTTTCTCATGCACATACTTGTAATTGTTCACATATTCCTTCACATGGTACTTCATTCAGTCATGTGAAAAACTGAAATGGTTACTTTAATGCTTCAGAGTTATTGAAACATGCTTAATCTTACATTCATCTTGCAACAAACAAACTATGTTTGCATGATAATTCTAGAATATAAAAGACATATAGTGATGTGTTGAAGGCATCACATATTCCTTCTCAACATACATCTAATTGTCAAGTTAACTCTCATGTTTTATGCCATTATTATTCTAAATTTTGATAACTTACACATCATTGCATAATTAAAAAATACACAAATCCAATGCATAAAAGATATGAGTGGATTCCTAAAGGAACAAACTTTGAAAATTGATTTTGAAAAATAATAACAGCCACACCCTAGCACTATAATAGCCAAGATACTTTGGGTTTTGAAATTTAAAGCATATGTAGTTTTATAGTTGTGCCTCCATATATTGGGACCTATAAAGAGAAACCTTGCTTTGTTGGTTTGTTTGCTCAAATTAAAAACTTTTTTAGTCCTTAGCTTATTGAACTTAGGTTAGAAGATCAAATAATTCTAGACTTACTGTTGATCAATATTAACAATTTAGAATTTTTTAGTCGATGTTTAAAATTATTGCATGTTGATTTAAAATATTATGAAAAGGTCAATTCCATGTTACGTTCATGAGAAATTTTCAAGAAATCTGATTAGTTGCTCCTACGTTTTATAATTGAGAATCAAAATATTGCATAGTTTGTGACATTATAGTTAAATCAAATTTCACTTCGAATTCTACTAGAGAACTAGGTCATGTAAGTTAGGCACCAACAAATTGTAGAAGAATTTATTGATATTTAGAGATAACTTATCTCAATCATTTAACACAAAACATCTCAAGTCAAGTGGAAAGAAAAACAAATTTATGACTCAAATTAACTTTTTCGTAATTTACTTAAGTTTCATAAAAAGTTACATATTCATTATTTTCTAAAATTTTTTAAAGATTCAAAATAATTTTAATTTAATGGTAATTATTTTAAAAAATATTTATATGATTATTGAAAGAATTGAGCAAAACAATATAAATTTACATTTCCTACATAGGAAAGCATGTAGAAGAGTGAAAGAGGAAATATCAAACATTCATGTAAGACACTGAGAAAAAATGACATGATAATCTACATATATTTTATTTTTAGAAACAAATATAAAGTTGAGAATTTTCCTAATTTTTTTTAGATTTGTATTAGTTATTTTCTCTTAAAAATAAAATTGACGATTAAACATTTGGGTAATTATATTTGGGAATTAGAAAGAGAAAATATGCAATTGAGTTTGATCAGTAAATTAGAAAAGTAATTAATGAAAATTCAATGATTAGATGGAGTTGTTGATAAACATAGTGCTAAGAAAAGAAGAAAGAAAATTATAGATGAAAGAATATTAAAAGAAATTAGCAAGTAACTACCTTGAGTTTTGTTGTACCAAAATCCATAGGAATCAAACAATTTATATTCTAATCAAAAGTTTAGGACTAGAGTTTTTATTAGAGAAATTGATTAGGGATATTTGTATCTTTCATAGAACAAATATTTGTTGACAGTATAAGTTCTTGCCATGAATTGATAGTTAAATAGACATGAGAGAATTTTGATATAGGAATTAGTTCTTATGCTTAGTGATCAATAATTGATTGGAGCTGAATGGGAATTTAAGGATAAAAAAAGAACAAACTATTATGGATAGTATTAGGCTTGTTGTTATTCATATATAATCAACCTCATCAATATAAAGAAAAATCACAAAGAAATAAGATATCACTTTTTTAGACAAAGGTCACATGAGGGAGAATTGAGTTAAGTAATAACACAACCAAATCAAAGTGAAACTATAGAAATTAGATAAGTTGTTATAGGAAGTTGCATTTCATGATTATAAGGAGATTTATTATAATATCCTTAATTGTTAATTAGAGACAAATAAAAATATAATAAAAAAATTCAAAAAAAATTCAAGAATAAAAATGAATATTTATTTAGATAATACTTATGGAGGTGAATCTAATGATGTTCTTTTTGCGATGGTTGGAAATCACTTAGAATTACTAAACTAAATATACATAATTAACAAAAAAAAATTTATATTAATATTAAGTAAATAAATATTAATGTTGAAATGAGATCTATTGAAGCAATGTGATGTAACAAATTCAAACTGACGTAAAGGTTTAACAATAAAAGATTTAGATTACAAATTAATATGATTAAATCAAAGTAAAAAATATTGAAAAATGAGTTAAACTATATAGATTTTTTTTCATGATAATTAGAAGATTTCCTTTAACATCTTTGATTGTGAAATCTGGTATGAATGAAAATGTATAGTAAAATATGAAAAAAATACATGGAGAAAAATACACAAAAATATCTAAAAGAATATTTAATTGGACAGAGTCTTTTAAGTTGACTCCAATAACGATTGTTTCACTCTGATTAAACATCATTTTGAATTAGTGTGAGACACCAAAGTAAATGATGTAGATAATAAAAAATTATTATTTAATATTAATTAAACATATATTAAAGTCAAAATAAGATAAATTGAAATAATATAATATAACTAAATTGAAACACATAAATGTCACATGAGAGAAGATTTTTGGTTACAAACTAATATAACTAAAGGGATGTAAGAATTTGAAGAAAACAAAAAATTTGTTTGGGAAACATGCATACCAAGATAGTAAAGCTACCAAATGTAAAATTCTTGATCATTAAATAATGTATGAACAAAAATCTACTCCTATGCAACTTTTATAATATTTTAATTTTTATATACTACATTACTTGAATTTTTATTTTTTAAAATTTAATATGTACTCAATATTTAAATGTTAATTTGTTATTATTATTTAAGTTTAATTAATTTACTATTCAGAACTGATTCCAATAATGGTCCATCGGGGACAAAAGGAAAATCGTTGGACTCCTCTCGACAAACTTAATCTAATTAAATATTCATTTTATATTTTTAATTTGTTTATTTTCTTGAGTTTTTGCATGCCTTGCAATACATTTTGATTCATACCTTTTTTTCACCAATAAGAATTTCACACTTGATGTCCCTAATATCTTTGAATGGAAAATTCTTGTATAATTTAAAAATATCTACAAAAATTTTGCTTTAATTTAGTTATATCACTCTCTAACTCTAAATCTCATTTAATGTGACCTTTACATCACATTAGTTTGGTTATATAAAATTTCTTTAGTTTATTGCCTTTTAATCATAACAAATATTTTCTTTGTATTCTAGTAATAATATTTTATAATCTATGATTATTTATTTTTGTTATTCATAGTAGTTGAAAAATATGTTCAATCAACACAAAACAAACATCATTGGGGTCGTTTGAATGGGCATTGTGAAATTAAATTTCTTTTTTTTATATTTTTAAGTATAATATTTTTTAGATATTTTTGTGAGTTCTTTTAATTCATACAAGATTTGACTATAACAAATTTACACTCGATTTTCTTAGTCCTTGGAATGCAACTTTCCTATACAATTTATCGTATTTCTTAAAATATTTTTCTTTTATTTTGGTATAATATTATGAAACTCTAATTGTCCTCTTCTATGACCTTTATAATATTATCATTTTGTTATATAATATTTCTCCAATTTGTCTTGTTTTAGCTTTTTGAATTACTTAATATAAAATAATTATTTATTTTTAATTATTATTTTAATTTGTAATTATCAGTAATTCGAAAATTGGTCAATTCGATATTAAACAATTATCGTTGAGCTCATGTCCACATGCTCTAATCAATTAAATTATTTCTTTTATATTTTTAAATATTTTAGTTTTAGATTTTTGCTTTCTTTTCATGCCTTTTTTATTCATACTTACACTAACAATCAAGGATTTTACAATCTATTTTTTTGAATCTTTGAATGTCGCTTACCCACATAATTTATATTATTTGCTCAAATCCTTCACTTTGATTTCATTAGATTTCTATAAAACTCGTATTTTCCTCTTGGGTGATAATTAAAACACGTTTGTTTGTATATATTAGTTTGTTTCAATTTGTCTTATTTTATTTTTAATATATTTTGGTTATATTAAAATAATAATTTTTATTTATTTATCCTTTTGTTCTTAGTATATCAAATTGAGGTTCAATGGATATGAAACAAACATTATTGGACTTACCTCGATGGGCATTATCCAATTAAATCATTTTTTATATTTTTAAATTACCTTTTTTTAAATTTTAACAAGCTTTATTAGGCATATCGATTCGCATCTAATTTTGCAATTGAGGATATTGCACTTTATCTCTTTAAAATCTTGCAGTACAACTTTCACATACAATTTATGTAATATTTTAAATTTACTTTCTCTAAATTTTTTATATTACTATGTATCTCAAAATCTATCATTTTTTTATCATTATGTTGCAATGATTTTCCTATATCTCGTTACTTCAACTTATCAGAATTCAACTTAAATATATGTTTGCTTAACATTACAATTATTGTTTATTATCATTTACGCTTATTTTGTTTTGTAATTTATAGTAATGCCGAAAGAGTACTCATCGAGACAAAACAAATGTAGCTCTAAACATCTCAAAAGTTATATCAAATGAAATAACCATTTTTGCATTTTTAAATATTTAATTTTCTATGGTTTTCGCACATTGTAGAAAACATTTTGATTCATACCAGATTTGGCAATCAATGATGTTATACCCATTCCCCTTAGTAAATTGAAGTGTAATTTTTTATACAATTTAACTAGACATTTAAAATGTTTTAATTTCATTTGCTCATATTACTTCGCAACTCAAAATTTTCTCTCATGTGACCTTTAACATTACATCAATTTAGCTATACTACATTACATCAATTTATCTAATTTATGGGTTATTAAGTATTTGCTTATTACAAAAAAACCATTATCATTTTTTATGCTTATTTAATATGGTAAATCTTAGTAATGCTGAACGAGGTATGATGAAAACAAAACAAAAATCATTGAACACATCTAAATGAGTTCTATCTAATTAAATTTTAAATTTTATAATTTTAAATAGTTTTTTTCTAAGATTTTGGAATATTTTATAAAATATTTTAATTTGTGTCTATTTGGGGATCTAGGAGGTTACACTTGATTGCTTTAGTATTTTGGAATGCATTTTTCCTGCATAATTTTTCTTAATTCTTTTCTAATGACCTTTACATTTTTTATTTTATTATATAACAATAAATCAATTTATCTAATTTTTATTTTAATATATATCAACTGATATTTAAAGTAATAATTTGTTATCATTATTACAAAATTACTTTATTGATTTGTAGTAATTACAAATGAGTTCCATTTGAGAGGAAAGCAAGGTCATTGGGTGAGGATGATGAGCTTTAACTAATAATTTAATATTCTTAAGTATTTTATTTTCTGGGGCTCTACTATGTTTTTCGAGGCATTTTTTTTTCACATGATCTCCTTAGTGTCTTCAAATGCAATTTCATGAACAATTTATCTCATTTTTTCAAATTTGTTTCTTTGATTTAGTTATATTTTAATGAAACTTTAACTCTATTCTTATGTGAGTTTAGCATCTTTTGATTTGGTTATATTGCATTTCTACTATTTATCTCATTTCAACTATGATATGTATCTATATATATATATTTACTTACTTTTGAAACAATAATTTCTCATTACTTATGTCTAATTATTTTGGCAATTCATAATAATAAAAAATGAGGTGTGATGGAGAGGAATCAAATGTTGTTGGAGTTATTTTGATGAGCTCTTTATAAATTTTAAAATGTTATTTTATATTTTTAAATATATTATTTTATATAGCCTGTACATGTTTTATGAGACATTTTACTTCATATCTTAACTGATGATTAAGGATATTACACCTTATCTCTCTTTAGTATGCTGAAATGCAAAATTTTCTTATATTTGACCTCATTTCAACCAATAAGTATGTTTGGCTATCTTTCTATTTTTCTTAAATTCTCATCTCATGTGGCATTTATAATGATTTGATTTTATTTTATTACATTGCCTCAATTTATGTCATTTTAGCTTTAATATACACTTGTTTAATATTAAAAAGTATTTTTCTCTTATTTTTGTTTATTTAATTTCATAATTTTTATCGAAAAAAATCAAATGGAGTAGCACTCGTCTTGGTGAGCTCTATCTATTTTAATATTCATTTTTTTTGTATTATTTATACTTTTTATTTTGCATAGTTTTGGAATGCTTAATGAGACATTTCAATTATTAATGTATGTTTTATTTTCTAATGCAAATTTCTCATCTATTTTATAAAATTTCTTTAAATGTTTTGCAGTGCTTTGGTTATATCACTATCTAATTATAATTTAATGTTGTGTGACCTTCACATCACATTTTTTAAGTTATAATAAATTAATTCAAATTGTCTTATTACGAGATAAATATATTTTTTAAATATTATAATAATAATACATTATTATTTAGTTCTATTTGCATTAATAATTTATGTTAATTAAAAGTTTTTGCATAATTATTTTAAAAGTTTTAAATAATTTATTTTTAAGAGTTTTTGCATATTTTGAGCAATTTCAATTTGTAATTGTTTTAGTTGTAACCCTTATCTTTTTAATATCATCGAACGTAACTTTCATAAAATGTATCTTATTTCTTAAAAATATATTTTTTAATAACAATTGATGATGAACACATCAAAACAAATTTTTTGAAATTAAATAATTATTTTAAAAGTTTTAAATAATTTATTTTTAAGAGTTTTTGCATAATTTGGAGTAATTTCAATTTGTAATTGTTTTAGTTGTAACCCTTATCTTTTTAATATCATCGAATGTAACTTCATAAAATGTATCTTATTTCTTAAAATGTTTTTGCTTTGATTTTGTTATATTAATGTGAAAATATAGTTCTTTTCTCCTATGATATTTACAATACTGTCATTTTGTTTTGTTATATTTCTTCCATTTATCTCATTTTAGTTTTGTTATATATTTATTAAATATAAGAAATATTATTTATTACAGTCTGTTCTTATTTTCTTTGGTTATTTTTAGTAATTCCATAAGAGATCCAATCAATGCAACAAAAAAAAATCATTGGACTCATTTTGGTGATCTCTAATCAATTAAATATTCATTTTTATATTTTTAAATATTTATTTTTATGGTTTTTTACTTACTTTGCAATGCTTTTGATTCATACCTACATTGATGATTAATGATCTTATACTTGTTCTCCTGACTATGCTTGAATGATTATTTCCATAACATTTATTAGATTTCTTCAAATCTTTTGCTTTACTTTTAATAATATTTTTTTATGAATGTTGAATTCTCATCTCATGTGACAATTACAACACTTTGTTTAGTTATATTACATTACTATAATTTACTTTATTTCATCTTTAATGGATTCTAAATTAATATTAAAATAATAATTTATTATTATTTCTAATTTTTTAAATTCATAATATTTCCAGATGAGGTTTGATGGAGGCCAAACAAATGATATTCAACTCATATTGATGACTCCATATAATTAAATATTTATTTTTTAAAATTTTTGGGTTTTGGAATTCTTTACGAGAAATTTTTATTTTTACATAATTTAATGATTAAGCATGTTTTACTCAATGCTTTTAATATATTGGGATACAAATTATAATTATAATTTTTTTAAAATTATTTTCTTGATTTTGTTATATTACTACGCATTTCAAAATCTTTCATGCTATGACCATTACGTTGTAGTTATTTGGTTAATTACTTTGCTTCAATTTATCAAATTTTATCTTAAATTTATTTTTAATTGAGACAAAATAAAAGTCATTGAATTTGGCTCAGTGGGTGCTAGCTAGTTAAATACATATTCTATATTTATAAATAATAACTATTTTATGGTTTTGCCACCATGAGGGATTTTGATTCATACCTGGTTTGTTGATTAAAGATGTTACCCTTGATCTCCTTAATCTCTTTGAGCACTACTTTTGTTACATAATTTAACCTATTTTTTCAATTTTTTCTTTGATTTGGTGTATTGCAATGTAATTCTAATTCTCCTATCATGTGACTTTCACATCACTTCAATTTGGTTATAATTTATTCCTTTAATTTATCTAATTTATATTTTTTGTATGCTGTCTTAATTTTTAAATGAAAGTTTATTATTGTTTACATTTATTTAATTTCTTAAACATTTCTAATTAGAAAAAGGATTTGTCAAAATGAAATAAAAGAGATTGTGATCATCTTAATGAGTTTTATATAACTAAATTTTCATTTCTATATGTTTTTTAAAATATTTTTATTTTCTTTGAATTGGACTTTCTTTAAGAAGCATTTTGATTCAATTTAATCTAGTAATTGAGATTTTTACACACAATCATGTTACTATCTTAGAATAAAAACTATCTTGAATTAATTTTATCATTTTGTTATATTTTAAACTTAAAATTGGTTTATATAAATCTAGATCACTTCTTGTGTGACATTTACATTGTTTCTATTTGGTTATATTACATTGCTATCACATTTCAACATGAATATATATCTACTTTATATTAAAATATTTATTTGTTGCCAATTATGTTTAATTACGTAGGTAATTTGTCATAATAGGTCGAGATGAGATCTTTTCAAGACAAAACAAATATTGTTGTACTAGACTTTATGAGTTGTATCCAATTTAATAATCATTTTGATATTTTTTTTGAATTTTTTTTTTATAGTTTTGGCATGCTTTATGAGATAATTATATTAGTATTTGATTTGACTATGGAGGATGTTATACCCAACCTCTTTAATATTTTTTAATGCATCTTTCTTATATAATTTATGTCATTTTTTAAAAGTTTTTCTTTTATTAAATTTCTATGAAACACTTACCTTGCTTTCATGCGACTTTAAGATATATTAATTTTGCTATGTTATATTCATTTAATTTATCTCATTTTAGCTTTAATATTTATTTACTTAATATTGAAATAATAATTTATTATTATTTATGTTTAAATAAATTGATAATTCATAGTAATTCTAAATAAGGTCTAATGGAGATTAAATAAATATCATTAGACTTATCTCAATAAGCCATTTATTGATAAAAATTAAATTTCATATCTTTACTTATTAAGTTTCTATGGTTTTTGCCTATTTCTTTTGAAACGTTTTACTTTAAATCATATTTGATGATCATTGATGTTATATTCGATCTCCTTAGTATGATGGAATGCAACATTCTAGTTTTTTTTACCTGATTTCCTCAAAGTATTTTTATTAGATTGCATTATTTTGTTATGCTATTCATATTCTTTTATAGCAAGCTATTTACATTTCTTTGATCTGAATATATTATATTTCTTCAATTCATCTTATTCTAGCTTTATTATATATTTATTTAATTTTTGAATAATAAGTCATTCTTATTTATGTTTCTTTAATTTTTTTAATTTGTAGTAATTACAAATGTGCTTTGACTCAAATGAAACAACATCATTGGACTCTTTATTAAGAGCTGTATCTAATTAAATATTTATTTTATTATTTTTTAAATTGCCTTTTTTATAAAGTCTTTGCATGATTTATGAGGCATTTTGATTTGTGCATAATTTTAAGATTGAGGATGTTACTCTTACCTTTTTTATTTTCTTCGAATGCAACATTCGCATTTATTTTATCTTAAGTGTTGAAATTTTTCACTTTAATTTGTTTATAATACTATGTAACCAAAAATGTCTTCTCACGTGTCATTTGCAAACATTGATTTAGTGATTTTACATAACTGCTATTTATCTCATCTATTATATATACACTTAATATTGAAATAATGATATATTGTTATTTACTTTTATTTTTTAGTAATTTCAAACAAGGCCTAATGGAGACGAAAGAAATGTCATTAGATTCATCTTCACCAGGCATAACAAAGTAAACCTTCATTCTTATATTTTATATTTTTTGTTTTCTATTATTTTTGCTTGCTGTACAAGTCATTCAATTTCTAGCTGATTCGTTATCAATGATATTTCAAATGATCTCCATAGTATTTTGGTATTCAACTTTCTACCACAATTTATCTCATTTTTAAAAATATTTCAATCTGATTTGATTATATTACTATGTAACTCTAAATCTGCCCTTGCTTGACCAATATTACTTAAATTTATATAATTTAAGCTTCATTGTATTTTTTCTTAATATTAAAATAATATTTTTATTTATACATATTTACCATGGTAAATTTTTGTAATTTCAAATGAGATCTATTAAATATTAATTTTAATATTTTTAAATATTTTATTTCTAACGTTGTTTCATTCTATATGTGAGATTTTTGATTTCTACAATATTTTGTGATCAAGGATTTTAGCTTAGATCCTCTTGAAATCTTAAAATGTAATTTTTCCATACAATTCAACTCATTTAATCAAAATTTTCACTTTATTTTGTTTTATGTCACTCTAAATCTCTTCTTTTCTAATTTTTACATTGCTTTTATTTGGTTATATTACATTACGTCAATTTATCTCATTTCAACTTTATTATATATCTACTTAATAGTCAAATACTCATTTATTATTATTTATTTTAATTACTTTTATAATTCATAGTAATTCAAAATGAGGTTCATTTTAGACTAAATTAATTTCATTAGAGTTATCCCGAGAATTTTTATCCAATTAAATATTATTTTTCATGTTTTAGTATATTGTTGAAGTGTTTGTCATGCTTTTGAGGAATTTCAGTTCATACACTATGTGATAATCTGGGAAGTTACAATCGAACTCTTTAGTATCTTTGAATATGGGTTCCTTGTACAATTTATCTTATTTTTACAAATTTTTTACTTTGATTTTGTTATATTTCTATGAATGTCAAATTGTTCTCACATGCAAATTTAAAACATTTAATTTGGTTATCTTACATCATTTTAATTTTTTTTCATTTAACTAGAATATATTTTCACTTTTTAATGAAATAATACATTATTTTCATTTTTGTTTAATTAATTTTGTAATTAATGGTAAATAAGCATCGAAAGGCTCCTGTTGGTGAGCTTTATCAAATTAAAAATTAAATTTTATATTTCAAATATTTTATTTCCCATGATTTTCATTCGTTTTGTGACACATTTTTCATCACAGTTGATTTGATGATCGAGTAAGTCACACTAGTATATTTGAATGCAAGTTTCCAACATATTTTGCCTCATTTCCTCAAAGTTTTGTCTTGAATTTTTTTACATTACAACATTACACTATTTCTCATCTCATTTGTACTTTATATGACATTGATTTTGCTATATTAAATAGATAAAATGATCTCTTTTTAATGTTATTTTAAAATTACTTAAGAATAAAATAATAATATATTCTTATTTATGATTATTTATTTTGATAATTTGTAGTAATTCCATACAAGGTCTTATCCAAGCAAAAAAATGTTGCTGGACTCACATTGTCGAAAACCATCTAATTAAATATTCATTTAATTTTTTAAAGTATTTTATTTTCAATGGTTTTTACCTAATTTTTATGTCTCTTTGATTCATACAAAATTTTATGATTGATGATGTTACACACAATTTTCTAAACATCTTGGAATGATACTTTCCCATAAAATTTATCTCATTTCTTAAATTTTTAAGGTTCATTTTTTTGTATTACTATAAAATTTGAAATCTCTTCTCCTGTGACCTTTATATTAGTTTGAGCTTTTTATACTACATTACTTCAATATATATTATTTTAGCATTAATGTACATTTACTTTACATTAAAATGAATATTTATTTTTATTGATAATTTATTTGCTTTTGTAATTTCTAATAATCTTAAAAAGAGGTCTGATAGAGATGAAACATACATCATCAGACTCATCTTGATGAGCTTTAAACATTTGAATTTTTTTTGTTTTCTCAATCACTTTGTTTTTTATGGTCTAAGCACACTTTACTCAACATTTTGCTTTTAACAAATTTGATGATTACACATGATCTCAATAATATCATAGAATATGACTTCCTCCTATAGTTTATGTCTTTTCTTAAAGCTTTTGGATTTGATATGATCATTTTATATTGTAACTCTAAATCTACTCTTCGATGACCTTTACATCTCATTGTTTTAGCCTTATTACTTTGCTTTAACTTAGTTTATTTCAACTTTAATATGTATTATTTAATATTGAAATAATTGTTAATTATTATTTATGCTTATTCTCTTTAATATTTTGTAGTAATTCATAATGAGGCACAATCATTTTAAAATAAATGTCATTGGACTCATGTTGATTAAATTTATCATTTCAAAGTAATAATTTTTATATTTTTTTAGTTTATTATCCTTTGAGTTCTTTGCATCTTCATGAGACATTTTTATTATTAATATTAAAATAATTTGTCCCAATAAGTTTTATCTAATAAAAATTTTATTATATTAATAAATTTTTATTTTATTATTTACTAGGGATTTTGGTCATTTTACTAGACTTTAGAATTTACAACAAATTTAATGATTGAGAAAGTTATATTTCAACTTCTTAATATCTTGGACTTGAACATTCTCATACAATTTATTTCTTTCTTCAAATTAGTTTGTTTTGATTCGATTATATTAATATATAATTCTAAATCTCCTCATATATGACTTCTGCATCACTTCGATTTAGATGTATTATATTTTTTCAATTTATCTAATTTAAGATTTGATATTTTTATTTGATATTTAAATAATATTATATTATTATTCATATTTATTTAATTTGATAATTTATAGTAATTATAATTTAGGTATGATTTAAGTGAAATAAATTACCTTAGGCTTATCTCAATGATCTCTATCATAATAAATATTTTTATTCATTTTTTAAAAAAATATTATTTTCTATGGTTAGTAAATTACTTATAAGATATTTTTGATTTATACATCGTTTAATGATTCAAGATGTTACACTCTACCTTCTAAGTGTTCTGGAATATAACTTTCTTTTAAAATTTATCTCCTAAGTGTTTTTGTTTGATTTGTTCATATTACTATGAAACTATAATTCTATGCTTATGTGACCCTTACAACACTTCTATTTTGTATAATTACATAACTTTAATTTATCTAATTTTAGCATTATTGTATATTTACTTATAGTAAAATTACACTTTATTATTATTTATGTTTATTTAATTTTGTAATTCTTAGTGATTTCAAATATGACTCAATTTAACCATAAAAAAAACGTTGTTTAGCTCATCTTGATGTGCTCTATCAAACAAAATATTATTTTTGTTTTTTTTAATATTTTATTTTCTATGGTTTTAACACACTTTATGTTATATTTTGATTCACAAATAATTTTATAATCAATAATGTTGCACTTGATATCCTTAGTGTCATAGAATGTTACTTTCTCACACAATTTATCTCATTTTATTAATTTTTTTTGCTAAGTTTATCTAACACTAAATCTCTTGTCATGTGACTTCTACATAAATGTATTTTGGTTATATTTATATTGCTTGAATTTATATCTTTTGAGCTTAAAGATGTATATCTACTTTGTATTGAAATGATATTTTATGTTTATTTATATTTTTGTACTTTTGTAATTTGCGAAAAATCAAAACATGACTTGATTGAGCTCTATCTAACTAAATCCTTTAAATATTTTCTAAATAATATTTTTTCTATCATTTTCATATTCTTTACCAGTCATTTCGATTCATAACCATTTTAATGATCAATGATGTAACACTTGCTCTTATTATGTTCTTGTTATGCAACTTTTCCACATAATTTATCTCACTTCTACAAACACTTCTCTTTATTTTTATAATATTACAATAAAATTATAATTTTCTACACATGTGGCATATATATAGCTATGAATTCTTTATATTAAATTTCTTTAAATTTGTCATTTTATTTTTTATATATGTTTACTAACTATTAAAATGATAATTTAATATTATTTATGATTATTTGTTTTGATAGTTCACTATAATTCGGAACAAGGTCTAATGGAGATGATTGAAATGCAGTTAGACTCCTCTCGATATGCCCTATCAAGTTTAATAATTAATAATATATTATTAAATATTTATTATTATTAACATTTAGAATATTTTATAAGAAATTTTGAATTGAACATAATTTGATATTTTAGTGAGTTGCAATTGATCACCTTTGTATCTCACATTGTAACTTTCCTGTACAATTTTTCACATTTACTTAAATGTTTTCTTTAATTGGGTTACATTATTATGTAACTCTAAGTCTATTCTAATGCGACGTTTACATCGCTTTGATTAGGTTGTATTATGTTTCTATGATTTATCTAATTTCTCATGTTGTATATATGTACTTAAAATTTAAAAAATATTATATTGTTATTTATGACTATTTACTTTGGTAAGTCACAATATCTCCAAACTAAGTTCGATCATGATGAAATAAACATCATTAGACTCGTCAAAACAAGATTTATGCAATTAAATATTTAATTATGCATGTATAATTTAAATATAATAGTTTCTAGGGTTTAGGCATGCTTTAAAAGGTATTTTGATTTTTACATCATATTTCAATCGAGGATGTTACACCCGATCTCTTTAGTATATTGGAGCAAAAGTTTCATAGACAATTTTTCTAATTTCACCTAATTTTTTCCTTTTAATTTGTTATAATACTATGTATCTCTAAATATCATCTTATTTTACCTTTATATAATGTTGATTTTTTTTATTGCATTGTTTAATTTATCTTATTTTAGCTTTAATATATATTTTCTAAACATTAAACTGACAATTTATTTTTTTTACAATTGTTTACATTAGTGGCTCTCAAAAATTTAAAACTAGGTTTGATCCAAAAGAAATAATTGTCATTGGAGTTGTCTTGTTAAGAATTATGTTATGAAATCTTTATTGAAATATTTTATTTTAAAAAAAATTTCATATTTTATGAGTCATTTTGAGTATCTAGTTTATTACGTTTGATCTTCTTTGTATCTTGGAATGCAACTTTCACTTATAATTTATGTCGTTTTTTCGAATTATTTTCTTTGATTTGATTATATTACTATGAAACTCAATTTCTTCTCCCATGTAACATTTGTAAGTTTATTATTTTGTGATATTATATTACTTCATTTATGTTATTTTAGCTTTATTACATAATTTGTAAATATATAATTAGTAATTAATTATTATATTTCTCTTTTTCATGGGTAATTTATAGTAAATCTATATGTAGTAGAATCAGTATGAAATAATTAATGTATGACTTGTCACAAACAGCTTTAATCATTTAAATATTTTTTTATATTTTATAATTATTTTTTCTTTTGGTACTCGTTAGTAGACATTTCGATATGCCTAATTTGGTAATTAATGATGTTACACTCAAACTCCATTGTATGTCAGAATATAACCTATTTGTGTGATTTGTCATAATTTAAAATTTTTTAAATTAATTTTGTTATTCTATAATCTAACTCATATTTTTTTTGTCCTATCACATTTATATCACTTTTATTTGGTACTATTTAATATAAAAAAATAATTTAATGTTTTTAATATTTTTATTTTATGATGAATTTGTAGCAACTCCAAATGATCTTAGATCGAGATGTAGTAAACGTATGTGGACTCATCTCAATCAATTCTATCCAATTAAATATTCTTTTTTTAATATTTTTTTAAGATTTTACATTTTATGGTTTTTTCTACAATCAAAAAGAAATTTTAATTCTTACGAGATTTGATGATTAAGATTGTTAGTCCTTAGTTTTTTTTGCCACTTTCTCGTAAACGTTTTTTCATTTCTTTAAAATTTGCACATTGTTTTTATTATATCTTAATGTAACTCTAAATCTCCTCTCATGCAATATTACAACACTTTCACTTGGTTATATTATATTCATGAAATTTAACTTATTTCAGATTTAATATATATGTAATTATTAAAAAATTGTATTATTTATGTTTATTTATTTTTTAATTCATAATAATTCTAAGTGAGGTATGATCATGATGATAAAAGACTTATTAAACTCATCTCGACCAGCTCTATCCAACTAAAAAATTAATTTTTATTATTTTAAAAGAGCAATTTCCAATAATTTTTAAATGATTTATAATGTATTTTGTTTCTTACGTATTTTATGATCAAGGATATTACACTTGATCCCCTCAGCACCTTTGAATTTAGCTTTCTTATCTAATTTATCTCATTTCTTTGAAATTTTTCTCTTTGATTATTTTATCTTACTAAATTTGTTATAATATATCATTTTTGTTATCAATTTTCAACATTAATATATATTTTCTTTTTATGATTGCGAAACTTTATTAATATTTATAATTATATATTTTAGTATATCATAAAAATTTAAAAATCGGATTGATCGTTATGAAATAAATGTTATTAGACATGCCGTAATGTGCTTTATCTAATTAATAATTTTTTTTTATATTTTTAAATATTTTGTTTTTACGATTTTTTACATATTTTTTTAGACAACTAAATTCATAACTTTTTTATGATCAAGGTTGTCACACTCGATTTTCCTCGTATGATCAAATGAAACATAGCCTGTAATTCATTTCTTTTTCCTAAACTTTGCATTTTGATTTGCTATTGTTACCTGGGAACGATAATTCAACTCTCTTGTAATAATTATAATGTTGTGATTTGGTTATAATACATTACTTCAATTATCTTGTTTTAACTTTTCTATATATTTCATAAAAAAAATAATAATAATTTATTTATTTTATTTTTTATTTTCTTTATAAATTTAGGTAACGTTAATAAGGTTCTATCAATACAAGGAAATGTGATCGAACTCATCTCAATGAGATCAAATTAATTAAATAATTTTTATATATATTTAAATATTTCATTTTTTTAAGGTTTTTGGAAAATTTTATGACAAATTTTAATTTGTAGCTTATTTTATGAACAAGGAAATTGTACTCGATGTCCTCAGTATTTTTGAATGTAGCTTTCTTGCACTATTTATCTTGTTTCTCCAAATCTTTAATTTTGATAATGTTATATTACTATAAAACTATGACACTAGTCTAGTGTCACCGTTACATCACTATGTTTTTGTTTAGTTATATTTCTTCAACTAATGTCATTTAAGTTTCATTAAATATTTATTAAATATTTAAATAAAAATGTATTCTTATTTATGTTAAGCTTTTCTAATTATTTGAATCTATTTTTAAATAAAGTCAGGTTGACATGAGAGAAAAATAATTGGTCTCATCTAAATGAGCTCTGATCAAATAAATATTCATTTTCATATTTTTTTTAAAAATATTTTCATTCTAAGGGAATTGGCTTGCCTTATGTGGAATTTCTATTTGTGCCAGATTTGTATCTTACTATCCTATGATTATATTTTCTCATATATTTATCTCATTTCTTCCAATTCTACTCCTATGTGACATTTATATTGCTTTGATTTGGCAAGATTAAATTGTTTTATTTTTTTTTGTTCAAGGTTTAATGTATAATTACTTCATTCTAAAAAAATTGTTAATAATAATTTTTTAAAATTATTTTGAAAATTAGTAATAATTCTAAACAAAATCTTATCAAGAGGAAAGAAGTTGTTAAATTAATCTTCCTTATTTTTTTTAATTATTTTATTTTTCTAATGTTTTTTATGATTTATCAGATATTTCAATTTTTTAGCTGATTTGATGATCGATGATGTCTCAACTAATCTCATTAAATCTTGGAACTTTGCATTCTTGCATAATTTATCCTATTTCTATAAACTTTTTTCTTTTATTTTGTTATAATACTATGTATGTCTAAATCCTCCCTGGTGTGACTATTTACATTACTATGATTTGGTTATAACACAATGTTTTAATTTTTTTTCTCATTATAGCTTTAATATATGTTTACCTAATATTAAATAATTACTTCATTCATATTTATGACTAATTTGTTTTGTAATTCTCATTAATTCCAAATGAGGTGTAACCATGATGAAACAAACTTCATTTGACTCATCTTGATGAGCTTTATTGAATTAAATTTTTGTTGAAATATTTTGGGAAATTTTTAATTTTTAGCATATTTTGAGATATTAACATTCATACCTGATTTAACGATCAAGGGCGCTACACTATATCTCTATGTTATCTTGGAATGCAACTTTTCGAAAATTTAATCTAATTTGTTCAAACTTTGGGCTTTTGTTTTGTTGTGTTAATATGAAACTCTGCTTCTCCTCTCATTATTAACTAACATCATTTTGATTTAGTATTATTATAAGGCTTTAATTCATCTTATTTTAGCTTTGTTATTTTTTTATTGAGTATTAAAATAAATTTTTTGTTATCAATGCTTATTTAATTTTGTAATTCATAGTAATTCCAAATGTGTTTCGTTAAAGAGTTCTGCTAAGTCAATATTTATTTTTATATTTTTATAAATTTTGTTTATTGGGTTTTCAAACTCATTGTAAGAAATTTCAAATTTTACATCATTTAACTAGTAAATATGTTAAACTCGATCAACTTATTCTATTGGAATGCAAATTTCATATCGAAACTATCTCATTTCTTCTAATATTTTATTTTGATTTGACTGTATTGCTATAAAACTCTAATATTTCTCTCATGCGACCTTTACATCATTTTTATTTTGTTTTATTACATTATTTTTGTTTATCTCATTTTGGCTTTATGATTTATTTGATTGATATTAAAATAATATTTTATTATTATTTATGCTTAGTTAGTTTAGAAATTTATAGTAATTCAAATGATGTTTGAATAAGACAAAAATACTAGACTTGTATCAATAATCTTTATCTTTTTAGATATAAATGTTTTTGCATTTTTATGTTTTACTTTCTCTTGTTTGGTCATTTTTTATGACAAGTTTTGAATCGTACCTCTTTTGGCTATCGATGATATCACAGTAGATCTCCTTAGTATGTTCGAATGCAACTTTATGTACAATTTTTGCAATGTTTTTGAGATGTTTTGATTTAATATTATTATATCAAAATGGGACTATAACTCTCCTCCAGTATGACTTTTACATCTTTTTGAGTTCTTCATAAAACATTTCCTAAGGTTTCTTATTTTAGCTGTAAAATTCATTGCATGAAAATATGATAATAATTTATTATCAGTTATGCCTATTAAGTTTTGCAATTTGTAGTGATTACGATATAGGTTTGATCGAGAAAAATCAAGTGTTGTTTTGCACATCTTCAATCACTATATCAAAATATATATTCATTCTTATATTTTATGGTATTACATTTTCTATGAGTTTTAAATATTTTATGAGTCATTTCTTTTTGTACTTGTTTTATTTATTGAAGATTTTACACTTAATTTTCTTCGTATCTTGGAATTTAACTTTCCATTATTATCTATCCCATTTATTCAATTTTTTTTTTATTTTCTTATATTATTATGTAACTCTTAATATCCTATCATAAGACATTTATATATCATTTATTTTGTTATATTACATTTCTTTAATTTGTCTAATTTCACAATAATTACAAACAAGACCTAATTGAGATGAAAAAACATTTTCAGACTTGTCTTGATAATCTATATCTAATTTGTCATTTATTTTTGTATTTTAAAATTTTTAAATTTGTTTGATGTTTTTTACATTTTATGGGATATATTGTCACGTACATGATTTTATAGTCGAGGATGTTATGTTAAATCTTTGTAGTATCTTTGAATGCAATTTCCTCATATATTTTATTTGATCTTTTCGAATTTTTAACTTGATTTAGTTATATTACTATGAGTCTCTAGTTTTCATCACTCATGATTATTACATCACTTCAATTTGTTTTATTACATTACCTCCATTTAAGTCATTTGAGTGTTGTTATACATTACTTCATCTGGAAATAACATTTTATTATTGTTTATGTTTACTTATGCATTTCACAAAAATTACAAAAGAGAAATGATAGTGGTGAAAAATATGTTGTAAGACTTTTGATGATGTCATCCATCTAATTAACTATTGAAATTGAAATTTTTAGATACTCTATTTCAAAGTGGTTTTGCTTATTTTATGAGACATTTTAATTCGTACCTAATTTGACAATAGAGTGTTAAGTGCTTTATCTACTTTGTATTTTGGAATGAAACTATTCCAAAGTATTTTTTATTAATTTTTTAATTTTTTTCATTTTCATTTATTTATATTTATTTAGCTTTAAATCTACCTGTAGGTGATTTTTCCATCACTTAGATTTTGTTATATTAGATTATTTTAATTTATCATATAAAAGCTTTAACATTTATTTTTGTGTTACTAAAATAGTAATTTGTTATTATTTATGCCAAATAATTTAGTAATTCACAGTAATTAGAAATGTGGTTTAATGAAGATAAAACAAAATTTGTTTAACTTCTCTTGATGAGCTTTATCTAATTAAAAGGTTTTATTTTTATATTTTTTAAATATTTTATTTCTATCATTTTTGTATGATTTATTAGATATTTTGAGTTGTATCTTATTTGAACATTAAGGATGTTACGATCTCCTTAGCTCCTTTGAATGTAATATTTTTTTACACTTTATCTTTTGTTTTGTTAAATTTTTTTCTTTAATTTGGTTATATTATTATGAAACTATAACTCTCCTCTCATGTGAGATTTACATAGCCTTGATTTGTTTAATTATATTAGTATAGTTTAACTTATTTTAGCATTAATATAAATTTGGTTGGTATTAAAATAATAGATTAAAATTATTTTTCTTTATTTTCTATGAAAATTTGCATTGATTCCAAATTAAGTTCAATTGAAGCAAACCAAATATCGTGGACCTCTTCTTGATGGTATATATTAATTAAATATTCATTCCTATATTTTTTTAATTTCTAGTATTTGGGCATGCTTTATGAGACATTTCAATTCATACTGAATTTGATTATTGAGATATTATAGCCAACCTCCTTTTTATAATGGAAAAAACTTTATTTTATAATTTATCCTTTGATTTTTTATTTTACTATTTAACTCTAAGTCTCCTCACATGTGAGATTCACAATTTTTTTATTTGGTTTTTTTAATTACTTAAATTGATCTCCTTAAGCATTACCATTATTTAGAACACATTAATATAAACCATTATAATAATTATGCTAATTTACATTCATAATTCATAGTAACTCTAATTATTATATGATTGAGATGAAACAAATGATATTGGTCTTACTTAGGCAAACTCCATATAGATAAATATTTTTTTAAGTTTAAAAAAATTATATATTAAGCATTTTGGCATGCATTATGAGATATTTTGATTCATACTTAATTTAATTATCAAGGTTGTCGCAATTGATCTCATTAGTATGTTGGAATGTAACTTCATATAAAATTTATCTCATTTCTTCAATTTTTTTTTATTTTATTTAGTGACATTCTAAATGTGCTCTAGTGTGACTCTTTTATGCCTTTGATTTGTTTATATTACATCACTTAATTTTGTCTCATTTTTTTTTAAAATATATTTGCAAACTATTAAAATTTTATTTTAAATTTTTTAAATATTTTATTTAAAATTTTTTAAAATATATTTGCCAACTTACAGAGACATATCGAGGATGTCACTCTCAATCTTTTTAGTGTCATGGAATGTGACTTCTAATATAATTTTTCGTATTTCATGAAAGTTTTTTTTATTTGGTAATATTACTATGAAACCCTTTTTCTCCACTCTTGTAACTTTTACATTTCTTTGATTTATTAAGATTACATTGGCTTAAATTATCTTATTTAAATATTAATAAATAAGTTCTTTCTCTTTGAACCATAATTTGTTATTGTTGTTTCTTTATTTCTTTTGCAATTCTTAGGCATTCTATATGATTTTTGATAGAGATGAAACAAATGTTGGAAATCTCATCTCGACTAGCTCTATCCAATTAATTATTCATTGTTTAGGATTTCAATAGCTTATTTTCTATAGTTTGGTTATGTTTTAAGAAATACCTTAATTCTTACGATGCTTATTGATCAAGGATGTTACACTCTACTTCTTTGGTATCTTGGAATGCAACTTTTCCCAATAACTTATCTTATTTCAGCAAGTTTTCCACTTTAATTTAGTTATATTACCATGAGATGCTAAATCTTGTCTTATGGGACCTTGCTTTGACTTAATTTGCTTAAATTATATTGCTTTAATTTTGCTATTTTAACATTTAATATTTAATAACTAAATATTACAATAATATTCTTTTTTATTATCAATGTTATTTACTTCGTTGATTCATAGTATTCTTAATAAGGCCAGGTCAAGTTGAAATAAGAGTCATTGAAGTTCACTCGACTTGCTCTAACAAATTTAATATTTATTTTTATATTTTTTAAATATTTTTTGTAGTTTTGGAATTCTTTATGGAATATTTTTATTATTACATAATATAATGATCGAGATTATTACAGTCAATCACCTTTTGTTTTATCACACTTTACATGACATTTTAAAATGTACCTAGCTTGATTTTAAAAAATTTCATTTTTTAGGGTTTTGGGATGCTTCATGACATATTTTTTTTAAAAATTTTTCGATGATATAGAATGTTACACAATATCTTCTATGTATCATTTAGTGCAACCTTTTCGAACAATTCATCTAAATTTTGCAAATTTTTTCTTTGAATTAAATATATTACTATGAAAACCTAGTTTCTTTCCTATGTAATATTTATATCACTTTGATTTGGTTGTATAAGATTGGATCAATTCATCTCATTTCAATTTTTAACAAATATTCTCATCATATTAAAAGAATATTTTTTAAAATTAATTGGATAATTTGTTAAAATTATAAATCAGGTATGATAAAGAAAAAACAAATGTTTTTATACTCATGTTGATGGACTCTATCTAATTACATTTATATTTTTATGTTTTATATATTTCTTTTCTAGAGTTTTGGTTACTGTATAAGGAATTCTGATTCAATCTAATTTGATGATCGGGGATGTTACTCTTGATGGCCATTGTGTTTTGGAAAAAAAAATTATGCAAATTTTGTTATTTCTACAAATATTTTAGAATAATCTTATTATATTACTATGTAACTTTAAATGATCCCTCATATGACCATTATAAGTCTTTAATTATGTTATATTGCATTACTTCAATTTAACTTATTAAAAATAAATTTTTTTGTTTACTTATGTTTATTTATACTGGTGATTTGCTATGATTCCTGACGAGGTTCATTGGAGAGGAAACAAACGTCATCGTCTTTCTCCCTTCAATTAAATAACAAAATTTGATATGTTAAATATTTTATTTTCCTTTATTTTCACACACTTTAGAAAATATTTTTATGTGAACTAGATTTAATGGTTAATGATATTACACTTGATCTCTTTATGCTCTTTGAATTTCACTTTCATGTAAAATTAATCTCGCTTCTTCAAATTTTTTTCTTAGCTTTTTATATTATATATTGAAACTATAATTCTTAAATTGTGTTGCCATTACATCCCTTGAATTTGATTATATTGCAATGCTTTAATATATCTCATTTCTTCTTTGATATATATCTACTTTTTATTAAAATAATAATTTATTATTATTTATACTTACTTTTGTAATTTTTAGTAATTCTTAATAAGATTTAATGGAAAAGAAACAAATTACTTGGACTTGCTTCGATGACTTTTATCCAAATATATATCCATTTTTTATATTTTTGAATATTTATTTTTTTAGCATGCTTTATGATGTAATTTGTTTTGTACCCAATTTAGCAATCAAGGATGTACACTTGATATCCTTCATATCATAGAATTTAATTGTCCTTTATAATTTGTCATTTTTCAAAAGACTTGTTTTGAATTAGCTACATTACTATAAAACACTAATTCACCACTTAGGTGAACTTTACAATGCTTTTATTAGGTTATCGTGCTTTGCTCCTATTTATCTCTTTTAAGATTTAGTATATATGTTTTTTATATTAAAATAATAATTTACTGTTATTTATGCTTGTTTACTTAAATATAAATTCTAAATATTATTTTTTTATATTTTTAAATATTTTATTTTCAATGATTTTATGTAATTTTTGAGACTTTTTGATTTGTACCTAATTTGGTAACAAGGGATTTCGTACTCCATCTTTTTAGTATCTTTGAATGTGAATTATCAAATAATTTATCTCATTTCTTTAATTAAATTCCTTGATTTGAATATGCAAGCATGAAAGTCAAATTCTTCTTTTATGTGATTTTTATATCACTTTTATTTGGAAATATAATAATATTGCTTCAATTTATCTTATTTTAGGTTTAATACATATATTTCTTAATATTAAATTACTATTTATCATTATTTATTCCAATTTTTTTTGTAATTTGAATTATTCCAAATGAGGGTTGAACGACACTAAACATGCATCATTGGACTCATCTTGATGACTCTACTCTTCTTTTTGTGCACTATATATGAAACTTTTTTATTTTTACTTAATTTGAGGATCAAGATGACTACACATGATCTTCATTAGTACTTTTGAATGCAACTTTTGAAATAGTCAGATAAATTGTTTAGGATAATTACTTTCTAAGATAGTTAGGAAACTGAATGCAACATCTTCGATCATTAGATATGGTATGAATTGAGTTCTTTAGCAAAGTATACTAAAACCATAAAAATAAAAATATTAAAATTTTGCAAAAAATATTTAATTTCATAGACCTTCTCTAAACGAGTCCAACATTCTCTCCTTCATCTCGATTAGATCTCGATTAAAACTATTGCCAATTACGAAAACTAAAACCATAAATAATAAAATTAAATTAATACTTTTATATTAAGAAAGTGAATATTATGGCTAATATGAGTTAAAAAATAATATAATATAACAAAATAAAAGATATGCAGGGGTCACAAAAGAGAACTATCTGATGGCACTATGACCTAACCAAAGAAAAAAGTTTGAAAAATATTAGATATAAATTTTTTGGAATGTTGCATTCCATAATTTTAATGAGATTGAGGATAACATTCTTGATCAATAAGTTATGTATAAATCAAAATGCATTTCAAAAAGTGCTAACTCCCTACAGAGTAAAATTTATATCAGAGCTGCATATTTAATTCAGTATAGCTCATTGAGAGAAGTCAAAAAACTTTGATTTTTTTTGGATCTAACAATAATTTGAATTATAGTAAATTACCAGATTTAATATAAATAATTATTAATTATTTGCTATTTTATATTAATTAAATATATAATAAAACTTGATGAAAATAAATTAAAGTTATGTAATGTAGCCAAATCATAGCAATGTGAATGTAATATGAGAGAACAATTAGAGTTACACAATATATCAAAAAGAAAAGGAAATATTTAACAAATAAAGTAAGCCGTTCAAAAAAGTTGAATATCAAGATGATATCAAGATAAAGTGTAATATTCTCTATTATCAAATGAGGTGCTATTAAAAATGCCTTGTAAAGTATGGTAAAATAATAAACAATAAAATATTTTAAAACACAATCAATATTTAATTAGATAATTGTACTCCAGCATAATCTAGTGAAGTTTTTTCATTTAAATTGGACATCTTATGGATTTCTTTTAATTATTGTGAATAATAAATTGGTAAAAGTTGATTGAGCTGAGTCAAAAAAACTATCTTTCTTCCTAATTAGACCACGTCTAGAATAATCTTGGTTAACTTTATAAAGTAGTATAAATAAAACTATATTGTTATTTCAATGTTAATTGAATATATATTAACGATAAAATAAGATAAATTGAACCAATATAGTATAAAAAAGGTGGTGTCAAGGTTGCATAAGAAGAGATATATAATTAAGTAGGGAAAAAGAATTCAAACTAAAAAACTTGGAAAAATGGAATTAATTGAATTAAAAAGCTATATTATAGGACACTAAGGCAATCATAAGTAGCTTCGTTGATTTTCAATTAAGGTATGAATACAATTATCTTATAGAATGTGTAGAAACTTTAGAAATAAGAATATTTTAAAATAAAAAAGTAAATATTTAATTCGATAAACCGCATCGAGAAGAGTGATGTAAGTGTTACATGAGAAAAGTTTTTTAGTTATATAGTAATATAACAAAATCTGGGCAAAAAATTGAACAAATACAAAAAAGTTTATTGCAAGGCGACTTTGAAAGATACCAGGGGGATCAAGTTTAACACATTCAATTATGAATTTAAGAATGAATCAAAAAATCACATAAAGTGTGTGATAAAAAACAAATACTTAGAAATATAGAATTTAATATTTAATTCCACATCATGATAGTTGCAACAACATTTGTTTTGTATTAATCATTCCACATTCAGAATTACTTTCAATTAATAAAATAAATAAGTGGAACTAAAAATAAATTATTATTTTAATGTTGAATAAATTACTATTAAAGTTGAAATGTGGCAAATTAATGCGATGTAACCAAATAATGCCAAAACGATGTTAAGGTCTCACGAGAATAGATTTAAAGTTACATTATAGTCTAACAATATCTAAGGAAAACATTTGAGAAAAGAGATAAATTGTACAAGAGTGTTTAATTTTAATACACTAGAAAAATTTAATGTAATATCATTGATTATTGCATATGTTATAAATAAAAAGGCATCATAAAGTATGTCAAACTATGGAAAATAAATATTTAAAAATATTGAAATTAATATTTAACTTGATAGAACATATCAAAATAATTCTAACCAAGATAATTTCATCATAATTAAACATAGTAAGGAAATACAATAGAATTCCAAAGTTAATACACATAAAAAGTAATGCTTTTTAATGTTAATCATTTATATATTAAAATCAAAATGATAAAAATTTGGAAAAATCAATGTAACTAAATTAAAGAGATGTACAGGTTGCAAAAGAGAAGATTTAGAGTCACATATTAACCAAAACAAATCAAAGCCAATATTTGAAGATGTTATTAAAATTGAGCTATAATGTTGCGCTCAAAGGTACAAAAGATATCATATGTAACATCTTTAATTACAAAATTATGGACAAATTTAATATCTTATAAAGCATATGAAACACATAGAAAATGAACATTTAAAAATATATAGGTAATATTTAATTAGATAAAGCTCATTGAGTTGAGCTAATGCCATTTATTCTTCTAAATTGAGCCTCATTTGAAATTATTATGAAAAACAAATGTGAATAAGAATAAATAATAATAAATTAACATTTTAATATAAAAAATATATTAAGGTTATTAAGGGACGTGAATTAATGAACGTAGCTATGAAACTAAACAAAAATAAAAATTTATGGAAATGAGTTATATTGTTTTGAATATTGCTTTAAAAGATCTTTAGGAGATAAAGTTCAATATCGTCAATTCTAAACTTAGGTGCAAATCAAAATTTCTCATAAAGTATAGAAAAAATTTGCAAAATTAAAATATTTGAAATAAAAAAATTAATATTTAGTTATATAAGGCCTATTATGTTGGACACAAAAACATTTGTTTTGCTCAAAAGACCATGATGGAAAATATTTATAATTTATACAAAGGTATAAATAATAATAAATTCTTATTTAATATTATGTAAATAAATATTAAAGATAAAAAAACTTTAATTAAAGAAACTTAATCTAATGAAATCAAAGTCTTCTAAGTGTTAAAATATGATAAAATATGATAAATTTTAGATAAATGTTTTATGTTGAAATAAAAAGTTGGTCATTTGTAACATTTTCCATCATCAATTATGGTACGAATGAAAATACACTGTAAATCTTACAAAATCTGTGGAAAAAATTATTTAAAATATAAAAAAATGTTTAATTTGAAATAGCTCATTGATAAGAATTAAATGATGCTTGTTTCAGCTTCATTAGAACTCATTTTGAATAACTCTAATTTATGGAAACATAAATAATAATACACTATTTTTAATATATATTAAAAATATAATAAAGTTCAAATGACATAAATTGATGTAATTTAATATAATAAAAAATAATGAAAGTTCACATGAGTGGAGATGTATAGTTATATAATAATATATCAAAAATAAAAGTAAAACATTTGGAAATAATTTAAATTGGATAGAAAAGTTATATTCTAAGCTATATGAGAGAGAATTTACAAAAATAGTGCAAATAAAATTTTTTTATAAAAAATGCCCAAACCTACTAAAATAAAATAAATAAAATATAAAAATTAATTTTTAATATGATAGAGATTGTCAAGACTAGTCCAACAGTGCTTGCTACATCTCGATTTGACATCATTTTGAATTACAATAAATCACAAAATTACATAAGAATTAATATTAAAAAATTATAATTTCAAACTTAAATGAACATATATTAATGTTGGAATGAGAAAAATTGAAGCAGTGTGATCAACTAAATTAAAATGAAATAGAGGCCACTTTAAAGAGATTTAGAGTTACATAGTTACAAGATATAATCAATGCAAAAAAGTATAAGAAAAGACAGACTTTGTGCGAAAGTTTCATTCCATGATCCCAAGGTGATCAAATGCATTTTTCCTAACTGACAAATTAGGTGTGAATTAAAATGTTATTTATTGCATGCCAGAATCTAATAAAATTAATAGTTTTAAACTATAGAAATAAATTTTTAATTGGAAACAACTTGTACTAAAACGAAAAAATCAATTTATTTTTTTTGGACCTAATAATGTTTTTAATTATCAATAATTAAAAAAGACAAACATTAAATTGTTAAACTAAAATTTAAAATTTGAAATAAATTTTCATTAAAACAAAAATGATTGAAATTAAATATATGTGATTTAAACGAACTATGGCAATTTAGTTATCACATTGAGGAGATTTATAGTTGCATACTAAGTTAACAAAATAAAAGTCAAACATTTCAAAAAAAGAGATTATTATATCAGAAAGTTGCATTCAAAGAAACAAAAAGGATCGTGTATAATATACTCGACCATCAAATCATGTTTGAATGCAAAGCCTTACAAAAGGTTTCAAGATCAAAGAAAATAAAAAATTTTGAAAAAATGAAATTGAATATTTAATTGGAAGGAGTTTTTTGAAATGAGTAGAATAATAATTGTATCATTTCAATAAAACCTCAATTAGAATTACTATGAATTTATAAAATAAATTAGCATAAATAATAATAAAATATTATTTTAATTTTATGTAAATATATATATTAAAGTTCAAATAGAATAAATTGAAGTATTGTAAACTAATTAAAATAAATTGATGGAAATGTCATAGGTTGTTACATTTGGAGTCACATTATACGATAAGTAAATCAAAGTGAAAAGATTACAAAAATAATATAAATTTAACTCAAAAGTTGGATTCAAAGATACAAAAGGGTTCAATTACAAAATCCATAATCAACACATTAATAATTAATAAAAATTTTACATAAAGCATGAAAAACTAATAGTAATTAAATTATTTAGTCAAATAAAAATGAATATTAAACTAGACATAATTGGTGGAGACTAAAATAAAATTTGTTGTCTCATTGAAACATTGTTTGGAATTACAAATAATTTCCATACAAAATAAGCATAAATAATATTAATCTATAATTTTTAATAATTATTCATTATGAAATATGGTGAATTTAAGTGGTATAATACATCCAAATGAAATTGATTTAAATGTCAAGTTAGTGGACATCTTCATTTTCATAGTAATATAACCATATATAAGAGAAACATTTGAATAATGTCGATAATTATGTGGGAAGTTTGCCTTCCATGATATAACGTAGGTAATGTGTAACGTCTTCAATAAGCAGATAAAAAAAAAATTAAAAGTTGTACATTAAATTAGTTGGATAAAGCTTATTAAGATGAGTCCAAAGAATTTTGTTTTGCCTCTAACAAAGTTAGTTCTGAATACTACAATATATTGATGTCCATAAATATTAAAAATGAATTATTGTTTCATTATTAAATAAATATATATTCAAGAAAAAGTGGGATAAATTGAATCAATGTAATATAACAAACTCAATAGAATGTATGGATTACAAGAGTGGCAAATTAAAGTTTCATAGTAAAATATACAAATCAAATACAAAATTTACTTGAAAATTTTTTATTCCAAGATATTAAGAACATTGAAGGTAACATCCTCCATCATCAAAGGTGATATGAATCAAAATGCCTTGTAAAATTTGTCAAAGCACTACAAAATAAAAAATTAAAAAAAATAAAAAACAAATATTTAACTTATTATAGTTTCTCAACATATCTTCACTGACATTTTTTTATCACTTATTGATTTTTTTTAATTACAACTAATTAGTAAATTAAATAAACATAATAATAATAAACTATAGTTACAATGATAAGAAGATATACATTAAACATAAAATAAGATAAATTAATGTAATATAACACAATTGAAAGCAATTGAAATAAAGATGTGTGATAGAAGATTTATAATTTTATTGTAACATAAGAAAATTGAAGGAAAAAGGTTAAAAGAATGGGATAAATTTTGCTACAAAGTTGCATTCGACAATATCTAAGAAACAATGTAAAATCATAATTTTTTTAATCAGGTATGAATGGAAATGTCCTATAATTTATACAAAAATATAAGAAAATAAGATATTTAAAAAATTAAATATGACTATTTATTTTGAAAAGGTCCTCAAGTAAAGTTCAACAACACTAATTTTAGATGGATTAGACATCAAGGAGCATAACAACAAGATACCAAAGAAAAAAAACTTAAATAATAATGAATTATTATTTAAATGTTATGCATATATTTATATATATTAAAAATTAATGGGAAAAATTAAATAAAACTAATTTAGCCAACTCATTATGATTTGAAGGTCACTAGTTATTAGGTTTTTATTTACATAGTAATATAATAAAATTAAGACAAAGAAATTGAAGAATTAAGATAAATTATACTGAAAAGTTGCAAACCATGACACTATTGAGAATGATCTTAAACTCGATCATCAGTCGCATATGAATCAAAGTATGACATAAAATATGCCAAAATCCTAGAAAATAATCTAAACATATATAAAGAAATACCAATGAATATTTAGCTATATTGGGTAAAAAATAACAATATAGTAATGTTTGTTCTATCCCTATCAGATCTCATTTGGAAATACTATAAATTACTAGAATTAGTTAATTATTATTTGAAAAATAAATAAACATATATAAAAATAAAAATACAAAAATTTAATAATGTAAAATAACTCAAACTTAGTAATGAAAAAATCATAAGAGAGGAGAATAATTGTTTCAAAGTAGTGTAATCAAAACAAAGTAAAAAAATTAAAAAATGTCCTAAATTGTATAGAATTTTGCACTCTAAGATATTAAATAAATGTAGCATAACATCATTGTTCATGAAATTACCAATACATTGAAATGTTTTGTAGATTTTTTAGCAACTTAGAAAATAGAATAATTAAAAACATTAAAAGAAACTTTTATCTGATAAAACTATAAAGGGAACTCCAATGATATCTAATCCGTGCTCATCGAATGTCTATTACAATTACTACTAATTATAAAAATAAATAACTATAAATAATCGCAAATTACTATTTTCATATTGTGAACATATAAATTAAATCATAAATAAGACCAACTGAAGCATTGAAGTAAAATATTATGAAAGTAATGTATAAGTTTTCTAAGAGAAGAATTAAAGCTTCATAAAGATTTATTCAATTCAAACAAAGAAAATGAATAAATGTGGTAAATTGCATACCAATACTGCAAGAAAATTACATTCTATGTTGTTAAGGCTATCAAGTCGAACATCCTTAATCATTAAATCAATCGTGAATCAAAACATGTTGTAAACTAACTTGCTGACATGATTCCATTGATGTCTTTTTTGTCTTGATTAGATTTCATTAAGAATTGAAATTTCACATTAAGTATGCAAAATTCTTGGGAAATATAATTTCTCAAAATAAAAACTTCATAAATAATTTGTTATAACTCATGTAGACAAGAATAATGATGTTTATTTCCTATCAATCAAATATCAATTAGAATTGCTATTAATTACAAGAATAAACATGCATAAATTAAAGTAATTATAATTTTAATAATAATAATGTATATGTTAAATATCCTTTGAGGCATAGTAGTATAACAAAAATAACAGAACATGAAGATCACATAGAAGGAGATTTAGTGAAACATTGGAAGAAATGAGACACACTATATGAAAAAGTTTTTTTCAAAGATATTAACCCAACCACGTGAAACATCCTCGATCATGAAATTAGGTACAAATAAAAATGACTCATCAATCATGAAAAATTCATAAGAAACAAAACAATAAAAATATAAAAAATAAATTTGTAATTTGATAGAGTATGTTGAAGGTATGTCACACAACATTATTTTTGCCTCTATTTAACTACTTTTGTATTTAATACAAGATGATAAAGCAAATAATTATAAATAATAATAATTTTTTAATTTTAATATTAAGTCAATATATATATTAGAGCTAAAATAAGTCAAAATAAATCAAAGTTGTGAAACAAAGGAGAAGCAATATAAGGGTACATGAGAGATGAATTTGAGGTTTAAAGCATTATAATAAATCAAAGAAAATGCTTTGATAAAATAAGTCAAATTATTTGTGAAAGGTGCTTCAAGGATAGTAAGGGGATTGATAATAACATCCTTCATCATAAAATCTTGTGTAAGATAAAACAACCTGTAAGCTATGCCAAAGCCATACAAAATAAAATATTTGTTTAACCTCCATTAGAATTTATTAAAAGTTAATATTAATTAGTCAAGTAAACATAAATAATAATTAAGTATTATTTTATTTTGAACTAATATTTATATATATATACATATTAATGCTAAAATTTGATTAATTCATGGACTATAGTACAAAAAAATCAAAGTGATGTAAAAGACACAAGAAAGATTTTGACTTATATAAAAATTTAACTAATCAATGAAAAAAATTTAAAAAGTGAAAGAAATACCACAAGAATTTTTCCATCGAAGGTGCTAAAGAGGTCCAGGGTAACTTCTTCAAATTTCACATATGGTAGGAAAACAAATTTCTCATAAAGAATACAAAACTTCTAAAAAAAAATTTTTTAAAAATGGAAAATGAATAATTAATTTGGAGCTTGGCAAGATTAGACCTATATCATTTGTGTTCTCTTAATCAGTCCTCATTTTGAATTGTTGAAAATTATTAAAAAATTCCTAAATAAGAAATATTATTTTAAAAGTAGCCACATATATATTAAAATGAAAATGGATCAATTAAATACAAGAAAAACAAAAAAATCAATGGGCTAAAAAAATATCACATAATGATGAAATTATGAAATAGTTTAAATTATATGAGAAATACTTTTCAAGATATGAAGGGTATTGAGTGTGACATCGTCAATAAAAAAATTGGTACTAATTGAAATGACTTTAAAATATATTTAAATACATAAAGTACATTAAAGATAGTGAAATGTCATCATTTTCTTCTGGATCAAAACTCGATAGCAATTATTATGAATTATTAAATTAAAAAAACATAAATAACAATAAATTACAATTTTTTTATTAAATAGATACATTTTAAAGTTAAAATGAGATAAACAATATCAATATAATAAAAGTGAAATCAAAGAGATGTAAAGTTGAAACAAGAAGAGAACAATAGTTTCATTATTGAGGATACAAAAATAATAAAACATACAACTTATTACTCAAACATACAAAAATAATCGAAGAGATGTAAATTAAACACTAATGAAATTAAGCATAACGTCATCCACGGTAAAATTAGGTATTACTCAAACTAACTCATAAAACATACAAAAATAATAAAACTTATATATCTAAAAGTAAAAAAAAAATATTTAATTCTATAGAGCTCATCAAGAATGTCCAACAACCTCATTTTCTTAGTGATAAAAACCTTAATAGAAATTACGATGAATTAATAGCATAAAAAACATAAATAATTATTGGTTATTATTTTAACATTTAGTAGATACACTTTGAAGGTGATATAAGATAAATTCAATGAATGCAATAAAACTAAATCAAAACAAAGAAAAGATCAAATGAGATAAGAGTAAGAGTTTTATAGTAATATAGCCAAATAAAAGTAAAAGTTTTAAAAGATATGTGATAAAATGTACTTGGACATTGCACTGAAAGGTAGTGAGGACTTTAAGCATAACATCCTTGATCATCAAATTAGATTTGATTCAAACAAACTTAAAAAGTGTGCCAAAGATCAAAATTTAAATATTTAAAAATTAAAAAATAATATTTAACAAAACAGACCTCCTCATGACAAGTCAAAAAACATTTTTTATGTCTTTATTATGGAACGTATAGAATATTTGCTAAAAAAAAATTAAGCTTCCATAATAACAAATTAGTTTTTTAAAACTATGTAATTGTATATTATTGTTGACATGAGATAAATTGAATGAATGAAAATGACACAATCATGGCAATATGAAGGAAACAGTAGAGGAGATTTTGTGTTTCTTGGTAATGTAACAATAATAGAGAAAAAATTTTGAAGAAATGAGCTAAACTTTTCAGGGAAAATTGCATTATAGGATATTAATAAGATCTATTAAAACACTCTTAATCAGTAAGTCAAGTACCAATTGAGATATCTCTTAAAGCGAGCCAATAATATTTATTTGTGCATCATTAAATAGTGCATATCGAGATGAGTCCAACAATAATTATTTTTTCTTGATCAAAACTTGATTAGAAATACAATTAATTTGCCAATAAAATAGGCACAAATAGTAATACATTATTATTCTGATACTAAGCAATTATATATGAAAGCTAAATTTATAAAAATTCAAGCAATATATTATTTCCAAATGAATCCATTATAGATGCAACATAAGGAAATCTTTAGAGTTATATAGTAATATAAAAAATTAAAAATAAAATTTTTAAAAAAAATGAGATAAACTATTTGATGATGTTGTATTCTAAGACACTATGGAGTTAAGTGTAATTTTTTCAATGAATTTGGGAAGAATAAAATGCTCTCAAAATGCTTGCCAAAACCATTGAAACAAAAATAGTTTAAAATACAAAAATGACTATTTTTTTTTGGGAATATTGCTCATTGAAATATAGCTAACAAATTTGTTTCACCACCAATAGAGCACGTTTGGAATTACTTTGAATTACTGCATTAAGTAATAATAAATAACAAGAATTATTGTTTTTAATTTAAGATAACATTACCAATAAAAAATGAGAAGGATTAAAACAATGTAACATAAATTTGTCCAAGAATTATAAAAGTCTCGCAAGAAAAGATAATGTTACATAATTAATAACCAAATCAAGGTGAAAGTTTTTTAGAAAAGAGATGAATTATATAAAAAATTTAGACTTTAAGATACAAAGAAAATAAAGTGTAATGTCATCAATCATCAAATAAATTTTGAATTGAAATATTTTATGAAGCTTAAAAAAACTTAAGAAATAAGATTTTAAAAAAGGTACATTTAAATATAAATTAGATTTAGTTTGTTGAGTCGTATCCGATGATGATTCTTTCATCTTTATTAGAGCACATTTCAAATTATTGTGAACTATTAATGTTGATAAACACAAATAAAAAATATTTTTTTAGTATTAAGAATACTTATATTAAAATTAATATAAGATAACCTTATGCAATATAATTTAATAAAATATAAGTGATTTAGAGGTAACATCAAGAAGAATTATAATTTCTTGTTAATATAACAAATACAAAGGGCAAAAATTTTAATAAATTACATAATCTGTATGGGAATCTAGTATTCTTAAACTAAATGGATATCAAGCATAGCATCCTAAATCATCCAATTAGGCATGAATGTATCCAAAATGAAACTAATTTATTTAACAATATAGAAATGAAATTTAATTGGACAAAGCTCATTGATATATGTGAAATGATATTTGTTTCATCTTGATCTTATCAAAAGTGAAAATATAATGAATTACTATATTTTGTAAATAAAAAGAATAAAAATAAATTATTTTAATAATTACATATATACTAAAGCTAAAATAATGTAAATTGAAACAATGTAATGTATCCAAAGTGAAACATTATAAATGTCACATTAGAGCAGAATTCCAAGACAAAAATTAGTTCAAGTGTAACATCCTCGATAATCAAATTAGTAACAAATTAAAATATCTCTTAAAATTTCTAAAACTTAAGAAAAGAAATTAAACATAAAAATCTTTAATTTAATTGGTTGAGCTAATTATGATGAACCTAATGATGTTTGTTTCATCTTAGTCAATTCTCATTTAGAATTATTCGAAATTTCAAAAGTAATTTTGTTAAACTAATAAAATCATATTATTTTAAATTTAAATTAAACTTATATCGAAGAAAAAATGAGATAAATTGAAGTTAACTAATATAAACAAATCAAAATATTTTAGAGATCTCACATTAGATGATTAGGGGTAACATAGTAATATAATGATATAAAACAAATTTGAGGAAATGAGAAGGTTGCCTTAGAAAGCTTAATTCTAAGAAGATCAATTGTGACATATTTCATTATCAAATTATGCAAAAATAAGTAAATTTTCATAAGGTAAGAAAAACCCTACATAATATAATATCTACAAAATAAAAAAAATTTAAAGGTGGATAGAGCTCTTCGAAATTAGACTAATGACGTTTATTTTACTTAATTGACTCATTTGGAATTCTTCATGTATCAAAGTAAACAAACATAAATAACAATAAAGTATTATTTTTATGTTAATGAAATACATATTAAAATTCAAATTATGTAATTTGATGCAATGCTATATCACCAAATTAAGGAAATTTAAAAGTCATAAGATCAAGATTTATAGTTGTATATAAATCTAAAAAATCAAAGATATACTTATCAAGAAATGAGATGCATTGTATTTGATAGTTATATTCTCATATACATAGTAGTTTTAGTATATAATCTTTCATTGTGAAATCTATTTCAAATCAATAATTATAATAAATTTTTATAATATTAGGGAAGATAAAAATATTTCAAAATATAAATATGAATGTCTATCTGGATGGAGCTCATCAAGACAAGACTAACAAAAAATGTACTTCATCTTAAATAGACAACATTTTAATTACTATGCATTATAATAATAAATAAGAATAAATAATAATAAATTATTGTTTTAATATTGAAAAAATATATATAATAACATTAAAAATGAAAATATTCAATGCAATGCAATGTGACCAACGTAACACCATGTAAATGATGCATAAGATGATATTTTGGGTAACATTATAGTACAACTAAAATAAATGGAAAGATTTGTAGAAATTAGATAAATTATATGAGAAACTTTCACACAAAGAAACCAAGGAGATAGTATATATAATCAATTATTCTAAGATAAAAAATAAATGAAATTAACTTGTAAAATGGTGAAAATAAAAAAAAAATTTAAAAAAAAGGGAATAAATATTCAAATCAACGGAGCACATCGAGATGAGTCGAACAACATTTGGTTTCATCTTAATCAGACCTCGTTTGGAATTGTTATGAATTATTTTAAAAACATAAATAATGGTAATTTATTTATAATTAAATAAACATATAATAAAGCAAAAGATAGCTAAATTAAAACAGTTTAAATAAATAAATCAGAACCATATAATGGTCACGATAGTAGAATTAGAGTTTAAAGTAATATAAAAACTTAAACTGAAATATTTTTAGAAATAAGATAAATTATAAAAAAACAATTATTACAAAAAATAATGAGATTGAGAGTAATATCTTTGTTTATCAAATTTTGTGGAAATTTAAATCGCTGATAAAGAATGCAAAAATCTTAAAAACTAAAATTTTAAAAAATAAAAATGAATATTTAAGTAGACACAACACTTCGGAAAGAGTTAAGTGACATTTGTTTTCTATTATTCTAACGAAATCTCAAATTACTTAAATTACTAAACAATATAAGCTTAATAATAATAATAATAATAATTTTATTATTAAGTAAATATATAATAAAGAAAAAACGAGATAAGTTGAAGCAATATAATAAAAGTGAATAAAAGGGATGTAAATGTCACACAAGAGATTTAGTTCAACTTAGTTATATATATAAATAAAAAAATATTTTAAGATGTGAGAAAAAATGTATAATAATGCTTAATTCTATGACAATAATAAGAATAATTGTAGTATTCTTGATCAATAAATCAAGTATGAATAAAATATATAAAAAAGCTTGCTATGATGATGAAAGTTAAAATTCTAAAAAATACAAAAAATGAATACCTAATTTGTTAAAGGTCATCAAGTCTAGTTGAATGACATTTTCTTGGCCTCGATAAAACCTTGTTTTAAATTACTACACCTTAATAAAATAAACTAGCAAAAAAAAAAAATAATTAATTTATTATATGTAAAAATATATTAATTGTAAAATTAAAAAAATATAAAGAAATGTAATACAACAAAATTATAACGATATTGATGAAAAAAGATAGAACAATTAGAATTTCATAATAATATGATTAAAAAAAAAATAATTGAAGCAATAAGAAATTATATTAAAAAAATTAAGTTTTGAGCTGATGCTAAAGATGTCGAATGTGGCATCCTTGAAGTATTTAAAGTAAGTGAAAGTCGTAGAAAATGAAATATGTAAACTTTTTCAAATAAAGCTTAAATTTGAGAAAGCTCATCAAAACGAGTCCAACTTTTTTTTTCTCTTGATCAAACTTTATTTGAAATTTCCACAAATTACAAAATTACAAAAGCTGAAATAATTATGAATATTTTTTAATATTAAGTTAAAATACAAGAATGTTTAAATCAGATAAATTCATGTAATATAGTATAACAAAATCAAGGTGAACAAAAAGCACACAAGAGGAGATGTATAGTTATATAATTATATAATTAAGTTAAAAGAAAAACGTCAATAAAATTAGCTAAATTTTTTGGGAAAGTTTCATTCCCAGTTAAAAAAGAGATCAAGTGTAACATCCTCAATTAATAAATCATGCAAGAATCTAAATATCTCATGAAAAATTCAAAACAAATAGAAAGTAAAGTATTTAAAAGTGAAAAAAATTAATATTTAAATGTATCGAGCTTGTTGTCAAGATGAGTCAAACAACGCTTGTTCCTTCATGATTGCACTACATTCAAAATTATATAATTTCAAAAAAGTAAAGAAGCAAAAATTATAATACACTATTATTTTAAGATTAAGTGAATATATAAGAAAACTATAATGAGAAAATTGAAGAAATATAATTCAACCAAATAAATGTATTATAAAGGTCATTGAAGACAAGATTTAGATTGTTTAAATAATATATTAAAATCAAATCAAATTGTTTAAATAATTGAGATATATTATCATGGGAAGTTGCTCTACAACATCAAATGTGTTAAAGCTCATGTGCCAAATTAATAAAAAATAAAATATTTAAAAATATAGAACTAAATATTTAATTTGATAGAGCTGATAATGTTGTGGAGAAAGATTTTTTTTCAACTTGATCATACTTTTTTTGAATTACTTTGCATTATTAAATTAAATGATAATAAATAATAAAAAATTATTATTCTATTATTAAGTAAAACTTTATTAATGATAATGTGAGATAAATTGAAGAAATATAATCTAACCAAATGAATATTATGTAAAATAAAATATTTAGTAAGACCTACGAAAACAATAGAAAATAAAATTATTAGAAACTATCAAAATAAATAAGAATAAAAAAATAAATTATCATTTTAGTATTAAGTAAAATTATAATAATTTTGAAATAACATAATTAAAGTAATGTAATATAATCAAATGAAAGAAATTTGTAAGTCAAATGAGATGAGATTTTAAGTTGCATTGCTATACAATGATATCAAAGTGAAAATTTTATATAAGTGAGAAAAATGTTATGGAAATTGACATTAAAAAAAACTAAGAAGATCGAGTGTAACTTCCATACTTATCATGTTAGGTACTAATTAAATTATATCATAAAGCATGTCAACATGATGTAAAGGTCACATGAATGGAGATTTAGAGCATCATAATAATATAGCCAAATCAAAGTAAAATATTGAAGAAATTAGAAAACTTAACTAGGTATATTGCATTCCAAGATACTAAGGATATCAAATGTAACATTCTAGATAATCAACTTATATACAAAATGAAATGCCTTGTAAAACATAAATAACTTTAGAAAATAAAATACTTAAAAATACATAAATGAATATTTATTTTGGTAAAGTTAAGGAAGATCAGTGCAATGATGTTTTTTTCTTCATGGTCTGACCTCATTAATAATTACAACTAATTATGTAGTGAAATTATCAAAAATAATCATAAATTATTTCTTTAATACAAAGTAAATATATATTAATGTTAAAATGTGATAAATTTAAGCAAAGTTATATACTAAAATAAACATAATGTAAGGTTCACACAAAAGGATAGTTAGAGTTTTATAGTAATATATCCAAATCAAAGAAAATATTTGAAGAAATGAGATAAATTATACTAAGAAGTTACAATCTTAGGAAATAAGAAGATTAAGTAAATCACCATCGATTGTTAGATTTTGCATTATTCAAAGGGTCTCAAAAAGAATACCAAAGTCATAGAAAATAGAATATTTAAAAATTAAGAATTAGATAGTTAATTGGATAAACCTCATTTTGCCTAATTGAGCATCATTTGTCTCATCTAAGTAATACTTAGTTGGACTTAATTTTAATCATTCAAGCAAAAAAGAATAAATAATACATATGTTCTTCTTAAATATTAAGTAAAGAAATATTTCAGATGAAATGTGACAAATTGAGAAAAATAATATGAAAACATTAGTAAAATGTGATGGTCTCATTAAAGGAAAATTAGAGCTTCATAACAATATAACCAAATCAAAGGAAAATATTTTAGAAAAATAGAAACATTATATGGGAATTTTGCAATCCACTTATAGAAGTTATTGAGTGCAACATTTGTGATCATCAAATTAGGTATGAATCAAAATAACTAATAAAACATGCAAAAAATCATAGAAAAATAAACATTCAAGAAATTAGAAATGAATATTTTATTAAAGTAAGCTAATTGAGATTAGTTTAATTAAGATTGTTTTAATTTAACTTGATCTTATTTTGAATTACTACAAATTACCAAATTAAATAAGCAAAATAATAATAAATTTTAAATTTTATACAAGGTGAATATAGATTAAAGCTTAATGAGATTAGTTAAAGCAATATAATAAAATACTAAATCAATGATATGTAAGGGTCATGTGAGAGGAGATTAGACTTACATAGTAATATATCCAAATCAAAGACAAATATTTGATGAAATTAGGTAAATTACATGAGAAAATTCCATTCTTAAGAAAAAGGAGATCTAATACAGCATGCTAGACAGTAAAATATGGTACAAATTAAGATGTCTCATATAGAAAGAAAAAAACATATTAAAAAAATTAAAAACATAGAAATGATATTTAATTGTATTCAGCATATCTAATGGAGTAGAATCATTTTTTCCTCTTGATCATACCTCAATTTTAATTTCGATGAATTGTTAATGTAAACATGCACATGTAAATAGGAATTATAATCTTAAAATGTAGTAATTATATATTATAATCTGAATTAGATAAGTTGAATTAATATAATATAACTAAATCGAACTGATATATAGGTTGAACAAAAAGAGAATTAGAGTTTCATAAAAGTATAAAAAATCAAAGAAAAATTTTTGAAAGAAATCTGTCGAAGTTTATTGGCATGTCAAAAAAAGGTAATATAAAGGTCAACCTTGGCACCCTTAATGATCATATAATGTAAGAATTGAGATGGCTAGTATAGTGTTACAAATCATATAAAATAAACAACAAAAAATTTCAAATAGAATATTTAATTGGATTAATCTAATCAAGACAAGTCCAAGGACATTTTTTCCGCACAAACAATTCTCATTTTAATTTCTATGAATTACAAATTTAAATAATCATAAAAAATTAAAATATTATAATTTAATATTAATGAAATACTAAATAATAAAAATTCAAGAAATACAATACATCAAAAAAAGGTGTTGTGACATCACGTGGGAGAAGATTTCGAGTTACATTGGAATATAACTAAATTAAACCAAAAATATTAATGAAATGTGTTAAACAACACGAGAAAGTTACATACCAAGATACTAAGGGGATTGAATATAACATTCTAGATCATCAAGTATGGTACAAATTGAAATTTCCTATAAAGCTTTGTAAAGAAGTTGAAAATAAAACATTTAAAAATATAAAGATAAATATTTTCATGGATTAAGTTCATTGAAACAAGTCTAACAACATTTTTTGTTCCAATTATGGTTGATTTAGAATTATTTGAAATTATCAAAGTGAATTACTGTAAAAAATTATGACTTATTATTTTATTATTATGTAAATGTTTATTGGAGTAGAAATGTGTTAATTTGATACAATCTAATATAACAAAATAAAAATTATGTATAGGTCATTAAACATGAGAAATAAAGTTAACAAATTAACATAACAAAATAAGAGAAAAAATTAAGAGAAATGATTTAATTTATTTTGGAAAGCTATGTTGAAGAAACAAATATGACATTTAATGTTGAATCTTATACAAATTGGATATATAAAAAAATTACAAAATCCATAGAAATTAAAATATTTTAAAAAATATTGTAAATGATATTTTATGGATGAATCTCAATTTAGTATAATCAAATGAAGTCTATTTTGCCTTGATCAAACCTTATTAGAATTACCAAGAATTACAAAAGTTAATAAGAACAAATAATAAAAAATATTCTTTTTGTATTCAATAAATATATAACAGTAGTAAAAGGAGCTAAATTAAAAAAATGTATCATAAAGAGGTAAAAGAAATGTAAAAGTCACACCTTAAGAGAATTAGAGTTTAATAGTAATATAAAGAACGAAAGAAAAATATTCAATAAAATTAGATAAACTTTACTAAAAAGTTCAATTCCAACATACAATGAAGATCGAGCATAGTATCCTTGATCGCAAAACTAAGTAAGAATCAAAAAGATATGAAAAACTTGCCAAAGCCATAAAAATAAAATCATAAAATTTTAAAATTAAACATTTAATTTAATAGACTCACTAAGTTGAGTCTAATTACTATTATTTCATCTTGATCAAACCTTATTTAGAATTTCTATGAATTTCAAAATTCAATAGGCATGAATAGTAAAAAGGCATTGTTTTAATATAATGTATAAACATATTAAATTTAATATGAGATGGATTGAAGCAATTTAGTAAAATGAAACAAAGCTGATGATATGTCACATGATAGGATATTTAAAGAGATAAAATAATATTGTTAAAAAGATAAACTTTTGTAGAAATGAGATAAATTGTCTAATAAAGTTGCATTCGAAGATACTAAGGAGATCTAGTATAAAATTCTCGATCTTCAAATTAGGTTCAAATTCAAATTTCTTATGAAGTTTGCCAGAGTAATCGAGAATAAAATATTTCAAAATGTAGAAAGAAAAATTTAAAAGGATTTGGGTCAAAAGGAAGAGTCAAAGAATTTTTTTTCATGTAAATCACTCTTAGTTTGGGATTTCTACAAAATATCATGGTAATAAACATAAATAATAATAACTTAATATTTTTAATTAAGTGAACATACATTGAAGAAATGACATAATTACGTAAAAGTGAAAATTGAAAGAAATGACAAAAACTTTATATGAATTTTACATTAAAGATGCTAAAGTGATCAAGTGTAGCATTCTCAAACATAAAATAAGGTATGAATTATATCACCAAATATTTTTAATAGCCAAAAAACTAAAATATTTTTAAATAATACAAATAAGTGTATTACTAGATAAGGCCTTTAAAACTGAGTCCAATGACATTTACTTTAAGTTGATTAAAAATTAAATTTTTTATATTTGGCAAATACATGTTCTACCTAAAATAGCATAAATTAGGGCAATATGTTATAACCAAATCAAAGTGATGTAGTGGTTGTGCAGAAAGAGATAATTATTTAAGAAATCTAAGGAGATCATGTGTAACATTTTTTATCATAAAGTTTGATGCAAATAAAAATTTCACATTAAGTGTGCAAGTGCTATAATCATATAAAAATTAAATAAAAATATAGAAATTAATATTTATTTGGATTGGGTTATTAAGACAAATTTTACAATGCTTGCTTTATCATAATCCATCCTCCTTAGGAATTACTACATATTGCCAAACTAAATAAACAAAAATATAGTAAACGTTAATTAAATATTTTGTAAATATATATTAAAGTTTAAATGAGTCAAATTATTAAAATATAATATAACAAAATCAAAGAAATCAAATGATTAAATAAGATGAGATTTAGATTTACAAACTAATATAACCTAAAAAAATTCAATAAATGATTTAAATTGAGTTGGAAAGTTGCAATACAAAATACTATAGAGCTCAACTATAAAGACATCTATCATAAAATTAGGCACTAGCCAAAATGGCTTATGAAACACGAAATGGCCAAAGAAAATAAAATATTTAAAATAGTTAAGCAAATATTTTATACAATAGAGCTCATTGAAAAGAGTTCAATTATATTTTTCATTATGTTATTCAAACAAATTTTTAAAATTATTATGAATTACAAAATTAACTATTCAGAAATAATAATAAATTTCAATTTTAATATTATGAAAATAGATAATAAAAATTAAATGATGTAATTTTCAAAAAATCTTATCAAAGTTATGTAAAACATACATTATAGTTGATATATAGTTAAGAACATATATAACCAAACAAAAGCAAAAAACAATATAAGAAATAAGGAAACTTGTATGGAAATGTAGGATTCTAGGATGCTAGGGGAATCAAGATAAACTTCTTTGATCCTGAATAACATACAAATTAAAATGTTTGGTGACATGTGCTAAATCTATAGAAAAGAAAATATTTTAAAATTTAGAAATGAACAATTAATTGCATGAAGCTTATTAAGAGCTTTTCAATGTCATTTGAATAGTGTAGATAGGATCTTGCTTGGAATTACTATTTTTTTTAAAACGCAAACAGGTACAAATAATTATAAAATATTATTTTAAGATAAATAAATTTATAATAATGATAAAGGGAAATAAGTTTTAGTAATTTAGTATAGCAAAATCAAAGCGATGTGAATGGCACATAAGAGGGGATTTGAGTTTCATAGTAATATAATAAAATAAAAGTAGAACATTTCAAGAAACAAGATAAATGGAATTAAACAATTGTATTCTAGGACAGTAAAGACATCAAATGTAACATCTTATATTGTTGAATCAAGTATATTGAAATGTCTCACAAAGTATGCAACAACATTTTTTATCTAATATGGAGTTACTTCGAATTCCAAAATTAATTAAGAATAAATGATAATAAATTTTTATATATAAATTTAGAAAATATATGTTAAAGGTGAAATAAGATATATTGAGGCAAATATACTTTGACAATAACAAAGTAATGTAATTGTAACATGAGAGGACATTTAAAATCATATAGTAATAGAATAAAATCAAAGTAAAACTAGTACAAATGAGATAAAGTGCATAAGAAATTTACATACTAAGATATTATGGAAACGGAGTACATAAACCTTGATTGATCAAAATGCCTCATAAGGCATGTAATAATCCTTCAAAATAAAAAATTAAAAAATATTTTAAATACTAATTTATTAAATAACGCTCATCAAGTCCTGTCAAAGAATATTTGCTACATCTTGATCACATTTCTTTCTTAATCAATATAAATTATAAAAGTAAATTAGCATAAATAATAAAATAATTATTTTATTAGTAAGTAAATATAAATTAAATATAATATTAGACATATTCAAGATTTTAATATAATAAAATGAATCTTATGTAAAGCCCATGTGGAGGAGAATTAGAGTTTAATAGCAAAAAACAAAAATAAATGCAAAATTTTTAAGAAATCAAATAAATTATTGGTCAAAGTTTCAGTCGAGGATACTTAGAGATCAATTATAACTTTCTTAATCATTAAACTAGATATGAATTGAAATATGTCATAAATGTGTCTTATTTTGACTTATAATTACAAAATTAAACTATCTTTAATAATAACAAGCTATTATTCTAGTAATATGTAAATATACAATAAAGTTAAAATAAGATAAATTCAAATAATATAATATAACTAAACCATAACAACATAAAGATCATAGTAGAAGAGAATTAGAAATTTGTAATAAAATATACAAATCGAAGCAAAACATTTCTTCAAATTAGATAAGTTATGCGACAAAGTTGCCCTCCAAGACACAATGGTTATCAAGTATAAAGTCCTCGATCGTCAAATAAAGTACGTAAAAAATGTCTTACAAAGTTTGCTAAAAACTAAAAATTTTAATTTTAAATTGATAATTTAAGAAATTATATATATATATATATATATATATAATTTAATAGTTACTTGGATGGAACCCATCATGATTACGTAAACACATTTGTTTCATCTAAATTAATCTTTTTTAAGAATTACTATTAATTACAAAATTTAATAAAAATTGATAATAAATAATTGTTACTTTAATATTATGTGACTTTTTATAACAAAGCTGAAATGTGCTAAATTGAAGAAATTTATTACATTAAAATCAAGGTGATGTAAACGTTAAACAATACAAAAATAAGCATAACATGGCAATATGATGTGATAGAAATGAGATAAATTATGCAGAAAACTTGCATTCCAAGATATTAAAAAGTTATAATGTAACTTTCTTGATTATCAAATCAGACATAAAAAATAATATCACATAAAATATGTTAGAGCCAAAAAAAAAATATTTAAATAAATAAAAATTAATATTTAATTAGATAGCACGTTTTGAGGAGACTTCAATAATGTATACTTCATCATTATAATACCTTTTTTGAATTAAAAAAAATTACAAAATAAAAAAACATAAGTAATAGTAATTTTTTATTTTTATATTAATTAAATATATATTAACCTAAGTATAGAAACAATGAGGAAATGTTATTGCACTAAAGAGCAGAAATGCAAGAGTTGCACGAGAGGAGATTTGTCATTACATAGTAATATAACAAAATGAAGCAGAAATCTTGAAGAAAAGAGATAAATTGTGTGAGAAAGTTGCTTTTTGTGATAATAAGTAGTTTGGCATTAATATCATTGATCTTTAAATTTTTTATGAATTGGAATTTCTCATGAGGTTTACAAATATCATTGAAAAATAAAATGTTCAAAAACATAGAAAGCAATATTTTATTGGATGTAGCTTTTTGAGAATACTCTGATGACCTTTGTTTGATCTCGATGGGAGCAACTTTTGCTTTGCTATGAATTAACAAACAAAATAAGAATAAATCATAGTAAAATATTAATTTAAAATTCGTGATTATACAATAAAGAAAAAATAATGTAAGTTAAATACGAATGGAGGTCACATGAGGTGAATTAAATCAAATGGGAGAGGTTCATTTCGATGCACTAATGAGAATAAATAGGGCTTCCAGTGTTGTAAGTTGAATGCAAATCAAAATATATCATAAAGGATATTAAAAAGATAAAACAAATATTTAAAAAATATATAAAAATTAATATATAATTGGTTAAAGGTCATCTGGACAGGTCTAATGACATTTGTTTAATCTTAAATAGATCTTGTTATCACTTACTGTGAATTTTTAAAATAAATAAGCATAAATAATTTTTAATTATTATTATTTTAATATTAAATCATATATTATAAAGCTAAAGTGTAATGATTTGTTGAAATTTAATATTAACAAATCTCAAAAGTATAATAGTAACTTGGGAAGAGAATTATACCTAATTATAGTATAACTATAATAAAAGAAGCAACTAGGGAAATTATATAAATAAAATAAGAAAATTACATTATAAGATACTATACAGATCGAGTTTAACATTCTACATCATAAATCAGGTACGAATATTGTCCCACAAATTAAGGAAATACTTTAAAATATAAAATAATACTGTTATGTTAAATAATGAAAGCTAAAATATTAATAAATTATAATAAGAATAAATAATGATAATTATTATTTTAATATTATTTAAATATATATTAAAAACGAAAATAAGATAAATTGAAGCAATGTTATGTCACCAAATTAAAGTGATGTAAGGCATAAGGGAGGAGATTAATAATGATATAGTAATAAATCCAAATCAATTAAAAAAATTAAAGAAATTGGTTTGACAAAGTCAATATTATGTAAAGGTTATGGAATAGAAGAATAAGAGTTCAATAGTAATATAATTAAGCTGAAGTAAAATATTGAAAAAACTGAGATAAATTTCACATAAAAGTTAAATTCCATTGAAAGAGGGATGTCATGTGTAGCATACTTGATTGTCAAAATAAGGTAAGAATAGAAATGCCTTTTAAAACATGCCAAAGACATTGAAAATAAAATATGTAAAAATTTTGAATTGAAAATTTAATTTAATAGACCTCCTCGAGCCTTGTCCAGTGAGATTTATTTCATCTGAATCATATATCATTCGGAATATACATGAATTAGTAAAATAAATAAGCATTACCAATAATAAATTATTTTTTTATTGTTATGTAAATATATATATTAAATTTGAAATGAGATAAATTAAAATCATATAATATAAAAAAATCAAACTTGAAAGTCACATTGGTGGAGATTTAATGTTACATAATATTACAACAAGATAAAAGAAAAAATTTGAAGTACATAAATAAATTATATGAGAAAGAATTTTATTTCATATACTAAAAAGTTTGAGTGTAGACACTTTGATTTCCAAATAAGGTATGATCAAAAACCACGTAAAGCATACAAAAAAAAGGAAAATGAAATAATATTAGAAATAGAAATAAACCTTTTACTGGAAAGAGCTTATCGAGTCTAGTGTAGTGACTTTTTATCATATTTAGCAGACTTTTTTGGGGGATTACTACGAATAAGAAATATAAATAGGATCAAATAATACTAAATTCTTATATATATATATATATGTATGTGTTAAAGTGATAGAGATAAATTTAAGAAATATAATATAATAAAAACAAGTTGTTTATAATGGTAACATGAAAGCAAATTTAAAGCTACATAATAATACAACAAAATTAATAAAATAACTTTGAAAAATTAATGTTTATTATATCAAAACATTTTACCACAATAGACTATGGTCATCAAGTGGAACATCTCTAACTATCAATTTTTGTATGAATTAAAATATTTTTCAAACTCTCTAATAACCATAAAAAATAAAATATTTAAAATATGAAGAATAACATATAGTTTAATAGTGTTTATTGAGACATGTTTAATGACATATGTTTCACCTCTATCAATGTTATTTGTGAAAAACCAAAATAAATATACATAAGTAGTAAAATGTTATTTTTAAATATTTAGTATTTATATGATGGATATGAAATTAGGTATATTAAAGTAACGCAATGTAACAATTAAATTAGAGATGCTATGGAGATCCAGTGTAACATTCTCGATCATCAATCTAGGTAACGATTGAAGTAACTCATTAAGAATACCATGATCAAGGAAAATAAAATAAGTCAATATTTCATAATGAAGATTTAATTAGATAAAGCTCATCAAGTGATTCCGATGATGTTTATTTTTTTAGATTAGTCATTTTTTGTGATTATTATGAAACACTAAATTAAATAGAGTTCTGTAATAATAAATGTTTATATTAATAGAAAAAAATAAATAAGTAAGTTAAAGTTAAATTGAAGCAATGTAATGTAACCAAGTGAAAGTAATGTAATGGTCACATGAGTTGATATTTCGTTTTTCATAATATTATGACAAAATTGATGCAAAAAAATTCATGAAATGATATAAATTGTGTGTGAATGTTTGATTACCATATATAAAAGAGATTTAGTATGGCATTCTTCATCATAACATCTAGTGAAGTAGAAATAACTAGTTATTTTAATATTAATTTAATAACTAGTGAAGTTGAAATAAGACAACTTCATATAATTTAATATAAGTTAATAAACGTGATATAACGATCACATGATAGGAGAATGATAGTTTCTTTGTAATATAACAATATTAGAGCAAAAAAGTTGAAAAAATTAAATAAATTATACAAAGTGGTATTTCAAGATACTAAGGAGACAAAGTATAACATCTTTGATCATAAAAAGAGATATAAATCATAACACCTTACAAAGAGTGTAAAAAATATATATTTTAAACTTTAGAAATGAAGATTTAATTAGATAGAGCTTGTTAGGAGAAGCCCACTGACATTTGTTTTATCTTGATCAAACCTCAAATAGAATTACTATTTCTCAACAAACTAAATAAGTATAAATATAAAATAATTTATTATATTCATATTATGTAACTACGAATTAATGTTGAACTGAGGTAAGTTGAAGATGTCTAATTTAACCAAATGACGATCACATGAAGGAATAATTAACAGAGAGTTATAATTTCATAGCAACAAACAAAATAAAAGAGAAGTACTTAAACAAATGACAAAAATTGTATAGGGAAGTGGGATCAATGGTAGTAAGGAGATCAAGCAAAAAATGCCCAATCAAGATATCATCTGAAATGTTAAAACATAATTAAATACTTTAAAGTATAGGAAGAATATTTAATTACATAGGTCACATGGAGATGAGTCCACCAACTTTCATTTTGTCACAAATGAACCTTATTGCAAATTTTGAAAGTGAAAAGTTTCATTTGAAGATACTTGAAGTTGATGTGTAAAATCCACATTTATCAAATTGGCCATGAATAGAAATGACTTATTAAACATGCCAAAACTCTAAAAATAAAATATTGAAAATAAAATTTCTTTTAGTTGGATAGAAGTCGTTGAGATGAGTCTAAAAACATTTATTTTGCATCAATTAAGAATTATTTGGAATAACTATGAATTATTTTAAAACTTTGAAATGAGATAAACTAAGGCAATGTAAAACAACTTAATCACAATGATGTGACGATCACATGAGAGGAGAATTTATGTTTTATAGTAATATAACAAAATTGAAGTAAAATATTTTAGAAAATGAGATAAATTATAGAAATAAGTTAAATTCCCAAACACTAAGAAGAAATATTTCAAGATCTTTGGTAGTCAAACTAGTTATTAAATGAATGATACTATAAAGAGTAGCAAAATCCTAGAAAAAAAATTATCAAAAAAATATAAAAATGAATATTTTTTGCAATTTATTAATTTAAATGTTTTTCATGACTTTTGTTTCATCTAAAAATGAAGCTCATTTAAAGTTACTAAGAATTACGAAATTATAAAAAACTACATGCTAATTAGTTATCATTTTAATATAAGGTAAAGCTATAATAAAGCTTAATTAAAATAAATTGTAGCAAATAAAAGTAATGTGAAGGTCAGATGAGATGAGAATTAAAGATTCATAGCATTATAACCAAATCAACCATCCTTTCCAACACACTAATGATACTGAGTGTAATAACTTCAACCATCAAGTTAAGTACAAATGGAAATGTCTCTTGAAGCATGTCAAAATCTTAGAAAATGAAATATTTAAAATAATAAAAAATTATATTTAATTGGATGGAGCTCATCAAGATGTGCTATAAATCTTTTGTTTCATTTAAAAGGATCTCATTTGGAATCTTTATGAATCTCCAAAGAGAATAAGCATGGATAATAATAAATTGTTTTTAATATTAAGTAAATATAAATTAAATATCTGAAGAGATAAATTGATGTAATTCATTATAACAAAATAAAAACTTTGCAAATTAAATTAATATAGAAAAAATGAGAATGATAATTTTGTAGAAATGAGAAAAATTACTTTTTAAAGATGCATTCTTAAGTACTAAGAATATTTAGCTTGACATGATCATGAACAAACTAGATGGAAATCCAAACGACTCAAAGTATGTGAAAACTTTAGAAATAAAACTTTTAAAATATAGAAACTTTTTTTTAATTGGAGAGATTTTGATGACATGAGTCTAGTGATGCTTTTTATGTCTCCATTTGAACTTGTCTAGAAAGACTACCAATTACAAAATAAATAATCATAAAAAATAGTAAATTATTATTTAAATTTTAAGTGGAATATATTAAAGCTAAAGTGTGTTTTATTTGAGAAATGTAATATAACAAAATAAAAACAATATCTAGGTTGTATGGAAGAATATTTAATATCACTTTGTAATATAAAAAAAATGAAAGAGAAACATTTCAAGAAATTAAATTAATTATATCGGAGAGTTGCAGTAAAAAATACTACGAACAAGGTTAAAACCCTCTATCAAATATGGTATATGGTAAAATACCTTCACAGAGCACTGCAAAATTTGTAAAACTAATATATTTTAAAATGTTTAGATTGAATATTTAAATGGATAGAAAGTAAGGTGAGATGAGTCCAATATTTTTTTCATTTCAATTAGATCATGTTTCGAATTATTATAAATCAACAATGTAATAAAAATAATAATATTTTATTTTTATTGTTAAGAAAATATATATTAATGCCAAAATGGGTTAAATTAAAGCGATGTTATACAACAAAATCAAACCAATTAAAGCGTCACATGAGAGGATGGATAATGTTTCATAAAACTTTAATTGAATAAAATTGAAACATTTGAAGAAATAATTTAAGTTGTACAAGAAGCATACATTCAAAATACCAATAACAACCAATATAATACCCTCGATTGTTAAATATGGTATGAATCAAAATGTTTCTTAAAGGGTGACAAAATCTTAAATGTTCAGAAATAAGGAATATAGATATCAGTTTTTAGTTAAACAGAGCATGTCATGAGTATTCCAATGATGTCTTTTTCCCACTTGATCAAACCATATTTTTAATTATTGTAAAGTACAAAATTAGATAAACAACAATAATAAAAAATTATTACTTTAAAATTATGAAAAAATATATTAAAGCTAAAAATAAGATAAATTGAAGTAATGTAATATAGCCAAATCAAAGTGATGTAAATTTGACATAATGAAGGAATTAGAGATTCATTTTATTAAAACAAAAATAAATCTAAATATTTTGAAGAAATGAGAAAAATCATATAAGTTTGCACTCTAAGAAACCACAAAATTTGAGTATAAGAACCTCTACCACAAAATTAGGAACAAACAAAAAAGCCTCACAATGTGTGTTATAATTCTAAAAAATATTTCAACTTTAAAAACAAATATCTTATTAGAGGTCTTACCCAGGCTAATCTAACTATATTTATTTTATCTCGATCATTTCTCATTTTGGATTTTCATGAATTATGATAGAATAAAATTAAAAAAGTAATAAAAAATCTAGTAATAAAAAATTTTATATTAACGCAAAAACAAAGAAAAAACGTGGAAGTATTGTATTGTATCTAAATGTAACTGATGTAATGGTCATAAGTGAAAAGAATTACAATTACACAGAAATTTAACAAACAAAATAAAACAATTTGAAAATTATCCTTAAATTGTTTGGAAACTTGTGTACAATGATACTTGGGAGATTGAATGCAAAATCTTCTATCTTGAAATCATATACAAATTAAAATGGCCCATTAGACATAAACAAATACATATAAATTTTTTTTTTAAAAATATAGACATGAATATTTACTTCTATAATGTTTGTTGAGATAAGTCAATTGACTTTTGTTTCATCTTTATTAGATCATATTTGGAGGAAAAAATTAAACGATTAAATAAGCATAAATTATTAGTTCAATTTAAACATATATATGGTATATATAAATGTAATATAAGAAAATAAAAGTGATGTAAATATCATGCAAGAGTAGATTTCAAATCACATAATAATAAAAATAAGTAAAATAATCAAAATTGACGAAATGAGATTAAATAATCAATTTGGAATGTTGCATTTCAAGATTCTATTAGTCAAATGATGCTTGTTTGATCTCGATCAAAATGTCGTTTTGTATTACATTCAATTACAAACAAAAATAAGCAAAAATAAATACTTAACTATTATGCAAGTATATTATAAAACTTAAATGAGATAAATTAAAATAGAGTAATATGACTAAGTAATAGTTATATAGAATTCACATCAAATGAGAATTAGAGTTTGATTGTAATATGATCAAATCAATGTAAAAAAGTTAAAACAATAAGTAAATTACATTGGAAAGTTTTATTTCAAGATATTGAGGATATAGATTATATCATTCTTTATCATCGAATAAATGATAAAAAATAAGTCATGAAATATCCAAAATCATAAGAACATAAAATATTTAAAAACATAGATATAATGATTTTATTTTTTTCATCTCTATCACATCTAAATTGGCTAAACTATGACTTACAAAATTAAATAAAAATAAATAATAGTAATTTTTTTAATATTAGTCAAATAAATATTAAAACTAAAATGAGATAAATTGAAGCAATGCAATATAACAAAATAAAAGTAATGTAAAGAACACATGAGAGCATATTTATATTTTCATTATAATATAATTAAATGAAAACCTAAATTTTGAAAAATGAAATAACTTTTATAGAGAAGTTACATTCTATGATATATAGAAGATTGACTATAACATCTATCAACATGAAATCAAGTACAAAATAAAATTTCATATAAAATTAGTAAAAATCATAGATATTAAAAAGATTTAAAATAAAAATTTGAATAATTTATTTCAATGAGCTCTCAAGTTAATCTAGGATTATTTGTGATGTTTGAATTATGCAACATTTGTAAATGTTGTGAATTCTCAAAGTAAATAATATAAATAATAGTAAATTATTATATTAATATGGAGCAAATATGTTTTGAAGAGGAAGCGAGGCAAATTAAAATATTGGAAAAAAACTAGGTTAAAAAAATATAAAGAAGAGATGTCAAAAGATTTAGAGTTAAATATTAATATAAAAAATTTGAAGCAAAAAATTCAAATAAATAAGACAAATTATATAAGACATTTCATTTCAACATTCTAAGGAGATTAAGTGTAAGGATAATAAGAAAGGAGAATTAGAGTTTCATAGGATTATAACAATATAAAAGAAAAAAATGAAGAAATGAGATAAACTGTGTGGAATAATTGCATTTTTAGATGCTTGAGGGATCGAGGCATAGCATTGTTCATCATTGAATTAAGTAAGAATTAAACTATTTTGCAAAATGGCCCAAAACCATAAAAAATAAAAGACATAAATATGTTAACTTGTACATTAATTCACATTCAGCTCATGAGGACGGTCTAATGAAGTTTATTTCATCTTAATTGGATCTAATTTTTAAAAATTATGAAATACAAAATAAATATACCTAAAAAAAATATTATTATTTTAAAATTAAGTAAATAAACATATAATGTGGTTAAAATGAAAGTACATAAGCAAAAATAATATAACAAAATTGAAGACAGCTAATGGCCACAAAAGAAGATATTTAGAGTTTCATATTAATAGAACAAAATCAAATAAAACATTTGAAAAATTCAATAAGTTGCATAAGAAATTTTTATTCAAAATATTATGGCGATTAAGTGTGAGACTCTCAATCACCAAATCAATTACAATCCAAATATCTCTTAATATTTACAAAAATTAAAAAAAATATTTAAAATTGTAATATTGATTTTTTTTAATTTGGATAGAGGTTTTCAAGATGAGTCCAATCATAGTTCATTTATGCCAATAAGACATTATTTAGAGTATCTGTGAATTAAAAAATTTAAAAAATATCATAAGTTGTAATAAGTTATTCCATGAGTTATAATTACATAAAAATTAAATCTAAAATTGGATAAATTGAAGGAATCTAAACACAATGCAATGTAATGGTGACACCGAAAGAGAAACTAAGGTTCATGTTATATAACAAAATTTAAATTGAAATATTGGAAGATATGTGATAAATTGTATGGAAAGGTTGCACAAAAGGATAGAGAGTTAAGTGTGGTTTAGTGAAAAATTGTTAACTATTAATAAAACTTTTTATATCATATAATGATATTTAAACAAAATAGTTTAAAAATATTTTTAAAGGCCATGAGTAAATCTCTAAAATTAGCTTTGTTAAAAATTTTAATTAAATTCAAAAAATATTCATTTTTCAACTTAATAATAAATTTTTATAAAAACTATTAAATTGAAAAGTCAACAAGAATTAAAATGCCCAACAATGTCTTTTTAGGTAATTTTGTTTGAAACAAGCCCACATCCACCCCTGTAAAAACCAAGAAAAAGCTCATTATTAGCATTTTGCGAAAACATGAGTCCCCAAATTATTAAAAAATTAGTATAAAATAACTATCTTCCTCGGCCCTACAAATAAATACAATGGTAATAGAAGAAAAATGTTTAAGGACATAAAATATAAGTCAATAACTCAAAAATTCTATACTTGATGAGATGATAAAAGAGGAAAACGTTTCGTAATTAAATAAATTAAGAATAAAAAAATGATTATTACAATTAGGAGTTTGAACATTAAAATATGCAATCTCTGGAAGCAATAAAAACCATGGGCTATGAACCTTTTGAATTTTATGGCTTGAAAAATTACCTAAAATTGTGAAATAAATTCATTAATCCATTTCACCAAAAAAATCTACCATTTACAAATATTTTTTATTATAAAAAAAATCAGCCAAATTTGCAAAATAATTTGTAATACTCTAGCAACTTTTGTTTTTTTAATTAAAAATGATAATTTAAATAAAATATTCTAACAAATTTAAATATTTTTTAGAATAGCTTCTATATTTTTTGATAAAAAAATGTAAATACCTAAAATTAAATTTAAATTATACCTCATAGTCCTTTGCCACACAAAAACCATGTTGATCATTAGGAATTCCATCATTGCTACCTGTTTTCATTAAGTCTTCCATGAACACAATCTTCATTGATATAAATTCTAGAAAATCACTTAAACATACTCATTATAAATAGTTAGGATCTGTTATTATTGAATAAGAAACCATGGCTAACTGTTCAAAGTACAACATCAAGATCAAATGTAACATCCATGATCATAAAATTATGTATGAATAAAAATGTCTCATTAAGTGTGCATAAATCTTAGAAAATAAAATAAATATAAAATTCAAATTGAGTATATAGTTGGATAGATCTTTTTCAGACAAGTCCAACATCAATTTTGTCCTGATGTTACCACATTTAGATATATTACGAATTAGCATAATAAAAAACATAAATAAAAATAAAACGTTTTTTAATGTTAGGTAAATACAAATTAATCTTGAAATGATCTAAATGCTAGTGATGTATTCAACAAAATTAGAGTGATGTAAAACTCACATGAGAGGAGATTTAGCATTGCATACTAATATAGCAAAATGAAAGAGAAAAGTTCAAAAAAAGAAATAAATTATATGGAAAAGTTGGATTCCAAAACATAAAGATCAAGTGTAACATTATCGACATCAAATTAGGCAGAAATTAAAAATGCCTCATAAAGCATATTAAAACTTAAAGTAAAATAGCTAAAAATTTTAAATAGAATATTTAATCTATTAGAGCTTTGCTTCATTTTAATTGGGCCTTGTTTCAAATTACAACATAATTCTAAAGTAAATAAACATAAACAATAATTAATTATTTTTAATATTAAGTATAATATACAATAAAGCTAAAATGTGATAAATTGAAATAATATAAGACACAAACAAATTATTATAAAAATGTCATCTAAATATATAAAAATGTTAAAGTAAGACAAATTTAAGTAATGTAACATAACCAATGTAAGAGATGTAAATGTCACTGTAGAGTAGAGTTAGAGTTTCATAGTAATATGACCATATAAAAGAAAAATATTTAATGAAATGAGATAAATCTTAAAAGAATGTTACATTCCAATATTCTACAGAGATTTAGTATAAAAATTGTGATCTTTAAAGTAGGTTCAAATAACATTATCTTACAATATATGCAATACTCATAGTGAAATACAAAACATAAAAATAAATAAGTAAATGCATAAAGTTCATAAAGATGAGGTCATCGTTGTGTCATACATCTTGATAAAGCACCATTTCAAATTTCTTTGAACTACTAAGTAAATAACGCAAATAATAACTTAGTAATTTAAATAATTCAAAGAAAACAATTTGAACAAATAAGATGAAATGTTTGGCAAACTTGTCCTCAAAGATTTTAAGAAGATATGGTGTAACATCCATGATCATCAAATAATGTGCAAATTGATATCGCTTAAAAATCATGTCTAAAACCATTAAAATTTAAAAATTTAAAAAATATAAAAAAAATATTTAGTTGTATAGAGCTCATTAAGAAAAGAACAATGATGTTTGTTTCATTCGCATCAAACCTCCCTTGGAATTGCTACCAATTACAAGATTGAAAAACTGTAATAATAATAAATTAACACATCAATATTAACTAAATATATATTGAACCTAAAATAAGATTAATTGCAATAATTTAATGTATCCAAATAAAGATGATATGAATGTTGTAGAAGATAAGATTTAAAGTTATAGAGTAATATAACTACATTAAAGTAAATGTATTCCAACAAACAAAGAAGATCAAGCATAACATCCTCTATTATAAGATGAAGTACAAATAAAAATCTCTTGCAAGACAAATAAAAACCATATAAAATAAAATAATATAAGATAATTAAATTGATTATTAAATTAGATGCAGCTCATTAAGCAAAGGTCAATGAGATTTTTTTTCATCTTAATTGGATCTCATTTAAAATGACTACAAATTATCAAATTAAATAAATATACATAAAAAAATTAATATTATAATTTCAAGAAAAAATATATAAAAGCTAAAAGGCATAAATTTAAGCAATGTAATACTACAAATGAAAAGCTATATAAAAGACACATAATAAGAGATTTAGTGTTACATAATAGTGTAACTAAATTGATAAATAAAATAAGATGAAATTAAAAATTTAATAGGAAAGTTTCTCTCTTAAATATTTGGAGTTGTCATATAATATACTATTCTATCAAATCAAGAAAGAATTGAAATGTATCTTAAAAATGCCCAAACCCTACAAAATAATTTTTTTTAAATATAAAGGAATATTAATTTAAATAGTGTTATTCAAGGCAAGACCAATGATGTCTTCTAACTCGATCATACCTTTTTTTTTCAATTATTTTAATTTAAAAAATAAATTAAAGATAAATAATATGAAATTATTTTTTAATAAAGTAAACAAATTTAAAAGAAAAAGTTAGATATATTCAATAAATATGATGTAACAAAATGAAGGAAACATAATGGTCATTCAAGATGTGATTTGAAATTCCATAATAGTATACCAAAAGTAGAACAAAAATTTTAAAAAATAAGGTATTATTTTTAAAAAAAGTTAAATTAAAAAATACTTAGGAAATAAAATATAATATCCTCTATTATAAAATTATTCACTAATTAAAATGTCTAGTGCAAGATGAAGATGCCCTTAATATACAATATTTAAAAATATTAAATTGAATATCAAACAAAAATTGGCTCAATAAAAAAGGCTGACGATGTTTATTTCTTCTTAATAAGACTTTTATTTAAATTATTAAAAATTACAAAAGTAAGAATTAATAAAAATGCAATAAAATTTAAATATTAAGGAAATATATATTAAATTTAAAATTAGATAAATTCAAGAAAAATAATATAACATAGTCAAAGTTATCAAAAGGTCATGTGAGATGAAATATAAAGTAACACAATACCTTTAAAAAATAAAATGAAGATAATTAAAAAAAAAAGAGAAATTATATACAAAAGCAACATTCTAAGGTACAAAGATAACTAGGTGTGACATCCTGAAACACTTAACCAGGTATGAACGAAATAATAATGCGTCCCTAGAAACTAAACTATTTCAAAATATAAAAATTATTATTTACTGACATAGAGTTGTTTGAGACAATTATAAAAATATTTGTTTTGTCTAAATCTATCCTCGGATAAAATTTTGCCAAACTGCTAAAGAAAACCAACATTATAATTATTTATTTCTTTGATAATAAGTAAATATATATTAATGCTAAGATAAAATGCGTTATATAACCAAAAAAAAGTTAACATTTAGGTTAGAGGAGAGGAGATCTAGAGTCACATATTAATGTAACAAAACTAATGCCAAAAAGTTTAAGAAAAGCGAAATTTTTTAGGGAAGTTGCATTCAGAGTTATTAAGAAGATTAGATGTAGAATTCTCAATCATCAGATAAGATATGAACAGAAGAGATTAACAAAATGTTACAAAGCTCTAAAAATAATAACTTGCAAAAATAAAAATAAATACTTAATTAGATAAAAATCCATGAGTTGAGTGCAATGACGTCTATTTTGTTTTACTCATACCATATTTAGATATTCAATGAATTACAAAAAAGTAAAAATAAATAATAAAAAAATTTAATTTAATCATAAGTAAAAACATTGGAAAGAATATATTTGATAAATTGAAGCTATGAAATTTAACAAAATAAAACTAAGTTAAGACTCTCACTAGAGGAGATTTATAATTTAATAATGGCATAGGTAAATTAATGATAAAATATAGAAGAAATTAGATAAATTGTATGACAACGTTTCACTCCAGGATATTAAAGAGATTTGGTATAAGATACTAAATAGTCAAAATTAGGAAAGGATTGAAATGTCTTATAGAAGTACTAATTCATTGGAAAAAATAATATTTGAAAATAACAAAATAAATACTTAATTTGATAAAGCTCTTAAAGATGAGTGCAATTACATTTATTTTTTATTTAGACTTTCATTGGAATTACAACTAATAAAAAATAAAATAAGAAAAATAATAATTAAGTTTTATTTTAATGCCAAGCAAACTTATATTAAGACTAATATACGATAAATTGAAGCGGTGCAATATAGCCAATTGAAAGTGATGTAATGGTCTATGAGGGGACAATTAGTATTAGTAATATAACCAAAAGAAAGCAAAACATTTTTAAAAATCTAATCAAAGTTCAGGAGAAAGTTTAATTATGAAATGCTAAAGAGATCAAGTGTAATGACAAAAATAATAAAATCATGAATAAGTCATAATCTCTTATTATGAAGAGAAAAACCATAGCAAAAATAGTTAAACCTAAAAAAATGACAATTTAATTAGATTAATCCCATTAAGGTGAGTTAATAGGTACTTGTTTAACATCAATCGAACACCATTTTTAAATACTACGAACAATAAAGTAAATAAGATTAAATAATGGTAAATATTTATTTTAATAATATGCAAATATAAACTTATGTTAAAATAAGATAAATTTAGATAATGCAATTTATTAAAATAAAACAATGTAAAGGCAATTTGAGGACAAAATCAGAATTCTTATAAATATAATCAAATCAAGAAAAACATTTAAAAATGAGGTTAAATATACAAGAAAATTGCTCAGAGGTACAAAGTGGATTAACTATAACATCATCTATCATAAAATAAACTACAAATCAAAATAACTTTTAAAAGATGCTAAAAATAAAAAAATAAGATATTTAAAAAATAATAGTAGTGAATATTTAATTAGAGAAATCTCATTAGAATGCATTTAATGATAGTTTATTCATCTCTCTCACACGTTGTTTGGGATTAATTTTAATTAAAAAAATAAATTTTGTTAAGTAAACTTTTTTTTAATACTTATTAGATATTACTACAAATTACCATAGTAAATAAGAATAAATAATAAAATTAATTTTTTTTTAATTTAAAGTAAATATATGTCAAAGCTAAAGTTAGATAAGTTCAAGGAATGCAATATAACAACATTTAATTAAAGTAAAGGTCACATAAGAGGAGAGTTAAACATTCACAATAGTTTATGTAATTGAATAAAAACTTCAATAAATAATATAAATTTTATGGCGATGTTGTAGTCGAATATACCAAAGAAATCGAGTGCGACTTCCATGATTATTAAATAAGTTTTGAATCAAAATTCTTGATAAAGTATGATAAAACCTTAGTTAAATAGAATATCTAAAATATAAAAAATAAAAAATTTAGTTAAGTAGAGCTTGTCGAGACAAGTCCAAGACAACTTTTTCATCTTAATCAACACTCCTGTAGAAGGACAATAAAGTTTTAAAGTAAATAAGGTTAAATAATAATAAATTATTAATTTATTATTAGATAAACTAATAATAATGTTAAAATAAGATAAATTGAAGGAATATAATATCCCAAAAAAATTATGAAAAGGTCTCATGTGTGTAGAATTGGAATCTCAAATTAATAAAACAGATTAGGCAAAACATTTGAGGAAGTAAGGCTTGTTTTATATAAAACAAGGAATCCAAGACAGTAAGAAGATCATGTTCGAAATCTTCAATCAATACATCATGCGTGATTCAATTTTTCTCACACTGTATGATAAATCCTTAGAAACATAACATTTAAAAATATTAAAAAATATATTTAATTTGATAGAACTCATTCAGAATAGTCCTATGACATAAACTAAAGAGAGCATTATTTGGAATTATTACAAATTAATAAAATCATTAAGAAAAATTCTAACAAATCATTATTTTTCTACTAAATAAATATATATGAGATTAGGAATGAATTGAATAAAAATTAAGTAATTAAAAAAATATTAAAATAAAGAAAAAATCTCAAAAGAAAAAACTGAGCATTCATAGTAATATAATCGAATCAAAGTTCACAATTATCCATATAAAAGATTTGTAAACATAATAATGGATATTTAATATTATAAAGCTCCATTATATGAGTCCATTGACATTTTTTCCTATCAATTCCACCTCATTTGGAATGCTAAAAATTCCAAACTCTACTAATAATAAATAATAATAAATTATTATTACATTCTGTTTAAATTTATATTCAAGCAAAAATTAGATAAATTTAAGCAATTTATTATATCAAAGTGAGGGCATTCTATAAGTCATGTTAAGAGGAGATATGGAGTTATAGGATAACATAAAAAACTCTAACGAAAAAAATTTTAAAATTAAGTTTAATCTAGTAATAAAGTTGAACTCCAAAGTACTAAGAAATCACTGGTGACATCTTTGACCATCAAATAATGCAAAATCAAAATCTCTCTTAAAGTGAAACGAAGTTTAAGAAAATAAAATATTCAAAAAATATATAAATAATATTTAATTAATTAGAACTCAGTAAGACTCATCCAATGATGCTGATTTTTTCTCAATTAGACCTCATTCAAAATACTGTTAATTACCAAATTAAATAGGCACAAAATAAATTTTTTTAATATTAAGTAAATATGTATTAAAACGAAAATTATGCAAATTATTACAATGTAAAATTTCAAAATTGAAGTGGCTTAAAGTCTTCATGTGCTGAGAATTAATGTTTGATAGTTTTATAACAAAATTGAAAGCAATTGTGATGCATCAATCATACAAACTGCTTCAAAATAAATTTTTAAAAATATAGAAATGTATATTTGATTTGATAAATCTTTTTAAGATGAATCAAATGACATTATTTCATGTCAATCAACCCACGTTTGGAAAAACTACAAAATGCAAAAGTAATTTTGGATAGATAAGTATAAATTATTATTTTATTGTTATGTGAGTATATATTTAAAATGAAATGAGATAAACTGAAACAACTTCATTCAATAAAATGAAATCGATGTAATTGTTACCTAAGAAGATAGTTAGAGTCACGTAGCATTACAACGATATGAAAAAACATATTTTAACAAATGATAAAAACTATACAAAATAGTTGTATTATAAGATACTAAGGATATCTAGTATAATAATCTCAATTATGAAGTCAAGTACAAAAAAACTTTAACAAAAAAAATTAAAAAACCATAGAGTTGGTTGCTATGAGATGAATAATATTTGTTTCATCTTGACTAAACTTTATTTGAAATTACTAATAATTAAAATGTTTAATCAATTTAAATGATAATAAATTTTTATGATCATATTAAGTAAATAAAAATTAAAGTTAAAATAAAATGAGTTAAAGTAATGTAACATTACTATTACAAACTAAAGTGAATGTCACATCAGAAGATATTTAGAATTACATAGTAAAATAATAAAATAAAAGAAAAATATTTGAAAATATGGGATAAATTGTATGATAATATTTAATTCTAAGATGCTTAGTGTCATGTTCTTGTATGAATGAATCAAGTACCAAGAAAGAAGCTTTTTTACACTTCGAGATGTTAATTTTAGAGTTATGTCTATAAGGATTTAGAAAGTATGCCCGACAACAAAATTTTTGAAGCACTACAAGAAGAGTTATTTTGAGTGTGTAAAAACAATCTTTCAAACATATTAATAGCACAGCAGATTATTCTTTTGTTTACATACAGATTGCCTTCGAAGATTGTCTTATGCTTATAAAAATGCCAAATAAAAGAATAAAAATGTTTGTTTGCATTAATTGATAATGAACAAAATTCTTTGGTTGCAAAATATAAAAAATGAGAAAAATTTCATATAAAATATGGTATATTATTCATTAACAAGCCAATTAATTTGGTTCAACTCAATAAGCATGTAGATTAAGGTGTGATAGGTGAAGCAAAATATTTATTTCAAAGTTTGTCATTTTAATTGTATATTTAGTCCATTTAGTTCACTTTAATAGGCTTGTCGATTTAGGGTATGATATGTGAAGTTAAAACTAGCTTTCAAAGCTTTCATTCTAATTGTATAATACACTCAATTGAAATTATTTTACACATTAGGCAAATGGATAATGTGTAGAGTGCTTAACATGATCCCAAGATGTTCAAATTGTTTGTGATATTTAATGAGCAATAAATTTATTTCATTTGGTTGAAGGTTCTATATTGTGAGCAAAATATGAGGATTCATACGATACATTTTTTTAATTTATTCTTTGAATATAAAAAATAGTTCCTAACAAAAATTGTGAAGTCAGGAATGAAGGGTATATAATTTTTATTCATTTTAAATGGGTATTTAATAGGTTGAGAAGATTTTTTTTTTAAAAAAAAAAATTAGAGAGTCATAGTTGGGTTTCGGAGCCATAGAAAGCCACCACAAAACATTTTGAAAGGTTCCAAACTTTTATGTCTTACAATTTTCTTATCTTTTCTTTTGACATCCGATTCTTCAATTCTAACAATTATTATGGTAAAAAAATTCTTTTTGACGTCTTACACAACGGTTAATGCACATTACATTTTGGAGAGGGAGATTGGTACCTTTAGTATCCATTATTTAAATAGTATCTTTATTTGGGTTGAATTTATAAAATTCAAATTTTCTTTAATAAAAGATATTAATTTAAGGAAGATTGTTGAAAATGCATTTGAATCTCCATCTAAAATAGTTAGCAATGAGATTGTTAAAAAGAATTAATTGAACACATTGCATAAGAAAAGCATAGTCCCCTTCTTAGAGGTAGAGCTTGGAACCATAATCTATCCACAAAGTTTAGAGTAACCTTGATGATACCTACAATGGTGTAACTTAAATTAGATCATATAAAATATATTTTCTTATGAATGATTTTGAGTTATTTTGAAAAACTTACGAACAATTCCCAATAATATAATTGTAGATTTACTAATATTGTAAATCGTTTCTTAAATATTGGTATAGTTTTTTTTTTGTTATCAAGCAAGGACGATACTTGAGTGATTATTAAAGAGTTTATCTTTTCTATGACCATAATTAATTCGTCTAGGAAACTAAACCTCTTAAAGTAGATGAGCCACATGGCCATGTCATTGTTAATGTGGTGGCATTGACATGATAAGAGATATCATATCCAACACAAAAGGAGAAGGAAAACATGGCATTCAAGGCTACTACATCATTGTTTGAAGATAAAAAAACTACTAATATAGAGCAAGAACTCCTTATTAAATTCTTAATTCAAAATAGTAAAGTAATAGGCCAAAAGAAAAGCTAAAAATAAAAACAAGTTCACCAAGAAAAAGTGTTTTAAAAAAGTATAGATACAACAGTGCTACGAATGCAATTAACCTAATCATTTGGACTCAAATTGTCAAAAAATTTATAGAGAAGAGGAAAATCAAGAAGACATTTCAAAAAGATGAGTAGCAAGCCATGGCTTCTTCTTCGAGTTAATTGAATCCATCATCAAAATCTTCAAACAATTTGGGTGATGAAGATGAGAAAAATTTGTTGTCTGATATTAAAGCATGGATCATTCTCTAGTAGCGGAGAAAGTGGAGAACCATAGAATATGGTGTAATTCATGTCACGAGATTAATTATCTAGAAGAGGTAGTGATGAGGAAAGTTAACTGTTTGATATTGAATTAGAAAGTAATTTTATTGTGTTGATTTAGCATTTTAAAGAAAATTTTTTTAAAAAAAGGCAAAATTTTTATATGAAGACTTGAATGAAAGGAAACCAAGATACTCACATGTATTTGAAATTTCAAGTGGTAAAGTTTCCATAATTATTACCACGAAAGCAAAAGAAATAATAAGTATATTGATTCCCTTATTATTTCATATTACACTTATCTTTTAAACTTATTTAGAAAAAAAGAAGAGGTGAAAGAAAAGAGAAAAGGAAGAAGTCATCTACCATGATTGCAAGAAACTTGGGTTTACACAAACTAATTGCCTAGCAAAAAAGAAAGAGAAAATGCTAATGGTAGCTTCTTGGAATACTTGAATTCCTAATGAGTCACATCTAAATCAATGAGTGACAAAGCTGTTAAGTTCATTTTTGAGGTGCAGGAACATTCAAATAACTTTTTTTGTTTATTTCATTTTTTGAATCCATCTAATTTCATCTTTAACATATATTTATATAAATTTAAAATAAACATAAACAATAATTAATTATTTTTAATATTAAGTATAATATACAATAAAGCTAAAATGTGATAAATTGAAATAATATAAGACACAAACAAATTATTATAAAAATGTCATCTAAATATATAAAAATGTTAAGGTAAGACAAATTTAAGTAATGTAACATAACCAATGTAAGAGATGTAAATGTCACTGTAGAGTAGAGTTAGAGTTTCATAGTAATATGACCATATAAAAGAAAAATATTTAATGAAATGAGATAAATCTTAAAAGAATGTTACATTCCAATATTCTACAGAGATTTAGTATAAAAATTGTGATCTTTAAAGTAGGTTCAAATAACATTATCTTACAATATATGCAATACTCATAGTGAAATACAAAGCATAAAAATAAATAAGTAAATGCATAAAGTTCATAAAGATGAGGTCATAGTTGTGTCATACATCTTGATAAAGCACCATTTCAAATTTCTTTGAACTACTAAGTAAATAACGCAAATAATAACTTAGTAATTTAAATAATTCAAAGAAAACAATTTGAACAAATAAGATGAAATGTTTGGCAAACTTGTACTCAAAGATTTTAAGAAGATATGGTGTAACATCCATGATCATCAAATAATGTGCAAATTGATATCGCTTAAAAATCATGTCTAAAACCATTAAAATTTAAAAATTTAAAAAATATAAAAAAAATATTTAGTTGTATAGAGCTCATTAAGAAAAGAACAATGATGTTTGTTTCATTCGCATCAAACCTCCCTTGGAATTGCTACCAATTACAAGATTGAAAAACTGTAATAATAATAAATTAACACCTCAATATTAACTAAATATATATTGAACCTAAAATAAGATTAATTGCAATAATTTAATGTATCCAAATAAAGATGATATGAATGTTGTAGAAAATAAGATTTAAAGTTATAGAGTAATATAACTACATTAAAGTAAATGTATTCCAACAAACAAAGAAGATCAAGCATAACATCCTCTATTATAAGATGAAGTACAAATAAAAATCTCTTGCAAGACAAATAAAAACCATATAAAATAAAATAATATAAGATAATTAAATTGATTATTAAATTAGATGCAGCTCATTAAGGAAAGGTCAATGAGATTTTTTTTCATCTTAATTGGATCTCATTTAAAATGACTACAAATTATCAAATTAAATAAATATACATAAAAAAAATTAATATTATAATTTCAAGAAAAAATATATAAAAGCTAAAAGGCATAAATTTAAGCAATGTAATACTACAAATGCAAAGCTATATAAAAGACACATAATAAGAGATTTAGTGTTACATAATAGTGTAACTAAATTGATAAATAAAATAAGATGAAATTAAAAATTTAATAGGAAAGTTTCTCTCTTAAATATTTGGAGTTGTCATATAATATACTATTCTATCAAATCAAGAAAGAATTGAAATGTATCTTAAAAATGCCCAAACCCTACAAAATAATTTTTTTTTAAATATAAAGGAATATTAATTTAAATAGTGTTATTCAAGGCAAGACCAATGATGTCTTCTAACTCGATCATACCTTTTTTTTCAATTATTTTAATTTAAAAAATAAATTAAAGATAAATAATATGAAATTATTTTTTAATAAAGTAAACAAATTTAAAAGAAAAAGTTAGATATATTCAATAAATATGATGTAACAAAATGAAAGAAACATAATGGTCATTCAAGATGTGATTTGAAATTCCATAATAGTATACCAAAAGTAGAACAAAAGTTTTAAAAAATAAGGTATTATTTTTAAAAAAAGTTAAATTAAAAAATACTTAAGAAATAAAATATAATATCCTCTATTATAAAATTATTCACTAATCAAAATGTCTAGTGCATGATGAAGATGCCCTTAATATACAATATTTAAAAATATTAAATTGAATATCAAACAAAAATTGGCTCAATAAAAAAGGCTGACGATGTTTATTTCTTCTTAATAAGACTTTTATTTAAATTATTAAAAATTACAAAAGTAAGAATTAATAAAAATGCAATAAAATTTAAATATTAAGGAAATATATATTAAATTTAAAATTAGATAAATTCAAGAAAAATAATATAACATAGTCAAAGTTATCAAAAGGTCATGTGAGATGAAATATAAAGTAACACAATACCTTTAAAAAATAAAATGAAGATAATTAAAAAAAAAAGAGAAATTATATACAAAAGCAACATTCTAAGGTACAAAGATAACTAGGTGTGACATCCTGAAACACTTAACCAGGTATGAACGAAATAATAATGCGTCCCTAGAAACTAAACTATTTCAAAATATAAAAATTATTATTTACTGACATAGAGTTGTTTGAGACAATTATAAAAATATTTGTTTTGTCTAAATCTATCCTCGGATAAAATTTTGCCAAACTGCTAAAGAAAACCAACATTATAATTATTTATTTCTTTGATAATAAGTAAATATATATTAATGCTAAGATAAAATGCGTTATATAACCAAAAAAAAGTTAACATTTAGGTTAGAGGAGAGGAGATCTAGAGTCACATATTAATGTAACAAAACTAATGCCAAAAAGTTTTAGAAAAGCGAAATTTTTTAGGGAAGTTGCATTCAGAGTTATTAAGAAGATTAGATGTAGAATTCTCAATCATCAGATAAGATATGAACAGAAGAGATTAACAAAATGTTACAAAGCTCTAAAAATAATAACTTGCAAAAATAAAAATAAATACTTAATTAGATAAAAATCCATGAGTTGAGTGCAATGACGTCTATTTTGTTTTACTCATACCATATTTAGATATTCAATGAATTACAAAAAAGTAAAAATAAATAATAAAAAAATTTAATTTAATCATAAGTAAAAACATTGGAAAGAATATATTTGATAAATTGAAGCTATGAAATTTAACAAAATAAAACTAAGTTAAGACTCTCACTAGAGGAGATTTATAATTTAATAATGGCATAGGTAAATTAATGATAAAATATAGAAGAAATTAGATAAATTGTATGACAACGTTTCACGCCAGGATATTAAAGAGATTTGGTATAAGATACTAAATAGTCAAAATTAGGAAAGGATTGAAATGTCTTATAGAAGTACTAATTCATTGGAAAAAATAATATTTGAAAATAACAAAATAAATACTTAATTTGATAAAGCTCTTAAAGATGAGTGCAATTACATTTATTTTTTATTTAGACTTTCATTAGAATTACAACTAATAAAAAATAAAATAAGAAAAATAATAATTAAGTTTTATTTTAATGCCAAGCAAACTTATATTAAGACTAATATACGATAAATTGAAGCGGTGCAATATAGCCAATTGAAAGTGATGTAATGGTCTATGAGGGGACAATTAGTATTAGTAATATAACCAAAAGAAAGCAAAACATTTTTAAAAATCTAATCAAAGTTCAGGAGAAAGTTTAATTATGAAATGCTAAAGAGATCAAGTGTAATGACAAAAATAATAAAATCATGAATAAGTCATAATCTCTTATTATGAAGAGAAAAACCATAGCAAAAATAGTTAAACCTAAAAAAATGACAATTTAATTAGATTAATCCCATTAAGGTGAGTTAATAGGTACTTGTTTAACATCAATCGAACACCATTTTTAAATACTACGAACAATAAAGTAAATAAGATTAAATAATGGTAAATATTTATTTTAATAATATGCAAATATAAACTTATGTTAAAATAAGATAAATTTAGATAATGCAATTTATTAAAATAAAACAATGTAAAGGCAATTTGAGGACAAAATCAGAATTCTTATAAATATAATCAAATCAAGAAAAACATTTAAAAATGAGGTTAAATATACAAGAAAATTGCTCAGAGGTACAAAGTGGATTAACTATAACATCATCTATCATAAAATAAACTACAAATCAAAATAACTTTTAAAAGATGCTAAAAATAAAAAAATAAGATATTTAAAAAATAATAGTAGTGAATATTTAATTAGAGAAATCTCATTAGAATGCATTTAATGATAGTTTATTCATCTCTCTCACACGTTGTTTGGGATTAATTTTAATTAAAAAAATAAATTTTGTTAAGTAAACTTTTTTTTAATACTTATTAGATATTACTACAAATTACCATAGTAAATAAGAATAAATAATAAAATTAATTTTTTTTTAATTTAAAGTAAATATATGTCAAAGCTAAAGTTAGATAAGTTCAAGGAATGCAATATAACAACATTTAATTAAAGTAAAGGTCACATAAGAGGAGAGTTAAACATTCACAATAGTTTATGTAATTGAATAAAAACTTCAATAAATAATATAAATTTTATGGCGATGTTGTAGTCGAATATACCAAAGAAATCGAGTGCGACTTCCATGATTATTAAATAAGTTTTGAATCAAAATTCTTGATAAAGTATGATAAAACCTTAGTTAAATAGAATATCTAAAATATAAAAAATAAAAAATTTAGTTAAGTAGAGCTTGTCGAGACAAGTCCAAGACAACTTTTTCATCTTAATCAACACTCCTGTAGAAGGACAATAAAGTTTTAAAGTAAATAAGGTTAAATAATAATAAATTATTAATTTATTATTAGATAAACTAATAATAATGTTAAAATAAGATAAATTGAAGGAATATAATATCCCAAAAAAATTATGAAAAGGTCTCATGTGTGTAGAATTGGAATCTCAAATTAATAAAACAGATTAGGCAAAACATTTGAGGAAGTAAGGCTTGTTTTATATAAAACAAGGAATCCAAGACAGTAAGAAGATCATGTTCGAAATCTTCAATCAATACATCATGCGTGATTCAATTTTTCTCACACTGTATGATAAATCCTTAGAAACATAACATTTAAAAATATTAAAAAATATATTTAATTTGATAGAACTCATTCAGAATAGTCCTATGACATAAACTAAAGAGAGCATTATTTGGAATTATTACAAATTAATAAAATCATTAAGAAAAATTCTAACAAATCATTATTTTTCTACTAAATAAATATATATGAGATTAGGAATGAATTGAATAAAAATTAAGTAATTAAAAAAATATTAAAATAAAGAAAAAATCTCAAAAGAAAAAACTTAGCATTCATAGTAATATAATCGAATCAAAGTTCACAATTATCCATATAAAAAATTTGTAAACATAATAATGGATATTTAATATTATAAAGCTCCATTATATGAGTCCATTGACATTTTTTCCTATCAATTCCACCTCATTTGGAATGCTAAAAATTCCAAACTCTACTAATAATAAATAATAATAAATTATTATTACATTCTGTTTAAATTTATATTCAAGCAAAAATTAGATAAATTTAAGCAATTTATTATATCAAAGTGAGGGCATTCTATAAGTCATGTAAGAGGAGATATGGAGTTATAGGATAACATAAAAAACTCTAACGAAAAAAATTTTAAAATTAAGTTTAATCTAGTAAGAAAGTTGAACTCCAAAGTACTAAGAAATCACTGGTGACATCTTTGACCATCAAATAATGCAAAATCAAAATCTCTCTTAAAGTGAAACAAAGTTTAAGAAAATAAAATATTTAAAAAATATATAAATAATATTTAATTAATTAGAACTCAGTAAGACTCATCCAATGATGCTGATTTTTTCTCAATTAGACCTCATTCAAAATACTGTTAATTACCAAATTAAATAGGCACAAAATAAATTTTTTTAATATTAAGTAAATATGTATTAAAACGAAAATTATGCAAATTATTACAATGTAAAATTTCAAAATTGAAGTGGCTTAAAGTCTTCATGTGCTGAGAATTAATGTTTGATAGCTTTATAACAAAATTGAAAGCAATTGTGATGCATCAATCATACAAACTGCTTCAAAATAAATTTTTAAAAATATAGAAATGTATATTTGATTTGATAAATCTTTTTAAGATGAATCAAATGACATTATTCATGTCAATCAACCCACGTTTGGAAAAACTACAAAATGCAAAAGTAATTTTGGATAGATAAGTATAAATTATTATTTTATTGTTATGTGAGTATATATTTAAAATGAAATGAGATAAACTGAAACAACTTCATTCAATAAAATGAAATCGATGTAATTGTTACCTAAGAAGATAGTTAGAGTCACGTAGCATTACAACGATATGAAAAAACATATTTTAACAAATGATAAAAACTATACAAAATAGTTGTATTATAAGATACTAAGGATATCTAGTATAATAATCTCAATTATGAAGTCAAGTACAAAAAAACTTTAACAAAAAAAATTAAAAAACCATAGAGTTGGTTGCTATGAGATGAATAATATTTGTTTCATCTTGACTAAACTTCATTTGAAATTACTAATAATTAAAATGTTTAATCAATTTAAATGATAATAAATTTTTATGATCATATTAAGTAAATAAAAATTAAAGTTAAAATAAAATGAGTTAAAGTAATGTAACATTACTATTACAAACTAAAGTGAATGTCACATCAGAAGATATTTAGAATTACATAGTAAAATAATAAAATAAAAGAAAAATATTTGAAAATATGGGATAAATTGTATGATAATATTTAATTCTAAGATGCTTAGTGTCATGTTCTTGTATGAATGAATCAAGTACCAAGAAAGAAGCTTTTTTACACTTCGAGATGTTAATTTTAGAGTTATGTCTATAAGGATTTAGAAAGTATGCCCGACAACAAAATTTTTGAAGCACTACAAGAAGAGTTATTTTGAGTGTGTAAAAACAATCTTTCCAACATATTAATAGCACAGCAGATTATTCTTTTGTTTACATACAGATTGCCTTCGAAGATTGTCTTATGCTTATAAAAATGCCAAATAAAAGAATAAAAATGTTTGTTTGCATTAATTGATAATGAACAAAATTCTTTGGTTGCAAAATATAAAAAATGAGAAAAATTTCATATAAAATATGGTATATTATTCATTAACAAGCCAATTAATTTGGTTCAACTCAATAAGCATGTAGATTAAGGTGTGATAGGTGAAGCAAAATATTTATTTCAAAGTTTGTCATTTTAATTGTATATGTAGTCCACTTAGTTCACTTTAATAGGCTTGTCGATTTAGGGTATGATATGTGAAGTTAAAACTAGCTTTCAAAGCTTTCATTCTAATTGTATAATACACTCAATTGAAATTATTTTACACATTAGGCAAATGGATAATGTGTAGAGTGCTTAACATGATCCCAAGATGTTCAAATTGTTTGTGATATTTAATGAGCAATAAATTTATTTCATTTGGTTGAAGGTTCTATATTGTGAGCAAAATATGAGGATTCATACGATACATTTTTTTAATTTATGCTTTGAATATAAAAAATAGTTCCTAACAAAAATTGTGAAGTCAGGAATGAAGGGTATATAATTTTTATTCATTTTAAATGGGTATTTAATAGGTTGAGAAGATTTTTTTTTTAAAAAATTTCTATTAGGGAGTCATAGTTGGGTTTCGGAGCCATTGAAAGCCACCACAAAACATTTTGAAAGGTTCCAAACTTTTATGTCTTACAATTTTCTTATCTCTTCTTTTGACATCCGATTCTTCAATTCTAACAATTATTATGGTAAAAAAATTCTTTTTGACATCTTACACAACGGTTAATGCACATTACATTTTGGAGAGGGATATTGGTACCTTTAGTGTCCATTATTTAAATAGTATCTTTATTTGGGTTGAATTTATAAAATTCAAATTTTCTTTAATAAAAGATATTAATTTAAGGAAGATTGTTGAAAATGCATTTGAATCTCCATCTAAAATAGTTAGCAATGAGATTGTTAAAAAGAATTAATTGAACACATTGCATAAGAAAAGCATAGTCCCCTTCTTAGAGGTAGAGCTTGGAACCATAATCTATCCACAAAGTTTAGAGTAACCTTGATGATACCTACAATGGTGTAACTTAAGTTAAATCATATAAAATATATTTTCTTATGAATGATTTTGAGTTATTTTGAAAAACTTACGAACAATTCCCAATAATATAATTGTAGATTTACTAATATTGTAAATCGTTTCTTAAATATTGGTATAGTTTTTTTTTTGTTATCAAGCAAGGAAGATACTTGAGTGATTATTAAAGACTTTATCTTTTCTATGACCATAATTAATTCGTCTAGGAAACTAAACCTCTTATAGTAGATGAGCCACATGGCCATGTCATTGTTAATGTGGTGGCATTGACATGATAAGAGATATCATATCCAACACAAAAGGAGAAGGAAAACATGGCATTCAAGGCTACTACATCATTGTTTGAAGATAAAAAAACTACTAATATAGAGCAAGAACTCCTTATTAAATTCTTAATTCAAAATAGTAAAGTAATAGGCCAAAAGAAAAGCTAAAAATAAAAACAAGTTCACCAAGAAAAAGTGTTTTAAAAAAGTATAGATACAACAGTGCTACGAATGCAATTAACCTAATCATTTGGACTCAAATTGTCAAAAAATTATAGGGAAAATTAATCCCATCTTGTGCAACATTATTTATAATATCCATGGGTGGCATGGCAAGGTATGTAGAGTGTAGAATTCCAAAGTATATGCTTATTGTGTTGCTTAAAACAATGCTTTAAAAGGTCGATAAATGATGAACAAACACAAATATCTTGTTTTGTAATGAAATACCTAATTTTCACCAACACCATGGGGGCATGTCTTCATTTTTTTTAATAAAGGTTTTTTGATAGTTAGACATTTCTTCATAGATGATAAACTATAGTATCACCCTTGTGCACATCTCATTATTGTTTATGCTTCTAATGATGTTACATCAAAGAAGTATTTTTGGAATGAATTTCATGAGGTTTCCCCAACTAATCATATCACACACTTGATAGAGGAGGAAAGATTCTATTCATTCAATGATTGATTGCAATTTGATAAATGTTTTGTGGCTCAAAGTCTCTTCTAACTTGTAAAAATTTCTTGATCTTATATATGTTATGTTTCTAGTTGACCGACTAGGGAGTATTATTTAATTAAAATTTAAAAATTATTAATCTGAAGGTCATAACCTAACTCACTTCCAAATCATGATCCAAAGAAATGGGTATTCAAACCAAAGATAAATAAGTGATTCTTGTTATAAAATATGAGGTAAAACAAACAATAAGGGAGAGGAAAATTATGCATTTAATGAATTTTTGGATTCAAAAAATTATAAGAATAATTTTTAAGCTTTAAAATAAAATTTTATTTTATAAATCTTATCAACAAAATAAGATTGTTGAATAATAAATGAAATGCACGAAAAACTTTTAGATAGTTGAGCCAAAATATTTTCCTACATCCATCCCCGATCTTTGACCGTGTTTCTCAACTCAAAAAGTTAAAATGCATGCAATGTTTACAGAGAATTTGAGGCAAATATGCATACTTTCAATCTTAATCTTCTTAAAAAGTAATACCTAACACTAAATCAAAGAGAAATTATACCTTTCATATTCTTGTTGAACACGATGAGCACAATTCAATAAAGCAGGATCGTATCAACAAGGTCGTGACGTGTGTGAACAAGATTAATGGCCTTCTACAAATTTTCCAATATGGTAGCCTCAGAACACCATGGTTTTATGTAGAAGTCCATTGCCCCCAAAACAGATGTCAAGGCATCATCTATTTCTTCCAAAAAAATATTCAACCTTAAATCAAAGCATTCAGAAGGTACCCAAATGATATTGAAGAGATGAAGAGATATGGCATATAGAAGGTATTGCTGATGGATCTCTAACTCTAGCTCTTGCTGTTATTAAAAAGCACTTTTTTAGTAGCTTGGTGTGCTTTTCAACCAGTAGCTATAACAGAGCCCATGGACTCAAGAAGAACCTCTTCACAAAGCAAGCACCCAAGAAGCAATAAGAACAAGAATTAATTAAAAAAAATTATAGAAATTATTTAATAGAAAACACATTTTACGAAACAACATGAATCCAAGTATCTCATGGCCTTGATGATAATTAAAAAGGTGAATAAACAAAAAAATATAATGACCTATTGGGATGTCTCTTCTAAGAATAAAATAGAATGACTTTAATATTTACCTTGAGGAACATGAAAATATTTTGGCTACTCATTGCATATAAATGTTTAACATTAAAATAAAATTAACATAAAAAGATATAGATAAATGACAAACTTGAGGTGTTGATGGCATCATATACAATCTATTATCCATGCTTTGATTGAAAGTGGATAGCTCTTTCTCAATGATATCCTTAGAACTAGATGAAACATTTGCCATAGAATTGCAAACTGGAATGATCATCCTCGCCGCATGTTCTTGTGCGGCTACTGGTTGAACGTTCCAGAAGGCTGATGATTCCTATTAGTACAATACAGGAAAGTGAATCATTACAAAAAGCCCAGTTAAAGAGATACATCAAAAGAACAGCACCACATCAGTTTTTGTGATCAATTATAAAGTTCCAGATATAATCAAATAAATGCAAGCAATTGTTTAAAGCCCTCATGAACCACCATGAATCCTATAGCTAAAGAACAATTGGTCTAGCTAATTTAGCTACTCTAAGAATTTCATGACATTTAAACAGAGATTGTTAGTGATCAATTGTTTGTTAGTAAATTGTAATAAACTTTTCAGAAATAACATTTACGTTGTTGTACTTTAAAACGAATAAAAATTTTATGTCATTATTAACATAAGACATGGAATGACTTATCCCAAAATAATCTTTTTCAAGTGACACAACAAGAAACTAGTGAGAAGAACAAGGGAACATGACGTAAATAAGATATATAAAAAAACTCAAACCTTTTAATTAAAGAAAAACTTAAAGCAATAAACTTATCAAACAGATTTTCAAACTCTTGACAATAATTTCAAGGCAAAACCACCTCTCATACGGGGTAGAAACCCTCGATACTCTCGGACAGTAGCCACATGTTGCGTTCATGTATCGAGCAACTCATATCAACACTAAAACTTCAACTAATGTTTCCTTTTATTAACCATCTCCTTGGAACAGTAGGAAATAAGAGATGCATGTTATAATTCCAATCTTAAAATATTAGGAACCAAATATGTTCAAATACAAACATTTTTAAAACAAAAATCAGCAAAAGCTTTGTTTGATGCATTTAGGTAATCCAAAAAGCAATGGGAAGCAAGAAAAATTCTCTAAAATTTTTTGGATCACAACTTGGCCAAAATTCAACTAAAATGTGTCCAAAAACCCTTGCCTTGACTATTCTTAAGGGCACTCCTTGAGCTTTGTCTTAGTCACCTCAAAAACCATCCTTTGTAGCAATGTCATGCATGATGTCCCTTCTCCTATAAGACTAAGCCTTAAGAACTTTAGTTAAAAACTCAAATATGCCTTTAAGATGATAATTTGCTTTAAGCATTAAGTGTAAAAACCACCTCAAGGAAATAGGAAGGTCCACACATTACTAACTTCATTAGTCAATATTAGATCAGGAAATCCACACATTGGAAGTCTTGTCGAAGAAGGTCCTTGGTGGAATAAGAATTCTTTCTTCATTCTTGCTCATTGGTCACAAGGAAAATGTCAAGCGACTTCTTCAATTTTTGAAAATCAGGAAATGAGTTTTGGTTAGAATAAGAATTCTTTCTTCATTCTTGCTCATTGGTCACAAGGAAAATGTCAAGCGACTTCTTCAATTTTTAAAAATCGAGCACGACACCTAAAATAGACCATTGAGTGGATCTCCTAATCTAGGTTTAGCAAAATCTTTTCTTGACACAAAAAATACATCTTTGGAAACACCTAGAAATCCATCTGTCAAGAATGTTGGCACCTTGGCAAATCCAAATTTTTGGCAATGCTCCTTTTGTGAAAGTGATCGGACGAGGTGACCCTCTGAGGTATGGAATGGAAAGAAGAGAAAGAGGAAGGCCAGTACTAAAACATCAAGCTTTGATGTAAGGAGATGGGGTTCCTTCCCCCTTTGGGGTATAGAATGGAAAGAAGATTCTAGCGGACACACTTCCATTTTTTTGCTTTAGCAAGAGTTTGACAAACCTATATTTTTGAAATCAATAACCAGACTTTCTCGAGAGATTGTTTCTTATGATTTAAGACTACGGAGTAGTGTTCCTTTGATTTGAGGAATCAAGGCATCCTTTATAACTTCTTCAAATGATATCCTAGCATTGAACCCCCCCCCAAAAAAAAGATCCCCAGAGGGGGCCCCCAGACACCCAGATAGAGATATGCCCCTATCCGAACACTAGAGACAGAGATGTGTCCCTAAGACTAGTTAAGTAAGGTAAAAGTTTCAGAATAGCAATGTAGGAGAGAAGGACTAATTGAGTTAGATTTTTTCCTAAAGGAGATCGAGAAAGGAATTCCCAAGGAAGCGGAAAGAGCTTAGCACTCATCTCTGGTTCTTGAGTAGTTTGTCTAACTACTCAGATGGCAAATTAGATAAAGGTGCCAAAGATTGCATAATGATGCACCAAAATAGTGCACCATGATGCACTCAAAAAGGGACACCCCTTATTCGAAAGGGACAACCCCCACAATTGATAATGAGGTGACCCATGGGCCATCATGTGCAAAAGCAGAGAGTAGCTCTCGAGATGTGAGATCGCCACGATGGTCTGATATGCCAACAAAAACAATAAGGGACCATGTGGTCCACGAAGCACCCTCGTGTCGAGCAGTTTGCACAAACCCTTGAAACTCGAGAACGCCCTCTTTAGGGTCTTGAACATCATTTTACACTAAAAAAAGTGTTCTTGCAGAACCAAAATCCTAGTCAAAGAAGTGCCATGAAGTCATGACAAAATAAGAACATCCTATAAGGTCTAAATCTCGTCACAAAGGGAAGTGCTATACTCATCGAAGTACCTCTCCGTTTACAACTCTACTTCATTCTATTTGATCAAATCAGATGAAAGAGAGAGGAAGTGCACATGAATTGACCAATTCAAGTGAGTTGTTGACATAGTCTACAACCTCCATGTAATTATGAACATATTTACTGAGTCATTATTAGCATTCAATTTTCCATTGATCTACGTCATCACACTTTGTTCGTTATTCTTCAATGAGACTACCCCATCAGAGAAGCATATCATGGCTAGTCCTACAATTATTGCCCAATTTCTTATAAACATATACCATCACATAGGGGAATATGACAAATCTGAGCAAAACACATTCAGACAATCATTTCATATATGCAATTGGAATCAATATAATATATAATAGAAAGAGCTCATCAGATCAAATGTCACTGACAAGCTACAAATGGTCTTTTAGCTTCTCTCTTAATCTAGCCAACTTTTGATCTAGAACAAGCTCGGATTATCTATAAATCCCGTGAGGTTGGCCTCCAGAGTCTTAGAGTTCCCCCTCTTGGTATCTTATTTTTAAAATAAGAGAGTATGATGAGGCCAAATCACCCTCCTTGGCTTTATGACCTAGACCTGAGCAATCTCTATCAGTCCAGGAGAAAGGGTCGCAGTTGGTAGGGACGTGACTAGAGGTTGGAGTGCGTCTGGCCGTATGAACCTTGCTGATAGTCCTGAATCAAATGTCATTCCCAATCCATTTTGGTATGGTTTAGTGTGACCTATGGAGTAGTTCAGCACTGACGAAAGATAGCCCTCCCTTCCATTGATTGCTTGCATCTCAAGAAAGAACTCTCAATTTGATTTATCCATGGAGAACAGCTTATTATGCTCTCTCAATACTATGCTGCTATTTTTTCGGGCCCATCATGCATACTGTCATTGCTAAGGAAAAGGAAAACATCAAACGAAAGTACTTCAATCATGATAAAAGCAGATGAGATATATTCAGATTGTGCATAAACATGAACTATGACAGGAGCTTAGTCAATATGGGGTGGTGAAGCAGAGCAGAGAAACTCTCTCCCAAATGAGGGGCAAATAAAGGAAAGCTCGAAAGTCATTCAGCCAAGCGAGTTGGTGTATTTTGAATCGTGTGAAAGTCTCATCTTGTAAGGAATTGCTTCCTTCTTATAATGTTATCTAGTATTGACAGGTTCTATTAAGGTTTCTCAAAAGTCTTGCTAGAAAGAGTCTCTCCTACTTTGATTTGTTCGTGTTTGCTTACTTTTAAAGGATGTATCAGATTTGCTTTCATCCAAATCTCTTCCCTAGTTTTCATCACTATATCCTTCTAGTTTTTTATTTTGATCTTCCATACAATAGATAAAAATCATTGTGTGAGATACTTGGTTATCCTTAGCGATGCATTCCAATGCTCCAAACTTGGGTGACTAGTCAATCTACTAGACACACTGACGGCCGATGTCTGGGAGAGTGCACTGAATTGCATTGCATACATTAGGCTTCCAACCACAAAGAAAGGCATCAGCAAATTTCTTTATCCTTTCTTTTGGTCAAGGAGAAAGTTGCTTATTCTAGTTCTTTTAATGGGAGGACTGTCATTAGTAGTATTAGATTCAAAAGTTCCACTCATTCTATCAAGAAGTTCCCCATATTGTGCCCAGCCCAATCCCTATTTGGCTTTTTGAATGGCCATAGAAAGGTGAGTTTAGTAATCACTTCAACTTGGCAAGGATGAAGAAAGGGTTTCAAAAAAGGCTTTCATGTTAGACTTTGCTTTCAAAAGGTAACATGAAGACCTTAAGTGATGTGGATGCTGTTAATGGGAAAGGCTTGGTATAAAGAGTGGAAGAATTGCTCAATAACGGCTACGTGCCTCAGTACTTGGTATCCACTTCCCTTCCATACTTTGAACTTGATAAGTGCTTTGACCTTGTGAATAAATAGATCATACCTGGTATCCACCTATGACAGCTTTGAACTTCCCCCAACAGCTTGAAAGACCTTCCACTTTCCCACCGACACATGAAAGAAGTTTGGACTTGGCATGGCACATGGAAAAACCTTGCTGTCCACTTGAATGCTTTTTTTCTTTCCTTCAAGCCCTTCCTTTGTCCTATTCCTTGCAAGATGTGAGGAACAGCTATCCTTTCATACCAGTGGGATTCTGCTTTCTTAGAAATTGGGTCTACGATTGGTTCTAACTTTGCCTCAAAAGGGAGCTGCGAAGGTGACGCAGAAGTTCTCAACAAGAGAGAATTTCTTTTTTATTGAGTCCCATGCTCCCGGCTAACTCGAGGCTAGCTGGAACTCGGTCAGAAGGGCACAACTCGGCAACCTTCTTATCAATTTTGAACTCGTAAGTCAGAGGTTGTGTTGGATTTAACAACCTCGGGCATGTCTAATTGGGGCCCTTCTTGTGATTCTCTAAAGTAATGACAGGCTAGGTGTCTAGTACTTATCTGATAAGCTCCCCGATTCCATCAACTAGAAGATTCTTGGGCCAGACATGTCTATAAATAACAAACCAAAGTGAGCAAAATGTCACTTCTATTCTGGAAGAAAAAAAGAAAACTGCTTACCTTTTTTAATCCTCTTATGGTTTTGGAAGAAGAAAGGGCACCCAAGAGGGGGATCGGCTATGCCTTCTCGACTGGAGGGGCCAACCCTTCGTATCATCCTCTTCTCTTCTTCTTCTTTCTTTTCCTCCTCCATGGAAATAGGTTTGTCTGCTCCAACCCTAAATTTAGAGAATCAAGGAGTTCATGCATGCTCCAAGAAAAAGAAGAGATTGGAGAAAAAACAAGAAAAGAGAGATCCACTGGGATTCCTTTTATCCTCATAGGATGAACATCCTGACCTCTCAAAGATAACCAGCAACAAAGTCTTGCAAGATTCCTCAAGAGGAGCTTTAAAGTGCAGACAACCACCTTTGCCCATGGAGGCAGGAAGGACGAGATGCCAAGAGTAAAACTCAAGGAGGCCCTTTGGAAACAAGGGAAGCCCTAAAGTGGATTTATCTACAAAAGACACAGGGTATTAGCTTGGAGGGCTCCTCCTCAAATTATGTTGAAGTTTGGTTAAGGCAAGAAGAGTTACCTCCAACAAGTACCCTACCTAAGGAAATCCTAGGTTCACCATGGAGGTGAAGTCCCCGGAGCATTTTGACTGGTGGAGATGGTTCGTCATTGACCAAGATGAATGGGGTGGACAAAGGAGCCCCTAACTGTACGAATTCTGGAGAGCATGGAGAAGTGAGAGAAAAAGGAAAAACTTCTTCCACCTTTTGTGGGTTTGCAGTTCGGGAGTTAGTCAGAGGCAAAGTCATCCATCATCGACCTTGGGTTGCTTTTCGGGCCATGATGGGTCTGTGACCTTTGGGTTGATACAGATCAGTTAGCCAACTAAAGAGAATCAGTCAAGAAGTTCCCCAAAAAACCCATTGGTCTTTTCCCAGAGGAGTCCCAAAGGTCTATTCATTGGTTTTGATTTGTGGTGTATAATTGCATGGAATGTAGTTAGTGGTGATGACCTGTTTGATAGAATAAATCATCGCATCTTCCTTCGTTTCATTCTAAAAGATATTCAATAAATCAGAATGGAGATCAAGAGCTGAGGAACTATTCCCTTCAATCGTACTCATGATAATTGGTGGTACTGATGATAATTGGACACCGCTATAAACAAAAGTTGTCGAATTGGCTTATTTCTTGCACGTACCTATTGAATGGTATAAAGAAGTGAAATGAATTGAAGAATCAATCAAAGCATATGGGAAAAAACTTTTGAATTGCCTTTTTTCAGACAATGGAAGCTTCTTCAAAAAGTGGGGGTACTTTTTAAACTATTCATTTTCAGCAAAAGATGCTTTGGCTATGTTCTATTTCGTTTCGATGAAGACTTGAACAATCCATTTGAAGTAATGAATCTTTTTTTGATTTCAAGATGAACACTATCGAACCCTTTCATTTTGTTGTTTTTTTTCATTCTATATATTTGATGTCAATTTGGAATGAATTTGTTTCTTTTGTCAATTCTATCTAAATCTAAGATTTCTATACAAGTTCTAGAACAAGAGGTTTAATTCAAAGAAGAACAAGGTATTAGGATTTCCTATTTTATTTTTTGTGTAAGAATTGAGTCTTTGAATCTAGAATAGAATCATAAAAGAAGGTATCATTTCCAATGAAAAAAAGAACGCATCAGCTTTTCTCCCATATCTTGTGCCTATACTCTTCTAGCCCTGGTTGATTTCTCTCACACTTAACAAAGCTATAGAAACTTGGATTCTTTATTGGTGGAATACCAGGCAATTTGAAATCCTTTTGAATGATATTGAAGAGGAAAATGTTCTAGAAAATTGATGGAATTCGAAGAACTCTTCTTGTTGGATGAGGTGATAAAAGACTACTCGGAGACAGATATACAAAGGCCTCGTATAGAAATGCACAATGAAATGATACAATTGGTCGAAAGGCACAATGAATCTTATTTCCATATCATTTTTCATTTCTCTACCTATATAATCTGTTTCAATATTTTTCAGAGGAATTTCCATATAACTTCAATGACACAATCAAAGCTTTTTTTATTCTTTTCATTATTGATTTATGTTTTAGATTTCACACGACCCTTGGTTGGGATCTAATGATTCATTCAATCTGCAATTTTTTTTATTTGCCCAAAACGAGCAAATAATATCTCTTCTTGTTTCAATTTTTCGAGTGATTATATATGTAATTGAGAAATATGGGATCTTTCATTTGGGAAATCGTGTATCTCCATCGCTTGTCAATATTTATCATTAAATGAATGAATGAAGAATTCATAGGATCTCTTGATATCAATCCAATTAGATTCTTTTTTTAGTGTATAAAAAATCAATTTTCATCTAAATTATTCTTTATACTTCTTATACTTCTATCTTTTCGGTTCAAGGTCATCATATTGTGTTACAATTACAGTCAAATTCCAATTATTTTTAGTACTATAAATACAATGGCCAATTTGTCAATAAGGAATTCTACTAGATACCTATCCAATTTCTTGTAGAAATTTCAGAATCAATAATTGGACCATGAAAAAATGAAAGACTTTTTCTTGTTTAAAATAACAGATGACTCGATCCATTTCTGTATTGATCATTATATATGTAATAACTTGAGCATCTATTTCAAATGCATATCCCATTTTTGCACAAGGTACAAAAATCCCCGAGAAGCAACTGGTTGAATTGTATGTGCCAATTGCCATTTCGCTAATAAGCTAGTGGATATTGAAGTTCCACAAGCTGTACTTCTTGATACTATATTTGAAGAAATTTTTCGTATTCCTTATGATATGCAATTGGAAAAAAACTCGCCAATGGTAAAAAAGGATCTTTAAATGTAGGTGTTGTCCTTATTATACCCGAGGGATTCGAATTAGCCCCCTACCCTGCCCCCCGCGAAGCAACTGGTTGAATTGTATGTGCCAATTGCCATTTAGCTAATAACCTCGTGGTTATTGAAGTTCCACAAGCTGTACTTCTTGATATATATTTGAAGAGATTTTTAGTATTCCTTATGATATGCAATTGAAAAAAAAAACTTGCTAGTGGCCAAAAAGGTTCTTTGAATGTAAGAGTTGTACTTATTATACCCGAGCGATTCGAATTAGCCCCTTACCCCCCCACCTCCATCGTATTTCTCTGAAATGAAAGAAAAGATTGTCAATCTTTCTTTTTAGTGTTATCATCCTAATCACCAAAATCTTCTTGTGATAGGTGCTGTTTCTTGTAAGAAATATAGTGAAATTGTCTTCACCATTCTTTCTCCTTGCCCTACTACGAAAGAAGATGCTCACATATGAAAATATCCCATATATGTAGGTAAGAACAGAGGAAGGGGTCAGATTTATCTTGATGGTAGCAAGAGTAATGATACAGTTTCTAATGCTACATCGGCCAGTATAGTGAGCCAAATTGTATGTCCAAAAAAAGGAGGATATTAAATAACTATTGTGGATGCAGGAAATGGGCGTCTGGTGGTATATGTAGGTACCAGTGAAAAGTGCTGAATTCTTGTCAATCAATATAATTATGTATGATTCCAAACAACAAAAAACTCCGAACAATTGAGTAATCCTTGTGTCGAATTCTTGTCGATCAGTAGATGTAGTGTCACATGTAGAAAAACAGCCGATCAGAATAATTGCAGGGATCAAGTTCATGAGTTAGGGCAGGCAGATTAGCCGCGAGGCGACGAGAAAGTTCATATTGCTAAGTCATGTTTACAAAAGAGCGGGGATTCACACCCTGGTAGAATTCCACTTTGTTTCAAGTGTTTGGCCATCAAGGAAGGAGCACTCTGGAAAGCTGATTAGTTATAAGACCTTCACTTGAAAGAAGTTCCCTAAAGGTGTTTCCCTATGGGGGCCCCTCCACTTTCCAAGAGTCACTCATGAATTGGAGATCTCTCTCAAACACTATGGTCTTCGGTAAGCCATGATGCTTCACTATTCTCTTATCTCATTCAAGAAATTAGTCGTGATAAGAGAAGCATCACTTACTTTCTGACATGCAGTTAGATGTACCATCTTTGAAAATCTATCAACAACAACCATTATACTACCGATTCCCTTGGCTATGCAGGGTAAGCCTAACACAAAGTCAATCCTGACATCTTCCAGCATCTTCAGGGGAATTGGCAGAGGTGTGTATATGCCGGTGCTTTGCTTTCCATTCCTCCCTTCGCCGTTTGATAGACCCGACATCTCCCTACATCTTTGCTTTGGCTACATCTCTCTTGATATAATACCAGCAGAAATGGTTTTCCACCATGGTAATTGGTCTAAAGAAAGAAGCAATCCATAGGATTTTCCAAATCCTTCGTTCAAAGAATGTGAAATCAAAGTTTCCTCAGATAGAGCGGGATGTTGGTTCCAATCCAAATCATATTCGTTGTGAGCACATTACTTAAGAGTATGAAAAAAGATTTAGGGATAAGTGAATCTTAGGTATGTCTTCCATACTTTTCGATGTGATTGCTCACTATTCTGGTGTGCTAGATTCATCTCAAGTGCTTGGGCTATGGTACATGAAAAAGCCACCCTAGAGTAGGGCTCCCCAAGAGGGGAGGCCAAGCCCCCTTTATTTTTTTCATGTATCAAAGCTCAGTCGGACCAATGGGAATTGACTCAACAACTGATCCTCAGATCACCCATCAGACCTTGGCTAAGCTCCTATAGGATTGAACAAGAGACTAACAAAGAGTTGCATGAGCAGTAGCTACATGACAGTAAGCTGATTCAAAGTTTGTATCTTGAGTATGCATTAATGATGAAAAGTTGACATTGTTAGGATCCATCTCACCAAGTAAATGATCTGAGGATGGAAGAAAGAAGCGAAGAGCAAAGTTCAAAAGTGGATTGCCCACTCGAGTAATTCATGCTTCAATGGCCAAAGCATATATATAGATCTAATCTATCCCTCATCATGTAGAGTAGGGGGTCCATAACTTGCGACTCTGAAAGCTCCACTGATGTCGTGCAAAACAAACTGAACAAGACGAGCAGGTGTGCACTGCCTACAATAATAAACTGAGAAGAGAGTCTTGCTGCTTTCCCATTACTAGTAGAAGTTGTAGTACTTTGGGCCACTTTCTTACCTTTCCCTACTTTTGGATCAGGCTTTGCTTTGGCTAGATTTCATCTAGAATTTCCCAAGCCTATTAAAACAACTTCTGTCAATTAGGATTCATCGTTGGGATGGTTTTGTCACATCTCACAAGAGGGAAAAGTAACCACTGAATAATGGGGTGCCCCTTCCTATTTGTATAAAAAAGATAGCTCAATTTCATATTACATATCATGTTGTAGCCTTTCTAGAGCTTTCCTTCCAGGATCAATGAATAATTAGGTTGTGTTACATGCTCATATCCACATTGCAAAGTGATCATGCTAATCCAACCTAATTATAATCTAATCAAAATGAAATATGGACATACAAAAAATAGAAAGCATTGGTAGCGGCCTTTTGACTTCCTTAAGCCCATCCATCACATAAGGAGAAAGAAATGAAACAAGGGAACTCGTAGGAGGCTAGTCTCGTTGAGATCATTTTGTATTGTAATTTTTCCAATTCAAAGATGGAAGTTAAAAAATAGATAGAGGATGAAAACAAGCCTATAAAGTAGTTCGATTCTTTTTCTTTGTAGCTCTTAGATTGCATATGAGCCCAGGCCCAGGCAAGGTTCCCAAGAAACCTTTTTGAGATTCAGAGATGCTCAAGTTCTAACTACCTATATATTTTCAATTGACTAGAACCCCTCTTTTTTTATTTGGGGTAACCACTTCTCGATCATCATCACCCTCATGGAGATCAGAGTCCTCCTGTCGAGATTTTGATCTGGGCTATTGATGGCTACTAACCCCCACTCTATTTCTTCTGAGTCATCAGGGATGACCCAATCTTTGGAGTCCAGAGGATAAATCTCTTTGGAGAGTATGGAGGAGGCTTGTTGTCGTGCTCCAAACCTTATATACACTATGTTGGTAGTCATTTGTCTTATGAGTGAATCTCGATCTATATTGTTGGCCTATTTGATTTAAGTTGATGGCCTGGTACCAAAAAAGGCTAATCAAATCAAGAAAATAGCTATCTAGCTTCTACAATCAAAAAATCCTTGTTAGCTTGCTTGCTAAGGCTCTCTGAGCACTATGGTAGGACATGGATCGATCATGAACGAGAATGGACTTCTTCGTATTGTTGTACATAATATATAGGAGTCATAGTCCCTCTTTTCTACCAGACAAAGGGAATGTGAACTCCATTCTAGGGCTTGGCTTGACCCGAGGCCCACTATGGGAAAAAGACCTCTGGGGTGTTTCTGAATTAATAAGGATGGGTAAGATAGAGAGGTGAGGTTACTAGCTTAGTCATTTCTTTAATCAAAAAGGTTGATAAGTGCTCTCTCTACCTTGTAGGGGGCAGGGCAAATTAAGAGTGAGTTATGCTCATTTCTTTGTTAGAGCTTTTCATAGTGAGATAGTGATCGCTTGCTAGTGGAGAAAGCTAACCACAAGATAGAGCCAACCCCTCTCTCGTTTGTCCACTTGTGTACCCGAGCACTGTCATATGAATGGTGTTATTCTGTAGATCAAACAATAGAATCTATAAGATAGTAAAAATAGTAATAGAGAGAACTAAAGGATAGAGAGTACGTTTTCATGGCACTCAAACTGAAAGAAGCATGGGAAGAACATAGCTCTCAGGCATATGAATGAAAAAGATCAGAATGATGGGAGTGTGCTTCGCTTTTTTAATCTTTTGAGTGATTAGGTGGTTAGGGTGATCATATTGACTCATGTACTAGAGAGAAAACCAAGCCAAGAAAAAGTTGGCCTCTGTAGAGAGGGACTTTAAGGTGATAAGACCACTTTCTATGCCAAAAGGAATCCACTCATTTATCTAATAATGAGCAGGCAGGGTTGGAAGGAAATCCCATTTTGATTGACTTAAGTCACAGGGGTGGGGATCCTCAGTGGAGGGGTAAAGCAGGTTTCAAGCTTGAACCAGTTCATGTCCAATGTTTTCGAGCCAGTAGCTTTCCTTTTTGCTAAAAAACAGACCAGCGGATGAGTGCCAATTCACTGATTGAGAATTGAGAACTAAAAGGTGGAACATGGATCTATATGGGGAGAAGAAAATCTAGGCTTTCTTAATTAGACAACTCGCATTTTGTGGAAGGGATAGGCCAGCTTTTAAAGGCATTAATCGCTCTATTTGACCTGTTCATAATTTCCTCCATTTTGTCTTTCAGACGTTCCCCCGAAGGCCCTTAGGAGAAGTGTGATCAGGGCAGAAGGGCTCGATCAAATACTAGTCTTTAGTGAAGGAGTGTAGCTACTAGCAATAATAATGCACCAACCTTACCATAAGGCCAAACTAAGAAATTCAACAACCATAACTGCCCCCGGTCCCAGACCAGGCGATAAATTGATTGAGGTGTAGAGCGATCCTAGCCCAAGTGATAGAGAAACCCATCTCTCATTCTCTGTGCTCACTCTACTTACTAAGGAAAGCATGCAAACTAAGTTCCTCTTAAGTATGCCAATTTGGGCCCCCTCTGACGATCATTAGCATACACTTTCCTTACTTATTATGTGTTTAGGATAAGGACACTAACTTCTATGGTTGAAAAAATAAGAAACAAACAAACCAAAAAGAGTACGAGGTCACAAAGGTACTCGTGCACCTCGTTCTATTTGACTATTTCTTAGAATAGAATCTTCTATTTATATTATTGATATTATATTATAGTATCGTAAAGAAGTTCCCAAAAATCAATACCCCAGAGGGGGGACCCCTTGTCGACTCACTTGGTTGGTTTTGTTGAACACATTGGGCTGTGGAGATAGAGTAATCTTCATCGAATAAATGCAAAATTCTTTTTTGCTCAATTTCAGCCCATGGTTGATGGAGCCTTCTAGAAGCATGACATTGTAGTTGAATGCACTTTTTTTTTAGCATACTGATGAACAAGTTAATTCTGAAGGCATCTTCATGGGCTCTATCGTTCCTATGAAAATATATCTAAGGGATAGCTTTCTGTCGTCTGTCATTTCTGGCTCAAGGTCGTGTCCCAAGTGGTTCTTCGCCTAATTGCACATGAGGACAATTTTGAAGGGCATTCACATTAAGCGTCAAGGTATTATGCAAGTCGAGTTGTTAGGGTGAAGTTGATCACAACTAATCTGATGGCCAAAAGTTCTTAGTGATGGACTAGAAGTACCTTAGCTTTTTGTACCCTAGTTTCAAGTGGCTGTGAAATTCGTTGATTAGACATGCTTATGGAGAATCTAACCTTCTAATCTATGATATTAGACCTTCTAGCAATGTCAAAAGGTAGGTTTACTCAATCCAAAAATGTGAGGCTTTACTTGACGAGTAGACCTCAGTGACCTGATTATTCAGACCAAAAAAAGCTGAGCTTCCTTGCTTTCTTTCATCACTGTAGTCGAAAAAATTTAAAGTCAAAGTAGCAGAATAGTAGTTCCATTATCCACCTTTAGCGACATTTTTAAAAAGGGTTCCCTTTCACACATATTGGCCGAGGAAGAAATAACTGCTTTGTTGATTGAAGGTGGTCTCTTCTCTTCTCCTAGACTTAGGATAGAGGATCGCTTCGCATCCATTGTCTTCTTTGCATTTTATGCATCATCTGTCTCGTCTCTCAGATTCAGGGAGCCGAGGAGCAAGAGTTCTCCCTCGAAAGTTGCTTTCTAGGAGGGAAGTGGGCTTCATTCAATGGAATGCTTTGTTGGCTAGACTCAAGGGGTCCAATTTCTCAGTGAAGAAACAGAAGGTAGTCCCCTATTCAGTAGGGTCAAAGAATTCATATTAGGATTTAGAGTTTGACAGATAGAACAAAACTCTTGAAGCTATAACCATAAAGCTGATGCACTGTCTAGTATAGTAGCAGCTATTGCCCTCAACCCATTTGAGACCATGTACATTTGCATTGAAGGATAAAGGCTTCTGCTATCTTTACCAAAAGGGAATCAAATTTATAGAAAACACAACAATAAGGACAAAGACATGAAGATCATCATTTTCAGCTAAACTCAAGTGGAACTGAAGCCTTAGAAGTGACTGCAGAAAAGGATTGGCGACAACAATTTCTTGAATATCTAAACTAGGGGAGTGGATTCTATATAAGAAGGTGGCGACTTGAAACCATATTAAACGTCGAGCTGTACAAGACTTTTGTGAGAGTAGAGTCCTTTATAGGAGTGCCTTCGATGGATTTCTCTTAAGATGCTTGTCAAAGCAAGAATCTAAAGAAGCTTTGGTGGAAGCTCATGCTGGTGCTTGTGGTGCATATCAGTCAGAGACAAAGTTCTATCATCATTGAGGTGACTAGGGTAAACTGGTCCACCATGTCGAAAGACTCCATTAATTTCTCCAAGAGATGCCACTTTTGTAAGATACATGCAGTCTTCATTCGACAACCATCAGAACCTTGACACCTGATGGTAATGTCTTGTTTAAGGTTTGGGGCATATGTGTGATTGGCCACATCTAAGAGGTATATGTATATTCTGGCTACCACATGTTCTTTTTCAAGTGGGTAGAGGCCACACTATTGAAATGAGTAAAGAGAAATGATGTGGATAAAAAATCATCTAATCTATCGTTTCGAAGTCCCACTCACCTGATCTCCAATAATAGAATGGAACACCATTGAAAAATCAACAAATAGATCAACTTTGTGGAAAGTTTTAGAAGCAACATTGTTTCTCCACACCTTTCAAAGCTATGGCTAATTGGCATGAAGAGGCTGTCAGTAAATATGACACTGTGTAAGCTTCTCATTCCAATCACCCTTATTCTTAGAAACAATCTTCAAGAGAAACTTCTCGTAGGACCATGGGCGTACCATATGCATTATGCCTTGACATTGGTTGAAAAGCAGTCCTCCCACTGGAAGTCCAAATCCCCACCCTTAGAGTGGCAATTCAAGAAGGCTTTATAGAGGACCAGAGAGTACAACTTATACTCCAAGAGCAAGATGCTCTGGAGAAGAAATGACTGAGTTCTTGACAATGGCTTGAAATCTACTAGGCAAGTGTATCAAGAGCCTTCGATCGAAGGATTCAGAGATGATCTCTCAAATCGGGAGACCTAGTGCTAGTTGTAATTAGGCTTATGAATGTGACCTGGATGCAAAATATTCAAACATTAGTGGGAAGGACCATTTTTTATTCAAGAGGTGTCTTCAACTCAAGAAAAAGAAGTGTCCCCTGAATGCGACTTTGTTCTCACACCAATTCGTGCTCAATATTGGAAGAGATATTACTCAGTTCGAGGATAGTCCCATCCCGCTACTCATATTTCTTTATATAGGAAGGAAGTCTGTTTCATTACTTTCTTGACACAGGGGCGAACCCTAGCCTCAGAGCCAAGAGTGGATCCCATGACCTATTCAAGTTTGGCAGAGTAAACTCTCATCAGCATTTTCAGACTAAGGGCAGGCAACACATCAATCTCATCAATGCAAGAAACTAGTTACATTACCACCTTCAAGTTCCTTGCCCACCAATCATTTTTGAGAGGCTATTGTAGGCTACTTTAAGAGCTTGAAGTTAGAGGGCCCCCTCAGGGAACTATATTAATATCAATAATTGCTAGAAGGGTTCATAGGTATTCTTCATAGAAATTGAACGGGTAGAAACACGCAAAGTGTTGTATCAATTCACAGATCAAAATAAAAAATTTGCAAATATGTTAGTAATTATCAAAGCTCACACAATTCTTACTAAGAAAGAAATAGAGGTTACCAACATTATGGACATCAAAAATAATAGGATGATGACATAGCTTGGCAATAAAATACTGACTCCCAATGTCATCACTGCCATAACTATGACTCTACAATTATGCAAGGCAATGTGAAGATCTGATGCAGATGTAGTTGTCCTAGCAAGGTCTTCTCTAGAAGCTCTCCTCTTGGCCTCTAATGATTCAACACAAAGGCATCCTCTGCAAGCTCCTGCGCTACCAACATAAGCTCTCGCTCAATTATGTTCTTCGTCTCCACACAATATGAGACTCGAAACAACGTGTTGTTTGGAGTTCCTCCTTAGCATGTGTCACGAACCTACAGTGACCTACCATACCATGTCGTATCGACCTCTCCATGTAGTTAGTCAGGTCACCAAGCTCATCAGATAGGTCACTCAGTAATGTTGACACTTGGGTGATGGTCCTCCTAGCCTTGGTCAAGAAAGAAAGAACATGGAGGGGGAACAACTAGTCCCTATGGCTTATTAGCTTGTCTACTATAGACTATAGGACCTGGGAGACATATAGACAAGCACTGGGTAAAAACTTAGAGATGCGAGTCTCCGCTATGATTCTTGCTGAATGTTATTAAACGAAATAAGATAAGAAAATAAAGTACTGACTTAATAGGTTAATCTAGAACTACAGCTTTCAGGGAGGAAGCAATCTAACAATAAGGATGGCTACCTACCTAGAAGTTGTTTGTTGCTTAAAAGTTAAAACCCCCATCCCTTCCACACCTGTCATGAAACATTAAAAATCTATTTTTTTGGAAAGAATGGGATGGGTGAATGACGGGAATTGAAGCTATGCATGGTTGTTTCATAATCCATTTGTTTATCCACTTGGTTACGTTCGCTCCTACCTCCACACACTAGTTTCAGTCTCTATCTATGATTAGACTTTTTATGAACGCTCCCTATGTTTGCTATCGAAAATCAGCTTTTCCAATCATTGTTGCTCATTTTTTGGAATTACAAAAGGCAAAGCTTTTACTTGCTTTTTGAAACTTCCTAGCAAACCTTCAAACAAAGAGGTTGGGTAGTTCACTTCATGAATTGGAGACCACTTTTCTAAAGTTCAAAATTGTTATCCTTAGAAGGGAGCCCAATGGGGTATTATGTAATAATGACACTACTCTACTATCAAATGAAACATATGAAATGTAAGGAACTAGAATGAGTTAGCATTACCATTCAACAAAAGTGATCTTGGGTTGGGGCATCGATCATGTCAAAGCGTTCTATCGAGCAAATTACATCAGTTGGATCTAAGTCGGCTAGTGATCTAGAAAAGGTCATTGAATAGAGTGTTGAAGGAACACAACCTACCAAATGTGTTTCGGGGTCCGCGGGTCAAGAAGTTACAAAGACGGCTCAGTCATAGTAGAATCGATCGAAGTCGCAGAAAGTGAGCCGGCCTTTGAGGGATGGTGTATTCATAATCGAATGTCCTTCTTTTGATGTTTTGATTCCTGACTTTTGCTGCCATAACAAAGGGGATGAGTAGGGAAGAGAAATGGCACGAACGGTATAAAAAGAAGCTTTTCTTCAATTCCTTAGAATGAATCCTTAAACAAGTCCGAAGGGAGATTAGTTTGAGAGGGAGTTAGCTCAGTGATTGAGGAAGAAGAAGAAGAAGTGGAAGATGCGAAAGAAGAGGAAAAAGAAGGAGAAAATGATGATGAAGAAGAAGAAGAAGAGGTTGATGAAGAATAATAAGAAGAAGAGGAAGAATAGGAGAAATAAAGGGAGAAGAATAGAAGAAGAAAAAAAGTAGAAGAAGAAGAAATTGGAGTAGTAGAAGAAGAAGAGAAGAAGAAGAAGAAGAGAAGAAGAAGAAGAAGGAGAAGGAGAAGAAAAAGAAGAAAAAGAAGAAGAAATAGAATAAGAAATAGAAGAAGAAAAAGAAGGTGAAGAACAAGAAGAAGAAGAAGAAGAAGAAGATGAAGAAGAAGATGAAGAAGAAGATGAAGAAGGAGGAGGAGGGGGAGGAGAAGAAGAAGAAGAAGAAGAAGAAGAAGAAGAAGAAGAAAAAGAAGTAGAAGAAGAAGATGATAAAGAAGAAGAAGAAGAGGAGGAGGAAGAAGAAGAAGAAGAAGAGGAAGATGAGGAAGAAGAGGAGGAAGAAAAAAGATGATGACGAAGACGAAGAAGAAGAAGATGAAGAAAAAGAAGAATAGGAAGCAGAGAGAAGAGGAGTAAGAATATATAGATTAGGGATTAGGGGTTAGTGATTAGGGTTTGGGGATTAGGGTTTAGGGATTAAGGGAGAGAGATTTGGAATTAGTGATTATAGAGTATGGATTATAAATTAGGGAGAGTGGGATTTGGAAATAGGGATTAAGTATTAGGGATTAAGGGTTAGGGATTAGGGTAGGAGCGATTAGGTATTAGAAATGAGGAGTTATTGATTAGGGCTTAGTGAATTTGGATTAAGGAAAAAGAAGAAGAAGAATAATAATAGTAAGAATAAGAAGAAGAGGAAGAGGAAGAAAAGGAAAAAGAAAAAGTAAAAGAAGAAGAAGAGGAGGAAGAAAAATAAGAAAAAGATGAAGAGGAAAAAGAAGAAGAAGAAGAAGAAGAAGAGGAAGAAGAAGAAGAAGAAGCGAGAGAAGAAAAAGGGGAAGAGGTGGAAGAAGAAGAAGAAAAATTAAAAGATGAGGAAGAAGAAGTGGAGCAAGAAGATGAAGAAGAGGAAGAAGAAGAAGAGGGTGAAGAGAAGAATTATAGGAAGAAGAAGAAGAGGAAGAAGAAGAGGTGGAAGAAGTAAATGAAGAAGAAGAAGAAGTAGAAGAAGAAGAAAAAGAAGAAGAAGAAGAAGAAGATAAAGAAGAAAAAGAAGAAAAAGAAGAATTAGAAGAAGACAAAAGAAGAGAAGAAGAAGAAGAAGAAGAAGAAGAAGAAGAAGAAAAAGAAGAGGAAGAAGAAAGAAGAAGAAAGAAAGAAGAAGTTAGAAAGAAGAAGAAAGATGAAGAAGAAGGAAGAAGAAAGAAGAAGGAAGAAGAAAGAAGAAGGAAGAAGGGAAATTGAAGAAGGAAGAATGAAGAAAGTAGAATGAAAAAGGACAAAGGATGAAAAAAGAAGGAACAAGGAAGGAGGATGGAGGAAGGACGAAGGAAGTGCAAAATAGAAAGAACAAAAAAGAAAAATGAAAGAAGAAAGAATAAAGAAAAATGAAGAAGAAGAAAGAGAAGAAGAAGAAGAAGAAGAAGAAGAATAAACAACAAAAAGGAGAGAAAAAGAAGAGAAATTAGAGAAAAAGCAAGAAAGAATAAGAAATAAGAAGAAAGAAGTAGAAAGAAGAAGAAAGAATAAAGAAGAAAGAAGAAAGAAGAAAAAAGAAGGAAGAAAGAAGTAAGAAGAAGGAAGAAGGAACAAGGAAGAAGGAAGAATGAGCAAAGAAGAAGAAGGAAGAGGAAAGAAGGAAGAAGGAAGAAGGGAGAAGGAGGAAGGGGGAAGGAAGAAACAAGAAGGAGGATTGAAGAAGTAGAAAGAAAGAAGAAAGGAGAGGGAGAACGAGAAGGAGAATGAGGAGGAGGAGGGGGTGGAGGAGAAGGAGAAGAAGAGGGAGAAGGAGAAGGAGAAGGACAAGTAGGAGGAGGAGGAGAAGGAAGAGGAAGAAGAGGAGGAGGAAGAGGAAAAGGAGGAGAAGGCGAAAGAGATGCAAAAGGAGAAGCAGAAGGAGAAGAAGAAAGAGAGAGTGGAGAAGGACATGTAATGGAGAAGGAGAAGAATGAGAAGAAATAGAAGGAGAAGGAGAAGGAGAATAAATAAAAGAAGTAAAAGAAGAAGAAGAAGAAGAAGAAGAAAAAGAATTGGAAGAAGAAGAGGAAGAAGAAGAGGAAGCAAAATATCGAAAAATGAGGAAGTATGATAGAAGAACGAAGAAGGAAGGAGGAAGAAGGAAGACAGAAGAAGTAAAAAGGATGAAGGAAGTAGAAGAAGAAGAAGAGGAAGAAGATGAAGAAAAAGAGAAAGAAGAAGAAGAAGAAGTGGAAGAAGGGGAAGAGGAAGAGGAAGAGCAAGAGGAAAAAGGGAGATGGAAGAAGGTAGAAGGAAGAAGGAAGAAGGAAGCAAGAAGAAAGATGCAAGAAGGAAGACGAAAGAAGGAAGATCGAAGAAGGAAGAAGAAATAAGAAAGGTGAAAGAAGAAACAAGAAAGAAGAAATAAAAAATAATAAGAAAAAAAAGAAGAATATGAAGAAAAACAAGCAAGAGTAGGAGAAGGAGAAGGACAAGGAGGAAATGGAGTAGAGGTGAAGGAGAAGGAGAAGAAGAAGGAGGAGGAGAAGGAGAAGAAGAATGAGAAGAAGAAAAAGAAGAAGAAGAAGAAGAAGAAGAAGAAGAGGAAGAGAAAGAAGTGAAAAAAGAAGTAAAACGGGAAGAACAAGAATAAGAACAAGTACAAGAAGAAGGAGAAGAAGTCGTATAAGAGGAAGAATAAGAAGATGATGATGATGATGATGATGAAAAGGAATAAGAATTAGCAGAAGAAGAAGATGAAATATATGAAAAGGAAGAAGAATTACAAGAATAAGAAGAAGTAGAAGAAGAAAAAGAAGCGAAAGCAAAAGAAGAAGAAGAAGAAGAAGAAGAAGAAGATGTAGAAGTAGAAGAAGAAGAAGAAGAAAAGGAAAAAGAAAAAGAAGAAGAAGAAGAAGAAGAAGAAGATGAGGAAAAAGATGAAGAGGAATAATAATAATAATAATATAATAATAATAATAATAATAAGTAGAAGAAGATGAAGAAGTAGTAGAAGAAGAAGAATAAGAATAAGAAGAAGAAGAAAAATAAAAAGAAAAAGAAGAAGAAGAAGAAAATGAAGAGGAAGAAGAATAAGAAAAAGAAGAAGTAGAAGTAGATAAAGATGTAGAAGAAGTAGAAGAAGAAGAAGATTAAGTGGAAGAAGAAGAAGAAAAAGATGAAGAAGAAGAAGAAGAAGAAAAAGAAGAAGAAGAAGAAGAAGAAGATGTGGAGGAAGCAGAAGAAGAAGAATAAGAAAAAGAAGAAGACGAAGGTGCAGGAGAAGAAGATGAAGAAGTTGAAGAAGAAAAAGAATAGGAAGAAGAATAGGAAGAAGAAGAAAAAGGTGAAGAAGAATAAGGAAAAAGGTGGAAGTAAGAAAGGAGAAGGGAGAAGGAAGAAGGAAGAAGTAAAAAGGAAGTAAGAAGGAAGAAGAAAAAAAGGGAAATTGAAGAAGATGAAGATGAAGAAAAAGAAGAAGACGAAGACAAAGAGAATGAAGAAGAACACGAAGAACAGGAAGAAGAAGAGGAGGAGGAGGTGGAAGAAGAAGAAGAAGAAGAAGAAGATGAAGAAGAAGAAGAAGATCATGAACAAGGAGAAGGAGATGAAGGAAAAGGAGAAGGAGAAGGAGGAGCAAAAGGAGAAGGAGAAGGGGAAATGGGAGAAGGAGAAGGACAAGGAGAAGGAGAAGGAGAAAGAGAAGGGGAAAGTGATGGAGAAGGAGAAGGAGAAGGAGAAGGAGAAGTAGAAGGGGAAGAAGAAAAAGAAGAAGAAAGAGAAGAAGATGAAGAATATAAAATATGAGAAGAAAAATTAGGGTGAGAGAGTAGAAGAAGTAGAAGAAGAAGAAGAAATGAATAAGAAGAGGAGGAAGAGGAAGAGGAAAAAGTTGAAGAAGAACAAGAAGCAAAAAGTAGGTGAAAAAGAAGTAGAAGAAGAAGAAGAAGAAGAAGTAGGAGAAGAAGAAGAAGAAGAAAAAGAATTAGAAGAACAAGAGTAGGAAAAAGAGGAAGAAAAATATCGAAAAATTAAGAAGTATGAAAGAAGGAAGAAGGAAGGAGGAAGAAGGAAGAAGGAAGAAGTAAAAAGGATGAAGGAAGAAGAAGAAGAAGAAGAAGAGGAAGAAGTTGAAGAAAAAGAGAAAGAAGAAGAAGAAGAAGAAGTGGAAGAAGGGGAAGAAGAAGAGGAAGAGGAAGAGGAAAAAAGGTGATGAAAGAAGGTAGAAGGCAGAAGGAAGAACGAAGAACGAAGAAGAAAGAAGAAATAAGAAAGTATAAAGGAGAAACAAGAAAAACAAAATAAAAAAGAAAGAAGAAGAAAAAGAAGAAGAAGAAGAAGGAGGAGGAGGAGGAGAAGAGTATGAGTACAAGGACAATGAGGAAATGGGGAAGCAAATGGAGAAGTAGAAGTTAAGGAGAAGGAGAAGGAGAAGGAGATGGAGAAGGAGAATGAGGAGGAGAAGAAGAAGAAGAAGAATAGGAAGTGGAAGAAGTGGAAGATGTAGAAGAGGAAGAAGAAGAATAAGAACAAGTACAAGAAGAAGGAGAAGAAGTTGTATAAGAAAAAGAAGAAGAAGAAGATGATGATGATGACGAAAAAAAAGAAGAATTAGTAGAAGCACAAGAAGAGATAGATGAAAAAAAGGAGAATTAGATAACAAGAAGAAGTAGAAGAAGAAAAAGAAGTAGAAGCAGAAGAAGAGGAAGAAGAAGTAGAAGAAGAAGAAGAAGAAGAAGAAGATGAAGAAGAAGAAGAAGAAGAAGAAGTGGTAGAAGTAGTAAAAGAAGAAGAAGAAAAAGAAGAAGAAGAAGAAGAAGAAGACGAGAAAAGATAAAGAGGAAGAAGAAGAAGAAGAAGAAGAAGATGAAGAAGAAGAAGAAGAAGAAGAAGAAGATGAAGACGAAGAAGAAGAAGATGAAGAAGTAGAAGAAGAAGAAGAAGAAGAAGAAGAAGAATAAGAAGAAGAAGAAGAAGAAGAAGAAGAAGTGGAAGAAGAAGAAAAAGAAGAAGAAAATGAAGAAGAGGAAGAAGAAGAAAAAGAAGAAGAATAAAAAAAAGAAGAAGAAGAAGTAGATGAATATGTAGAAGTAGTAGAAGAAGAAGAAGATGATGAAGAAGATGAAGAGGCAAAAGTCGAAGAAGAAGAAGATGAAGAAGAAGAAGTGGAAGAAGAAAAAAGAAGAAGAAGAAGAAGAAGAAGAAGAAGAAGAGGTGGAGGAAGAACAAGAAGAAGAATGCAAAAAAGAAGAAGGCAAAGGAGAATGAGAAGAACATGATGATGATGAAGAAGATGAAGAAGTAGAAGAAGAAAAAGAATAGAAAGAAGAAGAGGAAGAAAAAGGGGAAGAAGGATAAAGAAAAAGGAAGAAGAAGCAAGAAGAGAGAAGGAAGAAGGAAGAAGTAAAATGGAAGAAATAAAATGGAATAAGGAAGAAGAAAAAGAAGGGATAAGGAAGAAGAAGAAGAAAAAGAAGATGAAGAAAAAGAAAATGAAGAAGAAGATGAAGAAGAGGAAGTAGAAGAAGAGGAGGATGAGGTGGAAGAAGAAGAAGAAGAAGATCATGAAGAAGGAGAAGGAGAAGGAGAAGGAGATGAAGGAAAGGAGAAGGCAAAGGAGAAGGGAAAGGAGAAGGAGAAGGAGAAAAGGAAGAAGGAGAAGGACATGGAGAAGGAGAAGTAGAATGAGAAGTAGAAAGAGATGGAGAAGGAGAAGGAGCAGGAGAAGGAGAAGGAGATGGGGTGGAAGCAGAAGAAAAAGAAGAAGATGAAGAAGAAGAAGAAGATGATGATGATGGAAAAGAAAATATAGAAGAAGAAAAAGTAGGGTGAGAGAGTGTAAGAAGAAAAAGGAGAAAAGAAGAAGAAGAAGAAGACAAAGAATAAGAAGAGGAAGAAGAAGAGGAAAATGTTGAAGAAGAAGAAGAAGTGGAAGAACAAAAAGAAGAAGGAGAAGAAGAGAAGAAGAAGAAGAAGAAGAAGAATTAGAAGAAGAAGAAGAAGAAGTAGAAGCGGAAGAGGAAGAAGAAGTAAATGAAAAAGAAGAAGTAGTAGTAGAAGAAGAAGAAGAAGAAGAAGAAGAAGAAAAAAGAAGTAGAAGAAGAAGAACAACAAGAATAAGAACAAGAATCAAAAGAAGAAGAGGAAGAAGAAGAAGAAGAAGGAGAAGAAGAAGAAGGAAAAGACGAAAAGTATAAGAGGAAGAAGAAGAAGAAGAAGATGAAGAGAAAGAAGAAGAAAAGGAAGAAGAAGAAGAAGAAGAGGAATTAGAAGAAAAAGAAGAAGAAGAAGAAGAGGAGGAGGAAGAAGAACAAGAACAAGAATAAGAAAAGTGAGTAGAAGAAAAAGAAGAGAAATATGAGAAAGAGGAGGAAGAAGAAGAAGAGGTGGAAGAAGAAATGGAAAAAGAAGAAGAAAAAGAAGTGGAAGAAGAAGAATAAGTTGAAGAAGAACAAGAAGGAGACGAAGAAGGTGAAGGAGGAGAGATAAAAGGAGAAGGAGGAGGAGAGATAAAAGGAGAAGGAGAAAGAGAAGGAAGAAGAGGAAGAAGAAGAAGAAAAAGAGAAGAAGAGATGGAGAAGGAAAAGGAGGAGGAGAAGGAGAAGGAGAAGAAGAAGAAGAAGAAGAAGAAAAAGAAGTAAAAAAAGATGAAGATGTAGAAGTAATTTTTGGAAATGAAAATTTCCTTAAATAGACAATTCACTCATCTGCTCTTATTCGTTATGCCTCAAACATTTTACAATAAGTTAGACATCTACTTAGTTTTGTTGGACATGTTAATTGCCTTTTAAAATATGATCATTATGTTGTTTCATATATTTGGCTTCACATAAAATTGATTTCGAAGATTAGGCATATTTTTTCATTTGTTTTGGATATGTGAGCATACCAAATGTTTTGAAACATAATGTATTTATTTAATTTTTTATAAAAGGTACATTTCAAAATAAAAGTATTAAGAAAAAAATAGAGGATATGACATCCGATCCGAAGAAAGGCAAGCTTGGTCACCACAACTATGCTCCAATCTTATGCAAATCAAGCAACATGATTACATTATTGTACATGTGTTGCAAAGAGACAAAGATTATTGATAATGAAACATTTGAAAACATTGACATAAATAATTGGATTCAATTATTAGACAAGTTAAGTAAGCTGTTTAATGAAGTAATCAAAAGCATCTAGCATTCTCAAGAAGCTGGTTATTGTGGGTCATATATTTGACACTTACAAGGATAACATACTTGATTGTCAAGACAACCTTATCGAGTTTGGATAAAGGATTATAACAATCTCTTCCATAATCTTTACTATAAAATAATAGTTATATTTGTTGTACCCTTTGATGTGATAATTACAAAACAAAGCTATTTATTACTGAAGGCTTTTTTTTTTAAGTAAAATTGTTAATAATTAATTAAATCAAGCCATGTATTTTAGATGTCTAAAATAATGGTCTCTAAGGGCCTTGAGGTATGGCATACTTCAAGGAATTTTTGAGACATGCGCAAGTTTTTTTATAATTAAATTTCTTTTTATTTCTCTTGAATTTGATATGTCAAAACCTTGAGATTATGAGGCACACTAGTAGTATTAACATTTAAAAATATTATAAAATTATTTAATAATGAATTTTTATTTTTGGGCCAAGCATATTTAACAAAATGTATAGACATGGGTATTTGATTTTTTTAATATTTTTATGGAATCGTTTTTTACGAATTTCTTTTCATAGCCACTTAATTAACTTATAATACTATAAGAATATAAAATTATTTTTATACACTTATATTCAAATTTGTGGCTAAAAAATTCGTCAAAAATACCCTAAAACAGCAAAAGTCTCGGGAAAAAGCACTGTAGCATGGGCGGGTCGACCCGGCGTCAAAATAGCCCGTCCAGGCCTTTTAGAAATAAAAAAAAGAAAAATAAAAATTTTGTTGACCCGAAAGGGGCGAGCAAAGCCCGCCCAAAGACCGCCGAGAGCAGCTCGACTAGCGCTGGTCAACGCTCAACGGAACAGTGCCTGGCTAAGCCAAGCCTGCCGAGCGGAGCTCGGCTAAGTCTAACTTCAGCGCGGTCTACGGTCAAAGAACAGTGCATGGCTAAGTCAACCTGAACCGGGTGATGAAATCCCGGTCAAGGAAGGGGGGAGCCAGCCCCAAAGTGGCTCGCAGGTTAAACGGCGCAAATTTATTATAAAGCGGTGTGCCAAATTTCATTCTGCAGTGTGGGACTAAAAATCCCACCTTATAAATTCGGCAGGATCCAAAGGCGCAGATCAAGCCCGCCCAGATCCAACGGGCGAGAGTAATTTCGAACGGCTGTTTAATCAGCACCGTTCGTTCAGCACGTGGGATCCAATTGTTCAGATCAAGTCCGCCCGGATCAGACGGTCTAGAGATGATCAAGCCGAGAAGTCCATCCAGTCGTCCATTCTTGAAGTGGGATCGGACGGCTGCTGCTCTTCTTCTTCCTTTTGGGGCTTCTGGCAACGGCTATTTTCCGGTTTCTTTTTTACCGTTTTTCTAGCCGTTTGGAATTGCTTTTTGGTGGACTATATATATAGGACATTTTACAATTTATAGGATTGATGAATCCACTTGCAAAAATCTTCAAAAACTAAGGAAAAAGGCCAAAACCGAGAGCAACAATTGGCATACTTGTGGGAGCTACGGGCTCAACCCTTTCTCAAATTTCAACAGCTTTCTTCCACATTTTGTTGCATCATTCGGTAACATTTAGTTGTGCCACTTTGCTTTGAGAAATTAAAGGTGTAGGATTTTTGTATGCATTGCTATTGTAAAAATTGTATGCATTATTGTAGCCGGATTTGTTCGGATTTTTTGTGTCTCGTTGGAGCACCGGTTGTACTTGGTTTACCCATACCGGCTTCGGCAAAAGGGAGTGGTTAGTGGAAGCCCGATCGGGTTGATCGGGGGTGGATGTAGGCACGGGTTTGGCCGAAGCACCTAAAATCTTTGTCTTTTTTTTCTTGTCTTATTATTGCATTTTTCGTTTTTATTTCACAATTTATTTACAAACGTTTTTAATTGAAAGAAGTTTCAAAATCTAAATTTTAGCGAAAAGCACAATTCACCCCTCCCCTCTTGTGCGTTGTTCTCACACGATTTACATCAAGTGGTATCAGAGCGAGGTTTTGTCAAGAGAAAGAAATTTCTAAGACAAGATCCTCATTGCTCTTCCATGTGTTGAGGACAATGCTATCTTGTCTGAGGGAGCATCGTCACACCGTCCACCCTTGTTCAAGGGTGAATTTTATCTTTATTGGAAAAATAGGATGCGTTTATTTTTAGAATCCGTTGATTTAGAAATTTGGGACATTGTTGAAAATTCATTTGATTTTCCAATTAAAATGGTCAATGGCGAAAAAGTGAGAAAATCACTTGGTGAACTCACTCCCGAGGAGAAACATAAAGTCCAACTTAACTCTCGGGCCATGAACATTTTGTGTTGTGGGTTAGGTGCTTCGGAATATAACCGAATTATGAATTTGAAAACAGCGCATGAGATTTGGTCAAAATTAGAAGTTACGTATGAAGGAACTTCTCAAGTTAAAGAGACCAAAATCAATATGCTTGTTCATGAATATGAGTTATTTCGCATGAATTCGGATGAGACCATTAAGTCTATGTTTACTAGATTTACAAATATTGTTAATGGTCTATCTAACCTTGGCAAGGAGTTTTCTACTGGTGAACAGGTGAGGAAGATTCTACGAGTCCTTCCTTAACAATATGATCCACTTGTGACAGCCTTGAAAGCAGCAAAGAATATTTCAGCTATGTCACTAGATGAACTATTGGGTGAGCTGTTAACAAATGAAATTGAGCTTGCAAGAAGAAAGAATGAAGAGCATGCGGTAGAAAAAGAAAAGAAAAAGAAGAAGGAAGAGACAATTGCTTTTGTAGCCGATTCCTCCACAGATTCAGATTTATCAATCTCAAGTGAGGTAGCACTTATTTCTAAAAGCTTATCTCGTTTATATAACAAAAGAAATACAGGAAAAAGATTTGAGAAGAATAAAAGGCAAAAGGGCAAAGTTGTTTCCCATGAAGAGACAATTTGTTATGAATGCAAATTGCCTGGGCATACTAGGCCAAATTGCCCTCACTACAAAGAGAGAGTAGAAAAATATCAAAACCAAAAGAAGAAGAAGAAGGCTATGAAGATCTTATGGGATGATTCAGATAGCTCCTCTTCTAGTAATGAAGACAAGAAGGAGAGCTTGATTTGTCTTATGGCAAAGGACAACATTCAAGAAGCAATATCAGATGATGAAGTATGTTCCTATTCCTCCTCTTCTTCATCTTCTTGTATGGAAAATTATGAAGAGCAATACATAGCCATTTGTACCAAATATAAAAAATTAGCATCTAAGTATCTTAAATTAAAAGAAGAGCATGAAAATTATTTAGGTTTGTGTGAACATTTGAATGAAGTGAATGTCAATTATTTGCTAGAAATTAAGAAAGAAAGAGATGAGAAGGCTTCTTTTATTGTCAAAAATACATGCTTAGTTAGGGAATTAAATAATTTGAAAAGTTTGCATGCTCATTGTAGGATTTCTTTTCAAAAAATAAATTATGCAAGAACCACTACCTCCTCTTATGCACAAAATGCTATTTGTAATTATTGCATGAAGTTTGGACATATTTTTTCTTATTGTAAATTTAGAAATTCTATAAATAACAAATCTTCTAGTTTTGTTTGGGTTAGAAAGAGTAGCTTACATAATGATCAAATTAAGACAAGTGGACCCAAAAGGGTTTGGGTCCCTAAATGTAACGTTTAATTGTGTGGTGTAGGCATGCTTTCCTTCAAGGACCGGGGAAGGCATGTGGTACTTGGATAGTGGATGCTCAAGACACATGACTGGAGATGCATCTTTATTCATCCACTTGAAGAGCTATGATGGTGGTGAAGTTACTCTTGGTGACAACTCCAAGAAGAAAGTGATTGGAATTGGAACTGTGGGCAACTCACATACATCCATAAGAAAGGTCCTTCTTGTACAAGATTTAAGGTACAATCTTCTTAGTATTAGCCAATTATGTGATTCGAATTTTACAGTTTTATTTAATAAACATGAATGCATCATTAGCAAGGATAATCTTCCTCTTGTTATAGGATGTAGAAAAGATAACACTTATGTTTTATTTTTACACATGGTCAAGAATAGTGGACTTGAGTGTCTTACTTCACAAAAAAGTAATTCTACTTTATGGCATAGAAGATTTTGTCTCTTAGGAAAGTCATCTTTTAAAAAAATCATGAAGTTTGATGTGGTTAGAGGTCTACCAAATCTTAGTCAGTTAAGTGATCATTTATGTGGCCCATGCCAATTAGGAAAACAAACAAAGGAAAGTTTTAAGCCTCTTAAGGACATCACTACTTGTAAACCTTTAGAACTTGTTCACTTAGACTTATTTGGTCCTATTCATCCAGAAAGTCTAGGTGGAAGCAAGTATGGGTTAGTAATTGTAGATGATTTTACTAGATTTACTTGGGTTCTTTTTGTTAGAAAGAAGAGTGAAGTATTTGAATAATTCGTAAGTTTTATTACAAGAATTGAAAAAGAACATGAAGTTAGGTTAATCTCTATTAGGAGTGATAATGGAGAAGAATTTAAGAATGAATTATTTGATGAATATTGTGTTAAAAATGGAGTGTTTCATACTTTTTCTTCACCAAGGACTCCTCAACAAAATGGCGTAGTTGAGAGAAAGAATAGGACCTTGCTTGATGCCGCATGGTGCATGCTAAACGAGTATAGTGTTCCCAAATATTTTTGGGCTGAAGCAGTTAACACTGCCTGTTATGTATTTAATCGAGTCATATGTAGACCTTTGTTAGAAATTTCTCCTTTTGAGTTGATTTATGGCAAGAAGCCCAAGGTAGCTCATTTTCATGTGTTTGGATGTAAATGTTTCATTTTAAATAATGGAAAAAGAGACCTTGATAAGTTTGATGCCTAGTCCGATGAAGGGATTTTTCTAGGATATTCACTTTCTAATAGAGCGTTTAGAGTATACAACAAGAGAACACTAGTTGTTGAAGAGACAATTCATATTAAGCTTGATGAATCTCTTAGTGAGGCATCTCATAGTCATCATCAAATAGATATACTTGATGAATTTGAGGACTTATGTCTTGAAGAAGATAAATTGGATGATATAGCTAAGGTTGAAGAACCAATAAAAGATGATAGTGAGATTGAGAAGCAATTGAGATATTCTAAGGATCATCCTAGTGAATTGATTATTGGAGATTTAAAAGAGAATATTAGAACTAGAAGTTCATTTAATCATGCAGCATTCATGTCAAATGTTGAACCAAGTTCTGTAGAAAGTGCATTTGAAGATGAGTCTTGGATTGCTGCAATGAATGATGAGTTAGTACAATTTGAGAGAAATCAAGTATGGGATCTTGTACCAAGGCCAAATGACAAAACAATCATTGGTACAAAATGGGTTTTCAAAAACAAGGTAGATGAGAATGGTGAAGTTATTAGAAATAAAGCTAGGTTAGTAGCAAAAGGCTATTGTCAGATAGAAGGAGTAGATGTGGATGAGACATTTGCTCCTGTGGCAAGACTTGAAGCTATTAGACTTTTACTTGCTTATGCATGTCACAAAGGGTCTAAATTATACCAAATGGATGTTAAGAGTGCATTTTTGAATGGATATATAAATGAAGAGGTTTATGTTGAGCAACCTCCTGGATTTAAGATACATGATAAGTTAGATCATGTATACAAACTTAAGAAAGCTCTTTATGGATTGAAACAAGCTCCAAGAGCATGGTATGAAAGATTGTATATTTTTCTTACTTCAAATGGATTTCATAGGGGTAAGATAGATAATACCTTATTTGTACAGAATTCAACTGAAGGTCAACTAGTATGTCAAGTGTATGTAGATGATATAATATTTGGAGCTTCTAATGTAGAGATGTGCATGAAATTTGCAGATTTAATGAAGAATGAGTTTGAAATGAGTATGATGGAAGAATTAATCTTCTTCTTTGGACTTCAAGTAAAGCAAACAAGTGAAGGAATTTTTATTTCTCAAACCAAATACTTGATTGGTTTGCTTAAGAAATTTGGTTTTGAAAGCATGAAGTCAAGAAAAACTCCTATTAGCACAAGTACTATCATAGGTAAAGATGAAACTGGGAAGTCCATTGACACAAAACTATTTAGAGGAATGATTGGATCATTACTATATCTTACAGCGAGTAGACCTGATATTGTGTTTAGTGTAGGTTTATGTGCAAGATTTCAAGCAAATCCTAAGGAATCACACCTACAAGCAATCAAGCATATCTTTAAGTATCTTATAGGTACTAAGACTCTAGGCTTATGGTACACTAGATGTGAGTCTGGATTTGATTTAATAGCCTACACAGATGCTGACTTTGCTGGCAGTAAGATTGATAGGAAGAGTACCTCTGGCATGTGTCAATTGATTGGTGGTTCACTAATTTCTTGGGCCAGTAGAAAACAAAATTGTGTGGCATTATCAACAACAGAGGCAGAGTACATTACTGCAGGTAGTTGTGTTGCTCAAGTACTATGGATTGAACAAAAACTTTTAGATTACGGCTTAGAATTTAGTCAGATTCAAATTTTCTGTGATAATTCAAGTGCAATTTGTCTATCAAAGGATCCGGTTCAACATTCAAGAACCAAACATATAGAGCTTAGATATCATTTTATTAGAGAGCATGTGTAGAAGAAAGAAATTCAACTGTCATTTGTCCCATCTTCCGCTCAAATGGCTGATATTTTTACCAAACCATTGCCTACGGATGAGTTTCATAGACTTCGTTTGAGTTTAGGTGTCATTAACCCCTTTGAGTGATTACAAAAAGGGGGAGAGTGATGTGCTAGGATTCAGGGGGAGTATAGGCTAGGATTCAGGGGGAGCTATATTATAATCCATGATTGTTATTTATTGTTACTTTAATGCTTCGTCTTTTTATTTGTTTTTGAGCTTTGGTTTTGTAATCATCAAGGGGGAGATTGTTGTACCCTTTGATGTGATAATTACAAAACCAAGCTATTTATTACTGAAGGCTTTTTTTTTTAAGTAAAATTGTTAATAATTAATTAAATCAAGCCATGTATTTTAGATGTCTAAAATAATGGTCTCTAAGGGCCTTGAGGTCATGGCATACTTCAAGGAATTTTTGAGACATGCGCAAGTTTTTTAATAATTAAATTTCTTTTTATTTCTCTTGAATTTGATATGTCAAAACCTTGAGATTATGAGGCACACTAGTAGTATTAACATTTAAAAATATTATAAAATTCTTTAATAATGAATTTTTATTTTTGGGCCAAGCATATTTGACAAAATGTATAGACATGGGTATTTGATTTTTTTAATATTATTATGGAATCGTTTTTTACGAATTTCTTTTCATAGCCACTTAATTAACTTATAATACTATAAGAATATAAAATTATTTTTATACACTTATATTCAAATTTGTGGCTAAAAAATTCGTAAAAAATACCCTAAAACAGCAAAAGTCTCGGGAAAAAGCACTGTAGCATGGGCGGGTCGACCCGGCGTCAAAATAGCCCGTCCAGGCCTTTTAGAAATAAAAAAAAGAAAAATAAAAATTTTGTTGACCCGAAAGGGGCGAGCAAAGCCTTCCCAAAGACCGCCGAGAGCAGCTCGACTAGCGCTGGTCAACGGTCAACGGAACAGTGCCTGGCTAAGCCAAGCCTGCCGAGAGGAGCTCGGCTAAGTCTAACTTCAGCGCGGTCTACGATCAAAGAACAGTGCATGGCTAAGTCAACCTGAACCGGGTGATGAAATCCCGGTCAAGGAAGGGGGGAGCCAGCCCCAAAGTGGCTCGCAGGTTAAACGGCGCAAATTTATTATAAAGCGGTGTGCCAAATTTCATTCTGCAGTGTGGGACTAAAAATCCTACCTTATAACTTCGGCAGGATCCAAAGGCGTAGATCAAACCCGCCCAGATCCAACGGGCGAGAGTAATTTCGAACGGCTGTTTAATCAGCGTCGTTCGTTCAGCGCGTGGGATCCAATGGTTCAGATCAAGTCCGCCCAGATCAGACGGTCTAGAGATGATCAAGCCAAGAAGTCCATCCAGTCGTCCATTCTTGAAGTGGGATCGGACGGCTGCTGCTCTTCTTCTTCCTTTTCGGGCTTCCGGCAACGGCTATTTTCCGGTTTCTTTTTTACCTTTTTTCTAGCCATTTGGAATTGCTTTTTGGTGGACTATATATATAGGACATTTTGCAATTTATAGGATTGATGAATCCACTTGCAAAAATCTTCAAAAACTAAGGAAAAAGGCCAAAACCGAGAGCAACAATTGGCATACTTGTGGGAGCTACGGGCTCAACCTTCTTCTCAAATTTCAACAGCTTTCTTCCACATTTCGTTGCATCATTCGGTAACATTTAGTTGTGCCACTTTGTTTTGAGAAATTAAAGGTGTAGGATTTTTGTATGCATTGCTATTGTAAAAATTGTATGCATTATTGTAGCCGGATTTGTTCGGATTTTTGGTGTCTCGTTGGAGCACCGGTTGTACTTGGTTTACCCCTACCGGCTTCGGCAAAAGGGAGTGGTTAGTGGAAGCCCGATCGGGTTGATCGGGGGTGGATGTAGGCACGGGTTTGGCCGAAGCACCTAAAATCTTTGTCTTTTTTTTCTTGTCTTATTATTGCATTTTTCGTTTTTATTTCACAATTTATTTACAAACGTTTTTAATTGAAAGAATTTTCAAAATCTAAATTTTAGCGAAAAGCACAATTCACCCCTCCCCTCTTGTGCGTTGTTCTCACACGATTAACATGAAAACTTACCTCATATACCAAATTCATGCAAGAGGTAAAAGTGGAATCCAAATAACATTTGGTGGCTTTGAAGGCCATGGGTTCTTCCTTCTTCCTTTCATGCTTTAACTTGCTTGTAGAAGCCTCTTCCATAAGTCTCCTAGTAATCTCTATTTCGACAAAGAGAAGTCCCCAAGGAGTTCATCCAATGAAAGTTTGCTGACATCTTTAGTTACTTTAACAGCCATTGCAACGGGATCATATTCCTTTGGAAGGATTCTCAAAATGTTCCATACTAGTTCACCATTTGAGAATGCCCTTCCAAGATTTATCAAGCCATTTGTTACGTCAATAAATCTTAAAAACATACTTTTAACACTCGCATTAGGATTCATTCTAAAAAGCTCATAGTCATGGGTGAGGATGTTGATCTTCGTCTCTTTCACTTGTGAGGTGCCCTCATAAGTTACTTCGAGTTTTTTCCACACCTCAAATGTCGTATGCAAATTTATAATTTGTGTAAATTCATTAGGAGAAATTTCACAATGAAGAAAGTTCAAGGCCCTAGCATTCAATTGAGCCAATGTTTTATGCTCAACATTAAGCTCACTAAAAGGCTTGACTTCATTAGTAAAATAATTTCTAAAAAGTTCACAAGGCTTAGTCTTAACTTCCCATAATTCTAAATCGATAGATTGAATAAAAATTCTAAAATGGTTTTTCTAATATAAGTAAAATTCTCGTTTAAATAAGAGAGGCCGAATTGAAGAAAAGCCTTCACACAATGTTGCACCCATATCAACCAAAGAGGAAACCATAAAACAAAAAATCACAAAACCACAAAGAATGTGAGAAAGCCTTCACTTAACACAAGTGGATCTCTTATGTGATGTTACTCACGTAATTTGGGATTCCTCTCTTTGATACCAATTGAAGTTCTTTGTGCTTAAGACAATCCCGCAAGAGAGGGGTGAATTGTGGTAAATAAAATTTTCTGTCAATTTTCGGTTTCAATTAAAACTTAAATCGTTTAAGCAAGAATACGAAAGAATAGTACACAAGTTTTTTAAGGTGGTTCGACTCAAAATCGAGCCTACATCCATCGCCAACCGTTGTTAGGAAAAGAACACGAAAATCACCAAATTAGAAAGGAGGTTTTTCGTACGGTTCACCTCAAACCAACTTGTGATTTTACCTACGGCTAATCCCGAGCCTGCTTGAGTTTTTTCGGGCTCAACTCAAACCCTAGGCTTTTGCACAATTGCTGCGATGCCCTTACCCCAAAGAAAGAAATACAAAAAATTCACAAAACCTAAGACAATTTTAAGAGAAATATGAGGCACACGCAATACCAAAAAGAGGGAAGAATAGAGATTGAAAAATAGTTGAAGGAAAAACCTCCAATTTTGGGTTCCTTCTTGCAGCTTTCACTTTGTGACTTTGGAAGCACCGTATGCACTTAGAATTGCTCGAAATTGTGATTTGAAAGCTTTGAAATCTTAACAATGGTAACCTCTACGAGTTCTTCATCCTTCCTTATTTATAGAGCATAATTTGAGCTCTAAATCCACTCTTAGTGGTTCTAAAATGAACTAACCGTTTGTGTAACGGACACAAAGCAGTCACCGTTTGATTTGGAGCCTGAAATGGACGTTTCTGATTGAATCTCGAATTTACAGTTTGAGTTCAACTCTGGCTATTGGATCTAAGCGGCCTTGATCTGGACATTGGATCGTGCATTGGTTGTCCTAAATGTATTAAAATAATATGTCCAAAAATCAATTAAAATAGACACTTACTGTAGTGGTTCTGCATCCCCTTGTAGATCTGGCTCGATTTCGGATCTCCTGCTCGGCCTTTTACAATTATCATGACAACTTACCTTGAATTATCTAAGCCGATTGATCGCGCCTCCCCTTTCGTCGTCTTTGACAATCAAATGAAAGTTCAGTCCCACATCGTGCAAATGTCTTTGCCATTACTCTCTTTAACACTTTCGATTCATTTGTCTCTCGAGTCATTTGGGGTTGTCTCCCCCTTCCTCAACCAAGATTTCATCACTTGGTCCTGGTTAGCTTTATTTCACACTTGCTCTAGTTAGCTTTCTCTGCGGGCTGAGTTCGCACTTGTTCCGTTCAGTAGCTGGGGGCTGATTTCTCACTTATTCTGTTCAGAAACTCTTCCTATGGCCTTTGGGCTTCGCTCGCCCCTTTCGAGTATATCAAACAATTTTTACTTTCTTTTATTTTTTCTTGAATTTGGACATATCAAATTCAAGAAAAATAAAGAGATATTCAAGTATAAAGATTTTGGTGCAAGCCTTCAATTTCCTTGAAGCATTCCATCACTCCAAGAGTCTTGAAGACCACTATTTTAGACATTTAAAGTTCATGGCTTGACTTTATTGAATATTAATAATTTCACTTAAAGCAAGCCCATATGAGATATAAACATTTATGCTTGACTCATCAAACACAAAGCATTCTCTCTGCTTTCTTTACTGCAAAAACATCAACTATATGATTCCCCCATCGTGTTGTATAATTGGCATCTCACTAAATCATTGTTATTAATTCTTCACTTATTGTATTATATGGCCTCTCCATCAAACATTATGATTCCTTCAACTCCCTATATATGGTTATCAGAAGCCTATCTTACTCTTTGACCTTTATCTAATCATATTGTATGAGAATCTCATGGTACAATATGATTACACCAACTATGATATGGCGACAATGTTGGACCACACAATAAGCTTTCTTCTTGAACCAACATAACTCTAATTGTATTATATATTATCTTAATTGTGTGATATTTTTATCAACACCTTAAAAAAATTATTGATAATCATATTGTATATTGAGTCTAATGATATAGTAGACTCACCTCCAAACAAAATCGTAAGGATTAAATTCAACTTTATTTTACTATAATACAACTCTAAACACCCATAATTAATTATCATAGCATTCTTGTACAGTAAAATAAAACCTCTAATTTTTTTATAAAAATGAATAAATTCAATAAAAAAATATAATTTCAACTTTTTTTGCCATATTTTTGCTCATTGTAGTAGCTTTCTAGTACATTCTTCCCCTTCTTTATTCTTATAGTAATAGTAAGTCTCCTCTGTCTTCCTTGCTACTCTCCTTACAACCAACACTATTCTTTTCTTCTCTTTCTTGTTGTCCTCCCGAATTGAAACTTTCTTCTTCCATCTTCTCTTTATTTTCTCTTTTTCTCCTTCTCTCCCCCCATTTTTCTTTCATTAGCAACATCTAAAAACTTCTGAAAACTTTTAGTAATAACTTATTTAAGACTAATCTTGTTAAATATAATTGGCTTAAATTAAAAAGTATTATTTTCCATTTAAATATTCATAATATATATATGTATTATTCAAAAAATTGTAATTAATTATGTTGGTCATAAAACATTTTTAGCACACTACAATCATATTTTTCAAAGAGAGTTCTTTTTAATTATATGGTTTAATAAAATTTTATTTTCATGTAAAAATATGAGACACTTCTCAAAATAAAATTATTACTATTTTCTTTTAATTAATAGATGTATTACTTAAAAAAATTATTCTTATTTAAATTCTCATAATTACAATTATATCAATCAAATCTCAAGATTTGTAATATATTATATAGAGAAAAATTTTAACATATTACTGTAACAAAATTTTATTTTTGTATGCATTATTTCATTAAAGCTTATATACTATCATGCATATCATGAAATATAAATATTATTAAATACAAAATGATATACTAATAAAATAATAATCAACCTCTTAGAAAAATCATATTCTATGTAAGAGTAAAAAAATAATAAATAATATACAAAAATATCTTAATTATGAAACATTTTATGTATTAATTTAATATTGTGCATATATCATAATTACAAGTTTTGCAAATTGAATTTATAATGAAAACATCATGTTCAAATTATTTTTTCCTTTTTTACAAATATAAACATGCATATTTATCACCAAATAATTTATTAAATATATATATATATAGACAAACACATATACACACACACACACACCATATTTCTTATGATTATTTCACTCAAATTATCATCTTTATTTTTCCCCTACCATAGTATTAGCATGCCATATTTTATACTTAATGTATTATATATTTTGTAAAATTTTTTAATAGCATACCATACATTAAATTTATTACATTATATGTTTTATGTAAAACCACTGTAAGGCTAATCCTATATTATTATTGATTCCTTAACATTTATAACCTAACGTACAATATGTAGAGCATCTTGTATGGCATGCACAAATCATGTATGCTGTACTCTATACAAATGAATAATATTTGCCTCTACAACCTTAATGGCAATATGTTATGTAATTTATAAATATCATTATAGTAGAATATTAAATCAGGTAAATATTTGAAAATAATAGAATATTTAGGTATTTTATAAAAATGTCATGTTGAAACTCATAGGGAATAAGATTTTCAAATTCTCAACAGTCATGATACGAGTAGGATAAAAAATGATTTTAACTGCCCTCACTTCCCATGCATAATTCAATAGTGAGCTTTGAAGAGTTCAAGTCATCACGACCATCTTGTCTTGGCGTATAAATAAGTCTAGTAGGCCCAAACAAATAAGCTTTTCATATAAGAAAACTGAGAAGCAAAGTTGTGCCATAGAGGAGAGTTGCAAAGGTTTGAGTCATCGATCATGTAAGCTTTTTAGAATGACTGTAAGAAAGATTGAAAGGCATCAAGGAAAGGATGTTAATTATCTAGCGGTCTCCCACACAAGCAAGGAATTTATTTAACCATTGCGTGTCAATTATAAATCGGAGGTGTCCCCTAAACAAATATATATTTCGTCATGTTTCGACACGAGAAAGTTGATCATGTTTTGGTTATTGCTACAAACATGCTTGGGTTCCCCATCAAATATATATTCACACTCACCTATTCGAAAATGGAGCAGGGAGATTGAAATGAATGGAGAAAGTGAAATTATTTTTACTTTCTGTAATCAGTTGATCTCACAGAAGACACAAAATTAATGGATATTCTGGGAAAATATAAGAAACTCTGGAGCAAATGGGATGGACGTATTTTGATAATGGTGAGCCTCATGATACAAACTTTGCTCATCTTCCTTGGACGTTTGAGAAACACCTCAGCATTGAGAGCATGGATAAGAATGGCTGTTTGGAGCAACTATCTTTTGGCCAACTGGGTTGCCAACTTCGTTCTTGGCCAGCTAAGCAGTAGCATGTTCGACAATAGCAACAACGCCATCCTCGCATTTTGGCCACCTTTCCTTCTCCTTCACCTTGGTGGCCCCGGACACCATCACTGCTTATTCCATGGAGGACAATGATCTGTGGGCTCGACTCCTCTTGCCCTCGCCTATGAGCTCATCATTGCCATCTATGTTCTGTTCCGGTCATTTCCAAGTAACCTCCTGCTCGTTCCCACCCTGCTCATATTCTTTGTCGCCTTCGTCAAGTATGCAAAGCGGTCTTACTTGCTCTATAGAGCCAGCATTGATGGTTTTTGCAGCTCGATGGTCATTTCAAGCAAGCAAAGTCAATTAAAAAAGATTTCTTCCAACCGTAGGACAATGGTAGCACGTGTGAAGGAAGAAAATGAAAAGGATGAATTGAATGCTTTAAAAGGAGCTTTTGATATGTACTCGGTTTGCAAGCCTTTCTTCGTGGACGTTATTCCACTTGTGGATGTATACAAGGTAATCAGAGACATGTTGAAGGAGATGACTGTCATGGAAGTTTTGGGACTGACAAGCATGGAACTGAGCTATGCCTATGATGAGATGTACACGAAGGGCATCGTTAATTGTTGACATGTTAGCATCATCCTCAGGGTGATCTGCTCCTCCGACACTAGTAACATCACAATCACTTATTTCTTGCTTGGAGCTTCCATATGTCTTGATAACGTGGCTTCTCTGATTTTCCTGCTTTTAGACTAGCAGGTGATCTTCCTTCTCGAATTTAAGAAACTAGGCAAGTGGGTTTTTTTTTCTTACCCAGCTCATTCTCAGAATACGGAGAAGATTGTGGCGTGAAAGAAGACGGAGGCCTTCAAAGATGCTGCAACTCAACTTGATCACCAACTGCTTCAGGAATGCAACAGTACAGCCAAAGGAACATGAATCACCAGATAATCCGAAGATCAGGAGGATAAACAAATGGGCACGCAGAATAGAATCGAAGCTTAGATGACCCATTAGAGCATTTCAGGAGGCAACGATATTATTCTCGAGCTGGACTAGTGGATTTTCATTCTAAACTTTGTATTCACAGAAGTCAATAAAGGCAATCAACTTCTTATAGAGCTCATCACTACACATGCTTAGAAACACTTACAAATATTGTGGGGTCAATTCAACGATAAGGCAGGGCTCACTACACTTTGACAGAAGGCTTGTCAGCCGATCAGGAAGTTCTTGTGTGGCACATTGCGACACGCCTATGCTACCACTGGAAGCCCCAAGAACTACAACCGTTGCACCATCCTCATGAAAACTCAACCACAGTCTAAGTGGTTAAGAGCACAGAAGAGCACTTGGCGTGGGATGCAGGCATGCAAGTGCCTGTCCGACTATATGTTGTATCTGGTGTTGATGCGACCAGAGATAATGGAAACCATGCGAGGAGTGAGCTCGTTGATTTATTGGCATGCTTGCTATGATATGGTACAGTTCATCGAATGACATGAAGAGGATTTGATGTCGACTATGAACAGCGATGATGAGGTTGAGGGGAAGGTGTGCAGGCTGATGCTGACCAAAACTATAGAATTGATCACATATCCATCTCTGTTTCAGATAGAGCGAGTGCTTGCACACCTGATTCTTGTGCTTGGGGAGGACAAAGGTGGTAGGTGATCACATCAGCATGGTCGGTGCTTTTGATGCATGGAGCGAAGAATATTTGAGAGAGCATGCACAGTAGGGGAGGCAACATTCTAACTTTTGTTTTGCTAATTGTGAAGCATGTGGGATAGGTGGATGCTTTGGATATTGGCAGATACATGATGGGTGGTGCACTGGACACAGCCAAAAAGCAACCGTCCTTCATTAAACTATATTTAAGAAATCGCCCGCTTTGATGACAACTGGTGAACAAGTGTGAATAATGTATCCATAGATTCAACTTCGGTAAAATCATAAATTCTCCTTTATATGGTCCACAAAAATTGGTCCTCGTAGCAATATTGAAGATAATGCCTCCAAAATAAACACTCTTTAAAAGCATAGTTTTTGTACATTTGCTCATTGAGAAAGATAAAAGAAAGAAAATATAATTTATTGAAAAAAAAATAATATATGGATGTTTGTTCATAAAGAATAATATAATCACTTGGAAATAGTTTATGATAATAAATTAATAATATCAGTGACAAAAAAATCTTATATTTCATGAAAGTACAAAATATATATTTTTTTGTGTTTATTTTCAACTTGTTGTATTCATTTAAAGTTATCAAAGCATAAATATAAAGAAAAATAGCAATTGTTGTTCAAAATTTATTTTATAATTTTTTTCTCGTTCAATATAAGTAATCTTAACAATTGTTCAATTCTTTTTTTTTTACAATTTTATTTTATTTTGGTACTTTTCTAATAAACAATTACTTATGAATTTCATGTGTTTGTGTAAAAAATCAAATTCTTTAGATAAAAAGTTTTCTTCTCTATTAGTTTAAATAATTTTTATATTAAACCAATTTTTTACTTTTATAAGACCTTCAAATTCCTTATATTTTTAAAATACCTTTAATTTATAAACTACAAAAGATATTCAACTCATATGAATATGTTCATAATTAAATAATAAATAATATCTATTTTTATTTTGAAATAAATATTCATTTATTACAAATATCAACATGAACTAACTCAAGAGACTACATAAATTTCTAAAACTTAAGAATGATGATTATTTGTGCTTATCAAAAATATAACTTTCAAAAATATAATCAACATTAAAATACGAATAATCATTCTAATAATATGACAACTAAGATTTTTTCTTAACCTCTACAACAAATACATTACTTTTAGTATGAAATTTTTTTATTAAAAACACCTCATTGACACCATTCATCCTCAAATATACAAAATTATTTTTTTGTATTACTTATCTAATACTTAATGAACCACAAGCTAAAAATTCAAATACTAAACAAATAACATGAATAAATTTTTTTAATTATTTATCCTTCCTTATGATTTTAAAAAGTGTCTTAACATCTATTCTATTAACTTAAGTCTTTATTCATATTCAGATAAAAATTTCTAGACTTTGAAACTTAAAAAAGTCCACATCATTGTAATACTAGAAGTTGAATATAAAAGTTAAATGAAATTCAAAACATTATTTCAAGGCGGCCTTGGTTTACACATCCTTTACACCTCTTTAAAGGGAAAATATTAATTAACTCAAAATCTTAATCAATAATTATTGGCCTCATACATTGCATATATATCTTTAACGATTTGGGAACTAATCAAAGTGATAAAAGGGAAGCTAAGTAAAGATACAGGTCCTACCAAAAAATGTGATCCCAAATTGCTGAAATTAATTTGAGTTCCCGAGCTTTACTTCCATGCTTTCCTTCCCCTAAACTGCTTACCACCTTGCCTTTGCCGCCTTTTTTCTCTTGAAGAGAAAAAGCTGTTGTTGCTCTTTTTGTAGCCAGTGGCATCACCTTTGAGTTCTGCTTCTGCCTGTTGCTTAGCCCACTAGTCTGGTTAAACAATAATAGCAACTTATCTCAAGCCAACCAAGATGAAAATAAGCTTTGAAATAAAAAAATCAGTTAACAAAATAAAAAAACATGATGCCCTTGCAATTAAAAATGGCAAAAGTAACTATGACATACCTTTTTTTTTTCACGACAGTTTTAGCCTTGTACTTTTCTCTATCCCCTCTGCCTGCTTGAACGAGAGCTTCTCTCTCCTGCTTGCAGAGCTTACTCCTGACGTGCGGCTAAACACAACACATGATTATCATTTGTTAACCAATGAAGTTTAGTAAATTTCTTTTAAAAATGCCAAACCAACTTGGATGGGTCAAACATCACTGTATGCACTCAAATAAAATGTAAATTAAACTTGAATACATCCAAGAGGTTCTGATTTTTCATATTCCTGCCATTTCTATGAGATCACTCCCAAAGTATGGCTGGTGAGAAACATCAAAGAAAGCAACAATGTTATAAGACATTAAAAGCAGGAACCTATGAACTATATTTGTGTGGCATTGAGCACAGATTTGTTCGTGCTTAAGACAATAAAATTGCTGATACAGCTTAGCAATAACGCTTCCATTAGCTAATTTCTAGATTGAATATAACTATGAGGCTTTTGCTGGATGAAATAAAACTCCATTTGAATCTAATTACTTGTGCTCGAAATTACTCACTATTGCCCAATTTCACTTCAAATAATGCATGGTGAAAGAATAAAAAATGACTTAATCCCCCTAACAATGAAATTAAGTTAGATCCTTTGAAGAATTATGTGTCCAATAAAACCACGTCATTGGTATTTCATCTTCTAAATAATAAGTCGACTGATACACCTGTAGGGCTAACTATCTTGCTTCACTTCTCTAGACAAGATCAACATTAACATCATCAGACCATTAAAAGCCATGAAATATGCATGAATAATACCCATTGAGAAGTGAAATCAGAAGGGCCATCAAACCAATAGAAAGAAACCATGTTAGAGAATTACCTCAAGTTTAACAGGGTTCGAACATTTTGCACTTAGCTACTCAAAAGATGGAATTTCAGAAGTTGCTGCTTTATAGCCTTCATCCTTTCTTAATAGACCATGTTGAGACAAGGCCTTCTTTGCCTCTTTATTTGACTAATTAACATTTGATTATGATTTCTCAAGTTAAACTTCTAGTCAAGTCATGAAGACCCTGCATTTAATTTATGCTCATTTATCTGATAACAACAGAGACTGCCTTCAATTCAAAAGCTTGGTCAAGAACATCTGCATGAGGAAGGTATTCTTTGCAGAAGCCATGCTATTAATAAATACAAGATAATCGATGAGCTGCTAAGAAAATTGAATATAGAAGATAAATGATGAAGTCTACCTTCAGTTCATTGATACATTGGAAGTGTTCATTAGAAACAATACCATCAGCTTCATTAGTTGAAACTTCTGTAGCCTTGATTACTGCAAGTCTTTTAAGAGAAAGCGGACTTGCATCAACATCATTTACACATTCAAAAAAATTGCCTAGCTTCCTCTTCTTTCTATTTGACGAACCTTTCCCATCGTCAGCATCTTCATCTTGCCCATCAATACGTATGGATTTCATTTCTATTTCTTCATTCAAATCTTCAGTGTCACAAACATTAGCCAATTGCCCATCATCTGAACCTTCTTCATCACTATCATTCCTGTAGGCATCATCTTCCAAACCATCAATACAACTAGATTGTCCACTTTCAGGGAAAAATTCATTATCACTCACTCAATTTTCTACAGAATCCTCATCTTCTTCATATGCAACTCTAGCACAGATATCATTGTCAACTGGTGAGGAAACATTTTCAGCTTCAGAACCATAAGCAGCCATTTCATCCTCAGAACTACTATATAAAGGCTTACCATCATCTTGTTTAAGTAACTCAACACTAGGCACATCATTGGCAACACTGACTTCTCCAAATGCTTTTGGTCTAGCTTTTGAATCAATGGGACAACCTCGGTCATTCTTGACAAAAAATAAAGAGCATATCTATAGAAATGAAAAAAGAAAATTGAATTTTTTCCAAAATATAACAAATTTGTCATTCTTTTTTCATTGCACCATTAAGGATGCCGAAAAAAAATAGAAAAGTCAAAAGCATACCTCTCTTAATAATGTGATCAAGGAGCACACAGCAATTGAAACAGCTTTCTCATGCGACATTTTGTACAAGACCAAGTGTTGAAGAAGGTCTTCATTCATCAACTAAGTCACAACGAAAAAAAACAAAAAATAAAGAAAGATGATGGTAACTGCTCCTTTCATGCTGTAGTAAAAAAATAAAGGAATCCAAATATTCTTATGCTGCTATGAAGACCAAGAATGAAAGAGCAACAACTAAGTTTAGGCTATCTGTAAATACAAATAAATCTTGCTTCCTAGGTTTTGATCACCTAGAAGCATTTTTTAGTGTCGATTAGAAGTTCTATATCAGAATTGCAAACTAAAAAATAGTTCATAAATTACCACTGATATACAAATATGAAAGGAAATCATCGTGTAAAGAGACAAGGATTCATGATGTCACACAAATGCTTTAATAAATATATAAGGTGCAAATTCCATAATGCATTAGTTCCAACTATCTGTCAATCATGCATCTGAACCATATTACTATTCCTTTCCTTTGAATGCTTGTTTAAGATATGCAGGAACTTAAATCACATATATTTCCATCTTTTGAAAGGTGTAATTCATGAAAAATTGTAGTATTTATTATTATATCATCATATGCACTAACTAGTCTTTTATGTATGCTACTACTTCTTGAAAAGTGCATTTGGCAGTATCCAAGCAATTTTAATTAAATATGTTTGCATATTTAGGTATAATTGAAAGTAAATTACATGAAATGCAAGAGCATTAGTATGATAGCTTAAATTATTTAATTATAAAATACATTTGCATTTGTGTATTTAATGTTGAATGTAAACTATACAGATCCAACATTATGAAATCAATATATTTTCATGCATCTCAAAAAAAATATCATGTGGCTAATAGCTAGATTTGAAACTTGGGCAAACCATAGAGAAAATCTTGAAATTAGATATCTGCCAGTACATTATTTGTGATTTTTTGAAGTCTTCTAAATTTTTTTATAATAATTTAAAAAGAAAATTTAAAGAATATTTTATATAATCCTCTTTATTATTATAAAAAGAATAAGCTTACCCTCCCCATGTTTTTTTAGCTATGTTCTACACATGAGGAGGTCTGAGAAAAAAGAAGAAGAGCTTGGGAGAAAAGAAAAAGATAATAACTTGTGCTTGGGTCTGGAGGGCTTCAATAAGCAAAGCTTCACCTAAGAAAGTCACTGTAGAAACTACTTCAATTTGGGAAAAGAGTTTCATAAAAGAGTTCATGACTTGAATTGTATAAAAAGGACTGTTAAAGGTATACTTTTGACTGAGATTTTTCTCCCTTGAAATGCTGTTAAATTATCTATTGAGCTGCTCGAGCGATGGATTTGATGTAACCAAATACTGGGTTGAATTTGGTAGTGTTGTTAAGAAAGTCTGTCACATACCATAAATAGGCTTAATCGCACCATATGACAAGCAAAAATATACCATACAATATGAGAGAATCATCTTTACATTCGCTGGCACCTGAATTACGGGCAATGTTACAGTGATATATGATAAGATCAACCCTGTTGTCATTAGTAGCTAAATTATGAGCCACGGTATGACAAGGACACTATCATCATAAGTAGAAGATATTAGGCAATGTGGGCGATGGTTCTGTAAAGCAAAAGAAGGATTTAAAAACATTTTGGAACTATGTTTGTGAATACATATTATATAAAAAATATATAGTTTGGAAAAATAATTAAAAAAAGAAAACTTAAAATAATGTTTAAGAATTTCAAAAATCTTATGAATAAAATATAAATAATTACTAACAGCATGTAATAAAAATTATAAAAAAAGAAAAGATAAAAAATGAAAAGGCAATAAAAGTGACATGAAAGAGTCATCATATGAACAAACTAAAACTATAATATAAGTTAGTTAAATTGTTAAATTATTTTAAAATATTATTTTGGGATTGTGATGTACTGTGATATGAGTATACTACGTAACATATATTTATCTATTCATATGTTCTGATTTAGATGACAACATACTACAATTATATAAACATGCATATGTCAATTAAAAAATAAAATAAAAAATAGAAATATATGATAGAAAAAGAAATTTAAAAAGAGAGAATGATTGACTAAATAAATTTAGAACACGAAAATGATGAAATAAGAATGTGATGATTTCTCTATGACCCCATCTCGCGATTGTTCGATGTAAGGGAATCACCTTTTGTATTGTTGGTACCTAAATTATGAGATACAAAATAAACAAAAAACCCTCCACCAAGAATACAGGATTCTAAACAATGCTTGCAATGGTACAATGGTATATGATATGATCACCCCTATTTTTTGTAGTAGCTAAATTGTGAGCCATAGCACAATAAGTATAGCTTCATGTGACTACCAAATACTAGACAATGTGAGCGATGGCTCCATGATAAATAATCTGATATGGAATCCTGAGTGAGGATAGTGATGATATGAAAAAATTAAAACCTTAAGAAAATAAGTAAAAAAATTTTAAAATAAAATAAAAAGAATACAAATATGAGAACAAGAAAAAATAATATATGATATTAATATTATAAGACAATTATGTGTATTATGAGCATATAAACAATGATTCAGCATTTTATATCTTTTATTGATAGCATATATTATTCTTAATTATTAGTCCATCTTTATTTAACCACACATCAATATTATTTTATCTTCTTGCAATTAATTGTTTACAAAATGAAGTATATTATGCTTATTTACTTATATTATAAGGCAAGATACATGCATATACAAAGCTAAGGGTTCTTAAAATATAACTTAAGATTTTGAATTAAATAACATATTATTTTTTAAACTTTGTGAAAGACATTAAATGTGAAGACATTTGTTATGCTTGGTTGACAAAAAATACATTTATATGCTTTTCAACTTATCTTTCATTTGATAGCTTGAGATCACGTTAGCTGCTTTCTATGCTATTATTGTATCTTAAGATATTATATTGGATATTTGATGCTTGTCATCACCCTCAACTCAATTTTGGAGTTGTGTCCTTTAGATTTGTCACATGCTCTATTTATTGTATGGTATTCTGACATTGTTGATATATTTTAATATTAACCCAAACGGGTAGTGACAATTAGATCAAAAGTGCTAATACAATAAATGTGAACTTTAGGAGTGAATGGACACTGTTGGCTTACCAAAGCTCTTCTCCACCTACACCAAATTGGCTGCTAGCAGAAAGGCATACAGTGCTGTCTCTTTCAAGGGGAGTCACTTGCAAGCCAGCACCATCTGTGAAAAAACTAAGTCGGGCACAAAAATTCATGACAAAGGAAACCTTGCAAGGACAAAAGCGTCCATTAAAACATAACAAAAATACTTGACAATAGTCAAAAACAATTGACAAATAAAATTGCTTCAAAGCATAACAAGTTCAATAGAAACCCAATAAGATGAATAGAAAACATACTAATGGCATCCTAAAGCACATCTCACGTACCACATTTAACCCAACAACAATTGCCTAATAGAACACAAGCAGCAGATTGAAATCAGTACACCACTCAGTAATAAAAAAATATTCAATTTCTAAACAGAGTATAAAACACCTCGGGACGAGAACGATCATGCACAAATTGATTCACTGTTTACATGAATTGCAAATTGATAGGAAATTAAATATAGTCCTTCCAAAACTAAACATAGCTCCAACAGCAAATACAGTTAATGGAATCCAAAACCAAACATATCATTCTTAGTAATATTATCTACTATGAATAACTCACTGCATTCATATCAAAATAGAAGTCACTTCAGGAAAGGAAATGAAATGTAATAGGGTGCCACGTACTCAAGGAATTAGTAGTGGCAAGAAACTGAGATTAAAATTTTTCTTCAATCATAACTCTAAAAAATTGGTGCAGTGGGAAAAATGCACACCCCAATCCAACATATTAGACGACATTCTATGCCAGCCCTAAGACATTATCCACTTTACAATTCAATCTCCGAGCAGCCAAAAGAATAATCAAAATGAATATGCAAATAATTACTATTGTAATCTTAGAAAGCATTTAATTTGACAATTGCCTTTTGTGACCATAGGCTTCAAACCAAATTTCAACAATTCTCAATAAAGATTTTTAAAATTAAAAAGATCATAAAAGGAAGCGCTAGCTACTGCTCAATAGATCATGACCTTGAAATTAAAGCATTTTGTTAAAAAATACGAATTCAACTAGAGGAATATTTAACGTTTTTTACTTGAAAGGCTGATATATTATGCTTTATGTGGAATTAACCTCGCTTGACCAAAAAATCGACCCATTTTAAAGCTTTTCAAGATTTGTTAGCATGTTTGCAACCGCAAAAAACTCCAACAATATTTAAAAATACTAGATAATATTGTACAATTACAAATTTTCATAAATAAGTTTAAAAATGAGTTTAAAATGATAAGGCAAGAATGAAAAAGGAAAAATGCAAGAAAACAAAAAGAACTACCATCAAACTATAGGTATCACCATTCAACCAAGTAAGGGGACGCAGACATCGTTAACAATAGGGAGAAAACACCATTATAGAAGCAATCATGGCCAAGAAGTATAAATCTGATTATCTAATGGGTGCCTGCATACTAAAGACATAAAATAACTACATGGAGATCAACAGAAAAGCTAACCACCTAAAATCGTTCATTGCATGCATGAAGATGAGAGAAGAGCGTCTCAGCAATGCCCTGTGGAGTGAGACAAAGTATGAATTATGGCTTGGAACAAGAATTTTAAAAAAAAAAGTAGGACTTCAATTCAAGGTTTATTAACCAGTGCATCTTTAAGATGAATAAAAGGAGGATAGGAGTGTGCTACTTCATTTTTTGATGATTGACATTGCTACCATTTCATACCGCAAACAACACCTTGCAATTTTGCCTTTTTCTTTTTCTTGCTCGAAGTAGTGTCCTTGTGTTGTGCGAAAATATGTACAAAGATATCACTATTAAAAAAATATTTAGGAATTCCAGTACCTAACCCAATTTTATAGCAATGATCATAATGAACATGTGTTAATCAATGAAAGTGCTCCATAAGTCTAGTTTTTCCTTACAATACAATTACCATAACTAGCATTTTTGTAATCACATAGACTGCAGGTAAAAAAAAACAAAATCCTACAAAAACTTGAGAGACTATCGAGACCTTTTAGTGGAAATAGAACATCTTATTCAATTTCATAGCATAAACTTCAGTTCAAACAAAAAATGTAAAGTCATGCTCAAAGTTCAACAGAATAGAGTGTGCAACATGAAAATCTACAGATGGAATTGATGCAAAAGAGCCAAAATTGAGAAGATACATATCGAAGTTTTGATGAACAATTTCTTTGAAATATTTTTGGGAAGCTTATATCACCCCACAAAATTATAAAGGCCATCTGTGAATATTTTTTTTACTTAAGGTATAACGATGACATTTGAAAATTCTCGAATTTATGCATATCAACTTCTCCACCTCCAAGTGACTAGGTTATTCTTTACGATTAATAAGCATTGTCTCAAAAAACTCCTCTTTTGAATACACAAGGGAAAAAATATCAGAATATCATACCAAATCAATAAGTAAGAAAACTGTTTCCAATATAGCATTCCATTCAAACATGTGAAAAATAGACTGAAGCACTTATAATAACTCAAGCATGTCTTAACCAAAGCACAAACTTTTAGTCAATGACTACGCATAAAAAACTGATTGAATGTCTCAAGTCGAATTGAACAATATTAAATAAATTTACCCAATTTACCAAACTGCAAAGACCTTATTAAAACAACACTTTAGTTTTTAATAATTTAGGATTTGTGGAACATTAATAAAGAGCATTTATTAGTCAAACGAAAGAATAACTTGCTGGAATGACCGTCCTTGTAGATGGAAATCGACATAAAACTTAAAAACTAAATACTTAGTAGAAACTTTTGCAACTAGAACAAAAAGGCTTTTACTTTATTGAATCAAGACTTGCACAATAGTTTCAATATAAACTATTCAATCCAAAATCCTAGACCTTATGCAAATATTTTGAAAGCCCCATCATCATCTCAAAGTTAAAGTGCAATATATGTCAATCACTGTTTGTTGACCATTAACACCACAACATATCATGGACTCTAGCACCACCTAGATTGTCATATGGAATAATTATGACATCACATCATGCTTATTGTATCTTCATAACTCCACACAAGAAAGCAAAAAAAAAAAAAAAAATTGCAGACATTAACTACATGCCTTATAAACAGCTTCCCTACTAAGAATGATTCATGGATTTCTAATATATTCCTCATCCTCATCACTTGAGGCTTCACTATCATCATCATCATCATCAACACGCTAATAAGCAAGAAGGGAACACAGTGCCGATACCATGACCATGTGTTCAGCAAAAAGAAACAATAAAAAAGGCATAATAAGATAACTAATGGGACTTAACAAATTGTAGAGATAAGGAAAATATCAACCTTCAAGAACTGTGAAAGCATGCTTTGCAAATAGCATTAGCAGTTCGTTCATTAAACCATAATTTTCAAACAAGAAATCATACATCAGTTATTATATTCAACAAAATTAAGAAAAAATAGAGTATATATGGCATCACGCATCTGTAGCAATGAGAAAAAATATTTTGAAGAGTCTTATTTTTTGCTTCATTTCTTTTTTTTTTGTTCATGTGCTGAATACTGTGCACAACATAGGAAAATGCAACTTTTCTGAGGTTTCGATCACTAGCGATCTGAATGTCCATATATAATTCAAGAGGCACATCCAACTCAACATCTGTGTATACAAATAAGCAAAACATAATTAAAAGCATAAACTTTCAAAACAAACAAGAAAAAACAATAACATGCTAGAGAACTTCAATTTCTATAGAATAATTAGAACAACATACCTCTTGAAATACTAAATAATATTATGAAAAAAATTCCATTTTGGTTAGTTTAAGATCATTTGGTTTAAGCCCATAAACTTTCATATCCTTCATCTAGGCATCTGAAGTTGGTAAAATATTTCACATAAGCTTTTCTCTTAGCTTATAGTACACACTTAAAAACCACACTTATCCATCTCTCCTTCCTAATTCTTTCAGTTGACCTCTAGGCAACTCTATGATGTATCTCTCCATTTATCTCAGACGCCTCCCAACCACCTACTTTTATGACTTGTACCTCTCCATTGTCCTCAAGGTAGCCAAACCATGGCAATGTATGTCCAAAATTATGTTAAAGCTAATGCTTAGGACTTTTTATAAGCAATGCGTTATATTGTCTAAATATACTTAAGGATTAACAAAGATGGTTATATAAACAATGAGTTAATTGAAAAGAAGTAAGGATTCCTGCACCATCATGGATGGATACGTATAAAGAAATAATTTCAAGAATCTAGAATTAAATCATAAATTCCACTAAGTTAATTAAACATTATGATTCATAAGAAGATAAATTTTATTATTGTTCATCAAACTAGGCACATTGTCAGAAAACAAAGGTATTACCAATTTTAGGATTCAAGCTTCAATACTCAAGTAAGAATTGAAATAGAAATGGGTTAGTACAATTTTGGATAAGTCTATAAACGATTATATAATGAATGTTTGTTATGGGATTAAGGAGCTTAATGAAGAACATAAAATGATTGTAACATTTTCTTATCATTAATTCAAGGAACAAATAACAATTTCTTAATTCTACAAGGGAATCATCATGAACTCAAATTTATTATTATTATGATATTTCCCTCACATGCTCAAAAAAGCATTAGAAAAGGAAAAAAAGAAGCTAGCATTGTACATATTAAAATTATGAAAAACATGTATAACAAAGAAATGATGAGTGTATAAGGAGGTTTTATATTGATAAGGCATTAGAACAGAATAAAAATAAACTAAAATTGCATATATTAAAAATAATTTTGCATGCCTAAGGAGAACATATTAAAAATTTCTTAATTACAATTGAATTTCATTATGGCTATGCTTTAAGGCCTTGGGTGTGTTCTTAAACTTAATTTCAAAAATGTTTTCAACCTATACACTAAAAGCATCAAAAACATTTTGAAAATTTCTCAGAACTCACATTTTTGCACATAAAAAGATAATGCTTCATAAGTACTTTTGCACTCCTTTCATAAAACTTTCTAACAACATAACAAATAAAAGACAACTTTAATTTTACACTAATTGTTGAAGTAACTATAAAATTTAAGATAAACCATTATTATGTATTTTGCTAATAATTTTATACCAATTGATAAGACTAAGCAAAGAGATAAATCAAAACTGAGACTAAGCAAATATATAAAAAAACTGAGTCTATGAATAATGACTCTGAAATTTAAATGGTATCGAATTTCTAGTTCTTATAATAAATATAAGGAGTTTATATTTAGACATGTAATTCCAAAAACATATTGATTGTAATAGTTATCATAAAAAAAGAACAATACAAAATTTACTTATTTTGTGCCTATACCTCAAAATGATAGAAAAATTAACAAAAAAATGTCATTAATATGATCCAAGCACCGAAGAAAAAAGACAAAAATAAAACATACTTCTGAGTGCTGTGTCATCAAAATATCACACTCAAGAATAAAGGTAAATTTATAAGATTGAATGGTATCAAATGTCAATGTATGAGTACAAACACACAAATAGAATAATTGCTATAGAGATAAAGCTTTTAAGTTTCAAGAGTAACTTATTGTAACGGAGAAAGTTGACATTCTACAAATTGAAGACAAGCCTAAAGAAAATCAATCTAGATGGTTTGGTTACATTAAGAAGTTTACTTTGTGATTCTATAAGAGAAGTAGATTACTGAATCTTTCCTATAAAAAAGGAAAAAATATAGAACTAAAAAAATGACTATTGGCTATTGGAAATGGCTTTAACAACTTTGGATCCAGAAGAAAGGCGGTTAATGAAAAGAAATAATAACATCTTAGAATAATTGTATCTGACCTCACTTGATGTGTTAAAGCACTATTCTTGTAATTATAATAACAGAATATGAATTCGGTGTTGCCAGCCTAACCCTTTTTAATATAGGAATCTAGCAAAAGAAATATACAGCCTCACAAGAAATAGTTAAGATTCTATATTTACGAAATCATAGGAAAAAAGTGCCTGTTTTATTCTTTGCAGAGGGAAATCAAATTTTTACCTTGACCAACAATTAGAATGGCCTTATCAAGTCTAACAACATATCAACAATTATAATCTTCTCTTAAAGCTCAATGAAGAGGAAGTTTCCCATTTTCTCTAATGCCCAGTTCAAAATATAACTTTAATTAGTACAAATAGAAGATATTTCCACCCACTAAAATGCTGAACAAGAAATATGTTGAATAATGGTGGCTCTCCAAATTGAAGTGTACTGAACACTATAATAAATTCAACCAAAAAATAAAATAAAATAACGAACCTTCTCATTGACAAGGAGGATGATGGCTTGTGCTAGATTGGAACGAAGGGAAGATGGGAGGGTCCGAAGTTCGGATAGAAGGAGATGAGAGACTAATGAGAAAATTCAGCCAGGCGTCGGGGGTAGTATGGGGTCATGTGCGCTAGGAACATCATGAGGTCACTGAGATCCTTCGAGACCACGGAGTCTAACGATGAACTGAGTGTGGATTGCTGAAGAAAGAGATGTAGGGATGATTCGAAGTGGCCGTAGATAAGGAGAAGCTCGGCCTCGTATCCTTCTAGGTCCTGCTCCATCCTGGATTGAAGCAGAGGAAGGCTCAGCCTATTGGCTACCTTTCTAGATGCAAAGAAGGAATCCAGTAAGAGGAGGTTCGCCGCTGTCACCATTTCTATAGATCAATTAACCAAACCCTATTCGAAGGAAAGCTCAAAAGAACCAAGTTAAGGAGCTTACATAGTTTTGTGATGACAAATGTTTAAATACAAAAGATAATTACTATATATTAATAATTTATGAAAAAAAGAAGGGAGTATTGTTTTGAATTTGATTGTTGACACTAGGATTGCTCTACGCGTTAGTATGGGATTAAAATTTTTAAAGTATTTTAACAAAAATAAATTTAATCATATATTAAATTAAAAGATTGGGGTATTATTACTAAATTTCAAAAATTTTAATCTTTTTAATGTTATTATTAAATTATAATCTATCAATAAGCACACCTTTATTGATAATATTTATTACAATTTTACGATGCATAAATGTGCATCACAAATTTTTGTTATCAATCTATAATATAAGTATATGATAAATAATAGAGATGCAAAGTTTGAGAACCTTTATTGATAATACTAACAGCTTGAGGTTGGACAATCAAGACTTAATTGCCATCGCTTACAATGCTATCGTCTAAGAAGATAATGCACATGATTCATCCATCTCGTACCCATTTCTTCTGGTAATGTTGGCACCTAAGGAGGTAAGTGTAAAGTTTAACTATCCTTTTGACAATGTCTTGTGTCGCCACATGCAACACAACCTCCAAGGAAATAAAAGAAGAAAGATAATATTTGGTCATTCTTTGTTGATGCACAAACTTTAATAGGAAGTGACACTTAGGGTTTAATTGAAGGAAATAAATTTGCCTACTTGAAGAACAAACATTTTTCTAAAGAGAAATAGAATTTTAGTTTATTCCCCTAATTTTTCTCGTCCTCCTTTGTGATCCTCGACTTAGGAGAATCCAAGTTATTACTTAATTTTTTTATAATTTCACTCAATAAAAATCTTTACTAAGTTTTTGTTGACTCTGTTGAATCTAAATTTGACATTAACATCTTTTAACATCATTTGTAAGAACTAGATAAGTAAGCTAAAATGGAGACTAAGAATCTATGATATTGTTATTTGAAAGAGAATCTCTAAACACTGTTGGTTAAGAAGCAAGCAAAGTTACTTACATTTACACCTCATTAGATTTTAATCTTTCTCCTTCATCCACCAACAATCATTTCCATTTATTTTAATAACAAATAAAATATTTTAAGAAGTTTATTTCTTCTTATACTTTAAAGGGGCATATAAGGTAATTTAATAACTCTAGCAAGGGAGACAACACCAAATTCCTCTCTTCTAATCGAGAGCCCCTTGAGGCTCTTAGTATCACTCTTTGACATAATCACTTTGCTTCCATTTTCACAAATCTTATACCTTATAATCCTTCACAACATCATCTTATTGACACCATAACAATGATTTATGAATAAAAGCCTACCACCTCTCCCTTAGTTAAATTATTTTTGCCCTTAACTTAATCATAAATGTAACAACCCTCAAATCTCAAACTATATCAAATAGAAAAATTTAATATTTAAGTAAAAAAGATTGTGATAAAGTATTATTAAACTTAATCAAATTAATTTCTTAAAATATATTATTTCTATATAAAAATATTAAAATATATTATTATTATATAAAATTATTAAAATGACCATAAAGTGCTCATAATATATCATAAGTTCAAACTTAGTAAAAAAATATATTATTTGAGTATATCAATAAATAGAACTCATGGGAGATGAACTCAATGACATTGAGTTTATAATTTTTAAAGATCTAAAAAATTTCTTATAAATTACTAAAGATACATGCATAAATGTAATTATCAAATGGACATGTAAGATAGTTTTGAAATTTTAAAAATTATGATTTATGTTAAATCTAATTAGCAGTTGATAAATTTATAAATATTAAAGTATAAAATGCATCATGTTAAATTTATAATTTTAGAAATTTTGGCTTAAATTAAAACTAATTAGTGAATAATATATTTATAAATATATATATATTAGATTTTGATGGGGGTATATATGTAATTTCTAGATATCATGAAAGAAAAATATTAAATAAGATGATATATTTGTAAATAATATAATATTTCGGTGTTTTGTAAAGATGTCATATGGAAACCCATGGGAATAAGATTTTCAAATTCTCAATAGTCATGGTATGGGTAGGATAAAAAAATGATTTGAAGCACCCTCACTTCCCAAGCTTAATTCAATAGTGAGCTTTGAGGAGTTCAGGTCATCACGATATTGTTGTCTTGGCTTATAAATAGGTCTAGTAGGCCCAATAGAGGCTAAATTCAAGTGAACTTATGTGCTCTAATGAGTTCTTTCATATAACGAAACTGAGAAGCAAAGTTGTTCCATTAGGGGAGAGGTTCAAAGGTTGAATCATCAATGATGTAAGTTCTACATTTTTCTATTATGTTACTATGTTGAATTCATTGAAGAAAGAGGAGTTGTGGTATCACAATATAGGATAAGCTTATGATAGAGCTATGAGAAGGCTGTAAAAAATAATTGAAATTGTCATTTGGCTAAATTGCACTAATACTAAGAGCACAATTATTTTTGCATAGATGAATCTATCATACAAAATAATATAAACATCATATTATATAATCTATTTCAGTTGAAAGAGAATTGATAAGTCTAAATAGGTAGATTAGTAGGTGATCGTAAGGTGCAATTTCAAGTTCTATAATTTTAACAGAGTTGATTCGTATAATATAATGCATTTATCAAATTAGTATGAAAAGCGAATGATGTTAGCAGAGAGAAATAAAACAATTTATTAAAGTAGGATTAATCTTTTCATATAATCATTAAAAAAGTCTCCATATCATATAGTGTGATTATATGGATCATAGTATAACATAAAAAATATATTAAAAATATAAGGAGTCGAATTGGAACATATAATACAATATTATTATTGTAGAGTATGATTGTTTTATTAGATTTGTAGATTCGAATAAACTAATATATTAGGTAATGAGGAATAAAGGGTATCAGTTAATAAAATAATGATGTCATATATATACGATATGATATAGATTATTTAATTCAAGATAATTGGATGATACAATTTAAAGAATTGTTAAAGTATGACATAAGTAACAACTTATTGATAAAAAGAGAATTTACATGATTTTAATTACTTATAATTAGGATGTATATTGACCCTTACATAAATATAATATTTTAAAAAACTAAAATAAATTAAAATTCAAAAGGGAAGATAACTATCATATTTAGATAGAAAAATTGGATAACATGTTATGTAACATGATAATATTATTTTAGAAATATTTTTTTAATATATTTTATTATAAATTTATTTAATAAATAAAATTTTAAAATATAAATAAATTTATAATTTTTTATCTAACATAATATTATTTTATTTTGATTCTTTAAAATTATATTTATTAAGATGGAAAATACTTATATATTATAGTTTAGTATGATATTAAAGATTTTTTATATTACTTGGTACATTACTTTATTAATTACATGATTTATATTATTTTGTCCATGTATTTGTTACATGGCATCATAAAAAAAGTGAATAAAAGAAATATAAAATAAAAACACTTAAAATATAAATAATGTATATTAGTTTTGATAATAATAAATAGGCTAATATATATATATATATATATATATATATATATATATATATATATATATATATATATATATATATATATATATATTTATAGCTTTGATTAACATATCATATGATATTATATAGCTGAAAAATAATAATAAAAAATAGCTTTTTAAAGATATTATCCTCAATAATATCCCTAGGATATGATATGGTATTGATCTTCAAATTAGAAATATTTTAGTGTGTGTTATGTTTTTGATGACACAAAACCTAATAGATGTTATTATAAAGTATTATTCTTTAGATTAAATATATGCCTTTGTGTGTTATGACGTCATTATTTGTAATGGATGATACTAAGCCAACCAGATTTTATCATAACATATAGCTACCATACTTACCATAGGGCACTAAACCTAAGTAGTTATCGTAGAGTATCAATATTTGGATTAGACATCTACATAATATTATTTAGATTGATTAAATAGATGATGATTAGAGGCTATATATTGATATAATTATTGGATCTAATGAGAATAATGATTTAAAGAATACTGAACTTGATGATTATATAAAATATTAAAAATTAGAAATAATAGAAAAACTAGTATTTATGTTTTATGTAGTTTACTTATAGTATGCACGACATTTATTACGATTTCAATCTTACACAAGCAGTTTATTATCATGGTTATGATATGAATTTTATTTTATTCAACATATTTGTTTATTTTAGCATTCCTTTATGTTTAGTTGTCTTATTGGATTTATCTTTTCAAATAATTAAATATCATTTGTACTTACATCACAGATAATGCATCCATTAAATTGAGATTTTGGGATTTGACACCAAGAGAGAAGACCACAGTCTTAAGATTTCATAGTGGGAAATACTTAGTATAGATTGGGTAATTGAAAGTAAAATAAAACATCAATTTGAACTTTATATATATTGTTATACAAGTTATATTTATATTATATTATGATGATAATTTATGTGTACGATTTTATTTTAGTTAGTACTAAAAATTTTGTGATATCGTCATGTCTCTACATAGAATTTACTTTCCTCACTCAATATTTTATATGCATAAAACACTTGATTTTTTTTTATTTAATTAATTGATAAGGTTGGTACTTGACATTAAGACAATACAAACCCTACTTTATTGAGGATTCCTATATCACTTTGATGAGAAATCCAAGCTATTGTAGAAATATGAGTATAGTCTACACATCTTTTATGAGACTTCTCCTAATAAGAAGTAGATCTTATCAACTCTAATTACCTAACTTTTATTTTTATTTTGTTAACTCAAACCCTTGTATTTTTCTAAAGGAGTTCAAGATTATTAATTCTTTACAAGTCATTTCAAGACATATAAATGGAAGTTTTTTCACTTTTTTAAAAGATGTAACTTCCAAATGATTATAGAAGTTGCCTTCAATATCAAATTTCTCTCTTAAGTAATACAAGAGCATATTTTCTATCTTCTTTGCTAGTTGCATTAAACCTAGTAGTTCTTTGAATCACTCATTAATTTAAGATAACATTAATTTGAGCCCCTTCAAGCCTTTCTTTAATTCTTCAATGATGAATAAAGACAATTATTGGATTACCTAAGCGAGAAATCTTTAACGTGGATTCTACAATGTGCTCACAAGAAATCTTAAGAAGAATTTTGTGGCTCATTAATGAGAAAGAATTCTCCTTAGCACTTATTGGAAAGCCAAAAGAAAAAGCATATTTTTCTTAAAAGTTTCTCATCCAATGGCAAAAAAGACCAAGACTTGATAAGAACTTTCCTAAAAAAGCTTATTGGCACGATAAAGAGAAAGGGCAAATGCCTAAAGTTGAGGTAAGTCTTAATGCACAACTGAGGCAAAATAAAGTTATGTAAATTCCATGATGAAAAGAAAATTGTTGGTAATTTGCTATATTATATATTTACTTAATATTAGAAGAACACTTCATTATTATTTGTAATTATTTATGTTGATAATTTGCTATAATTTGAAACAAGGGGATTAGGATGAAACAAATGTGGTTGTACTCATCTCCATGAGCTTTATCTATTTAAATATTATTTTTTAAAATTTTAAATATTATTTTCTAAGGGTTTGGCATGCTCTTAGAGACATTTTGATTCTTACCTAATTTGATGACTTAGGATGTTACACTCATTTATTGCTTTAATATATAATTTATCTTATTTCTTTTAATTTTTTAATTGGTTTGAATATTCTACTATGTAAATCTTTATTGCTTTGCATGTGATTTTCGAATCCCTTTAATCTAGTTATATTACATTGATTGAATTTATCTCACTTATGCTTTAATAAATATTAATTTAATTTTTAAATGATAATCTTTTTGTAAGGATTTATATATTAATAAAAGTAAAAGGCTATTTCAATATTAAAACATATGCAAATGATATCATGCTATTAATGCTCAAATCATCATGTCATTGCATAATGTTAGATTAGAGTTTAGTAAAGCAACTCTCTTATATCATAATTAATTAGTTAATGTATCTAAAGGTATCAAGATATTGCTTTCTTGGACAATCCTTTTTCTATATCTTCTCTTCTCATTTTTATACAATTCATATTATATTTTGTCATCATTGCCACTTTTTATGAAAAAGCACTCACAAAAACTATTTCAAATAATCTTTAAACAAGACTATATACTTTATCATTTTTAGCTTCATATTATATGGTGAGATCTCTATATCAAATCATATGATCCATGGCATATATAGGCCAAATTACTGATTATATGGGAAATCAATATTAGTCCTTATTTTAAACCCATCATATTGATCTGATCAGCTCATCATACTTGTATGACATTAACAATCACTTGTCAAAGAAAGGATTAGATAAGGCAATTGTTATTGTTTCTTTCCTAAATCAATTGTATTTGTTTAGTTAATTTAGCACACTAGAACAATGATCAACTAACTGAGCCATTTGCACAAAGCCAAAGCCCCATCCCTGGTTATGTTTTATAGATTGTATCAAAAGATTTGGTTTATTACTTGGATGAGTCATAAAAACTAAAAACTAATAAACTCAACCATAAATCCACCAAAATCACGCAAGATCCACTTCCAAAACACCTCAAATAGCAAATATATGATTTATGGAGATGAACTCAATTATGAACTTACCTCAAGATGTGATTCTAGTAAAGTGAGGTTAAAATTATTTTTTCTTCATTTTGCTTTTCTTTTTCTTTTTCTCTATGTTTTCTTTGAATTCCTACAAGATCTCAAACCAAATCTCCTTTAACACTCTCCCTAAGCTCTTTCTCTTAATGCTTCATTCATGCACTACTAAACATTGCTAAAATGCTCGAGACAATAGAGAGCATTCTATTATTTAATTAGAGTGTTATTTTATTAATTAACGTAAATTACTTATCTTTTTATTTTTTTTTAATTTTAAATATTTATAAAAATTTGAAATAGTTTTTGAAAAATATAAACTGCATACATACAAATTTCTTAAATTGAAACCTTCAAGATAATATACTCAGATTTTGTATTCTATCATTACTATCTTGGCATGCTTTTTAAAAAGCTTATTCATAAAAAAATTCTCATGTTTCAAATATGACATACACAAATTAAATAATTTAAACTTATTTAGAAGGAATTGTTAAGTTAATAAAAAAGATTATTACATATGCACTTTGTTATCAAAAAGAGAGATTGTATAACCTTTGGCCATAAATCCTAATTAGTTGTAGAGAAGAAAAGAAAATGGGCACTTCGTGAAAATTCTTGAACTAAAGTGTTTCAATGGCATTAGGAATATGAAGGAGTTAGAGAATTTCTCATAGAACATGGAGCAATACTTAATCTACTCATGTGCTGGATGCATAGAAAGTGATCATTTTTCCATGTATCTCATCGGAGACGCAAAAGTATGATGAAAAATGCGGAGTGTTGCTAATGCAAATGATCGAAGGATGAAAATTTATATATAAGAAAAATTCAAAAGAGAAATAAAAGATAAATTTCTCCCTTACAACATTTTTTGGATTGCTTGTGATGCCTTCAAAAGGTTAAAGCATAGTGGATTCATGAAAGATTATGTAAAGAAAGTTAGTTCTTTGATTCTAGATATTAAAAATATATCTAAGAAAGATAAGCTTTTCAACTTCTTGTATAGACTACAACTATGGATACAATTGGAACTTTTTTTTTGGTAAAATGTGAAAGACTTATCAAGCATAATCATTATTGTCGATGCACTTGTAGACTAAGACTCTCTGAAGTTTTAGATGCTATTCAAAATCTAGAGGAAATGACAAGGAAAAGAAAGGAGAGAAGATGTGGGATGCCAAGAAGTTTGGTAGGCACGAGAAAAATGAAGGAAATGAAAGCAAAAGTTATCTTCTTTCCAAGGTACAAATAAGTCTAATAATCAACAAGGTTGTTTCTTGTGTAATGAACCTCATCATGCTCAAGATTGTCCTAAGAGAGAGAAGCTTAATGCTCTTATGGTTGAGAAAACCAACGAGGAATTTGATCAAGAAGTTGTTGTACATGTCAATCGTTTGGCAATGCTCGATTCTTTAATTGTTGGTTTAATCAACTATTAAACACAATGAGTAATGATGTGATTGTTACACACTCCATGTTGATGCTCATCTTGATGAAAGAAAATGGACAAGAAATTATGGCCATTGTTGACATGGGTGCGACACATACATTTGTGAATAATATGCTGGTTTAGAAATATAGATTGCAAGTGAGAAAGTTATCTAATTTTCTCAAAATAATGAATGCAAAGGTTCAAGTTGTGTTAGAAATGGCCCATGGTGTACCTTTAACTTTGGAAAGTTTTGATTTGATTCTTGAGGTCAACTTTCATAGGAAGTTTAAGATAGCCCCGATGCCACACCTTGATGATATCATGATGATGTAAGAAGACACTCCTTTTCATTCATTACTATTATCCTTATAAGAAGAAGATAATGAAATGAAGAATAAGCTAGAATGTATTTTAACAATGAGATTGGAAAAGGATTGAAATTAAGTGAGGACAAACGCTTTGCTATGTTGATTGAGATTATGAAAGATTAAGTCATTATGTACTTGATGTAGTTATAGAAGTGCTCAAAGAATTTGAATATGTCATGCTTCTGATGTTGCTTAAAAAGCTGCTTCCAAAAAGGGAGATTGATCATAAAATCAAGTTGCTACCTAATGTTGTTCCTATTGCCTATCTCCTATATTTTGTGTCACCATTAGAGTTGACAAAATTGCTCAAATAATTGAATAAGTTGTTGGATGCTAGCTTCATTCAATCATCTAAAGCTCTATTTGGTGTCCTAGTGTTATTTGAAAAAAGCATGATGGTTCCTTGTGAATGTGCATAGACTATCATGTATTGAAGAAAGTGATAATGAAAAACAAGTGCCAAGCTCCTTTAGTGCAAGATTTGTTGGATCAATTATCTAAGGTAATAGGATTCACTAAGCTAGACTTACGATCAAGATATCGGCAAGTCAAAGTTGTGGCTCAAGATGAAGCCAAGATTAGTTATGTGGCTTAATAAGTATCTTTTGAGCTTTTAGTCATGCCTTTTGGCTTAACAAATGTACATGCTATATTCTAAAATTTAATAAACAATATTCTATATGAGTATCTTGATGGTATTATTATCTACAACAATTTTCTTGAAGAACATTTTGTGCAATTGTAAAAAATGCTGTCTAAATTAAGAGAATTTCAACTTTATGCAAATTTGGAGAAGTGTAAATTTGCTGAGGAAGATATCATGTTTCACTATAATTCCATAATAAGTTCATTTGACATGAAACAATAGTTGTTGGACTAATATAGATAAGCTCTCAAAAAATAAATAATTTATTTTTCATAATTTGAAGTATTTATCTCCTTAAAATATTGGAATTTTTTTCTTTCTCAGGTAATTTTCCTTGTTTCTTCAAATTTTTCTCATCAAATTTAGTTATATAAATATTTGACATTAAATCACCTCTCTTATAACCTTGACAAGGTTTCAATTTGGCATGATTATATTGTCTCAATATATCTTATTACATCTTTGATATATATATATAGTTAATATATAGCTATAATTTATTATTTGTTTCTTATAATTCACTATAATTCCAAACGAGATCCAATCATGAGGAAACAAACCTTTTTGACTCATCATAATGTACTTTATTCTATTACATTATTATTTTAATAATTTTAAATATTTTTAAGGTTTTGACCTTATTTATTAGACATTTTATTCTCACCTAATTTATTATTCATTTTATATTGCATCTATTTATCTAATTTCTTCTTTAATTTATATTTATCAATATTAAAATAATAGTTCATTAGTATTAATGCTTATTTATTACGTTAATTTAAAGTAATTCCAAATGATGTCTACTCTAAATGCTTCATCTACTCGATCCATTTAGAAAATAATTTTTATATTTTAAAATATTTTTTATTTTTATTGTTTTGAAAAACTTTATAAGTCATTTTAATTATTTTGGAGAGTAACTTTCTTGTACAATTTATCTGATTTTTTTCAAATATTTTTCATCAATTTTGTTTTGTTATTATGTAACTCTAAATCTCTTCTCAAGTGATTTTTATATAATTTTTATTTGGTTATATTCATTGATTCAATTTAACTTTTTTTAGCTTTATTATATATTTATTTAATATTAGAAGAATACTTCGTTATTATTTGTGATTATTTATGTTGGCAATTTAGTATAATTTGAAACAAGGAGATCGGGATGAAACGAATGTGACTGTAGTCATCTCCATGAGCATTAACTATTTAAATATTATTTTTTATAATTTTAAATATTATTTTCTAAGTGTTTGGTATGCTATCAGAAACATTTTGATTCATACCTAATTTGATGATTCATGATATTATAATCATTTATCTAAGTGCCCTGGAATACAACTTTCACATATAATTTATCATATTTCTTTTAATTTTTTAATTGATTTGGATATATTACTATGTAAATATTTATGCTTTGCATTTGATTTTTGCATCACTTTAATCTAGTCATATTACATCTACTAAATGTACCTCACTTATGCTTTAATAAATATTTACTTATTTTTTAAATAATAATCTTTTTGTATACATTTATATATTAATAATAGTAAATGACTATTTTAATATTAAAACATATGCAAATGATAACATGCTATGCTAATGTTCATATCATGATGTCATTACATAATGATAGATTGGAGTTTAATAAAGCAACTCTCTTATGTAATAGTTAATTATTTAAAGTATCTAATGGTTTTGAGATATTGCTTCCATGGACACTCGTTTCCTTTTATCTTCTCTTCACATTTTTTTATACAATTCATATTATATTTTTTGGTCACTGTTACTTTTTATAACAAAGCACTTACAAAAACTATTTCAAATAATCTTTAAACAAGATTGTATACTTTAATATTTTTAGCTTCATATCATATGGTATGATCTTTATATCATATCGTATGATCCATGGCATACATAGTCCAAATTATCGATTTTATATAGGAAATCTCTATTAAACCTTCTAAACCTATCATATTCATCTTATCAGCTCATCATACTTGTACGATGTTAACGATCACATGTCAAAGAAAAGATTAAATAAGGCAATTGTTGTTATGTCTTTCCTAAATCAAATGTATTTGTCTGGTTAATTTAGTGCACTAGAACAATGAGCAACTAATTGAGCCATTTACACAAAGCCAAAGCCCCATCACTGGTCAATTTTTATAGATTGTACCAAATGATTTGGTTGATTGTTTGGTTGAATCATAACAACTGAAAAAATAACAAACTCAACCATAAATCCACCAAAATCACACAAGGTCCACTTCCAAAATTCTCCAAATAACAAATATTTTATTTATGAAGATGAACTCAAATAGGAACTTACCTTAAGATATGATTCCAATAAAGTGAGGTCAAAAATTTTGTTTCTTCATTTTTCTTTTTTCTTTTTCTCTATGTTTTCTTTGAATTCCTACAAGATCTCAAGCAATATCTCCTTTAACGCTATCCCTAAGCTCTTTCTCTTCATGCTTCATTTATGCACTACTGAACTTTGCGAAAATGCTCGAGACAACAGAGCGCATCCTATTATTTAATAAGATGATTATTTTATTATTTAATCTAATTTTCTTGTATTTTTATATTTTTTAATTTTAAATATTTATGCAAATTTTAAATAGTTTTCGAAAAATATAAACCGTATACATATAGATTTCTCAAATTAAAACCTTCATGATAATATACTCAGATTTTGTATTCTATCATTACTATCTTTGCATGATTTTTAAAAAGCTTATTCATCAATAAATTCTCAAGTTTCAAATATGTCATACACAAACTAAATAATTTAAACTTGTTTAGAAGGAATTTTTAAGTTAATGAAAAGACTATTACATATGCATTTTGTTATAAAAAAGAGAAATTGTATAAGCTTTTGCCATAAGTCCTAATTAGTTGTAGAGAAGAAAAGAAAATTAATTAAAGGATCACTATGGGAAAAATCTAATTAAAAGGAACAATGTAATTTTTCCCCATGATTTACAATTGATTTTGTAGAGATCTAGTTAAGATCTAAGCTGAAAGTATAAGTATTTTCATGCAAGCTATAAATGTTTCAATTTTTCTCGCTATCAACAAAGTCTTCGTTACATATTCAATGGGACCATCAAATAAACCAACAAAAGATTGAATGATCTATTGAGAAATATAAAACAATCTAATAATTTTTCAACAATTGTGTTGTGAGTCTTTATAGAATGCTCGATAGACAATCCAATAATCTTTCAATGAGCATTTAATGATCTTACACGCGGATTGAATAGTATGACTTGGACATATGAGGAATTAACACAAGTCAAATAGAGAAATTGGAAAATTCTATCATCCATTAGACATACATTGAACAATTAAATGAATTAAATCAAATGATCTAATAGGTTGTAGATGATTCAATCGAACAAGTAGACTTTAACATGATGCATCTATTAGGACTTAAATAATGGAATTAATTGTAATAATATGATATTTTAATAGTATGAGTATTTTTTAATAAATTTTTATTATGATTCATCTCATTATTTACAATATAAATTAATTAAGTGCATTTATTGGATCGTGAAACAGAGATTAAATAGAAAGGAAATACATTATTTTCATTAAAAGTCAAAAACTATATTAAAAAATTATTTTATAAAGTTTTTAACTCTTAGTGATTTATTATTACTTTATAAAACATTATAAATTTTTTGAAGACGGGATACGAGTCCTACGGAGGAAGAAGAAGAATATTAAATAAGGAATATCAATTTTTTAAGAATTTATTATTGTAATATCATTAAATTTGGAATTAAATTGGTCACAAAACAAAAGATGATCTTTTAAAAAATAAAAAATACAAAAAATGATACATTTTTTAGAAAAGAAATGCTTTTTTATGGAAAAACTAATTTAAATATTTAAAAAATTTAAAAAAATTAGAAAAAATTATCTATAATATAGTTTTATTAGTTTTACAATTTGTTAATAAAATTTGGACATCATTTGTATCAAAGGATTTAAGAAAACTAGATTTTTTTTAAAATTTTGATTAAAATATACTATTTTCCCATTTCTAAAAATCAAATTTATTCTAAAATTAATTAGTGATCAAATACTCGTGAAATAGCCACTAGTGGCTATGAATATGTTAAGAACCTTTAAAGAAATATTCAGTATAGTATAATCTTTTTTTGGGTGAAGTTTAGTGTATTTAAGTGGAGTAAATGGACAATTTTGTCAATTTAGAAAATTATAGACATAAAATGATTTTGATGGAAAATGGTCCAAATTAAATCTTCAAAATATGAGATTTTATTGTGAAAGTAAGTTTTAACATTGCAATAAAGAATTAAAAAATATTGTATTTTATTATGTGAGAATTTAAGCAAATTATGTCGACAAAATTTTGTGAAATCCCAAAAATTGGGGCTTTTCCAAATTGAGTAATTTGGCATGTGGAGCCAACGTGGGATGGAAGGTGACAATATTAAATTTTAAGTTAAGTGACTAAATTTTTTTGTACATAAGCTTAGTGGTTGATGAAAATATAAATTAGTAGCCTTTAACATCTAAATTAGGTTAAATTATAAATCAATATTTTGGTAACTTTAAAATTTGGATGTAGATGTTAAGTTATATACTATATATTGCTCTGGTGTTTTATTTCTTGCATAGTTTTTATATGACGTGACATGTTTGGCATGCAAAAATATTCATTTAAGCATAGTCATATAAGATGGTAAAATTTTCATAATAATTTCAATAACTATTTTAGTAAAAAAATTTAAAAGTATAAAGATAATTATAAGAATAAGTTTAATAACATCATTAGAAAAATGGATGGGATCACTATGTTGATAATCTATGCATTTTTCATATCAAATGGACTCCAAATGATTTTAGACAAAATTTAAAATAAGTTACTTATTCAACTCTTCATTTCTTTTTTTTTATATTGATTTTTTTATTTTTTTTTTATATTTTAAATAATATATCTTTCTACAACACTTATTAAAATCAAAATCATATTGTTAAACTCGTAGCAATATTTCAAGTATAATCCAAAATATTTTTAAAAAGTTGAACTGATATTAAAAGTTATGATGTTACATCAACTTAACTTTATATGAAAGGAATCTCCTTAAGAGATAAAAATCCTTGTGATGTATTATTGACATCTCAAAGTATAATATATAGAACTTAATTTCTTTTTAAATTGAAGAAATAGATTTAAAAAATATTATCTGATTTGAGATATCATAGAATTTTGATAGGTCTTGATTAACATCAGTAATTATAACCTCTTGGATTTTTCATCTTTCCCTATTTATAGAGCTCAAATTTGAGCTCTAAATCCACTCCCAACTACTCTAAAATGAACTAGTAGTTTGGTAACGAACACATAGTAGTCAACATTAGATTTGGATCCTGAAATGGAATTTTTTGAAAGAATTTCGATTTTACAGTTCAAGATCAATCTTGGCCATTGGATTTAGGTGGCCTTTTCTGGGCCATTGGATCAAGCATAGGTTTCTCCTACAAATCTATCCAAAAACTATTCGTATTGAAACATTTGCTGCAGTGGTTTTTAATGGTCTCATAAATCTGCTCAAGTTCAATTCCCTTGCTTGTCATTGTAATGTTTAATTGCATCATTTTATCATGATTAACCTAAGCCGTCGAATAATGCCTGCCCTTCCGCGTTCTTTGAAGATTGGATGGGAATTTAGTCCCATATCGCAAGAAATAGGTTTCCTTTGTGCTTTATAAGGATTCTGGGTCGCTTATCTCACCAGTTGTTTGGGGTTGGCTACCCCTTGCCTCGACCAAGGTTTAATTACTTGGTCCTGGTTGACTTAATGTCGCATTGTTCCGTTCAGTTTGCCATCGGGCTGATTACACGCTATTCTGTTTAGCTTTCCCTGCGACCATAGTCCTTTGCCTTTTGGCTTCGCTCGCCCCTTCGGGTCTATCAAACAATTTTTGTTTTATTTTTTTAATCCCTAAAGCCTTAACGGGCCAGCGGTCGGGTCCAGTCGACCTGCCCAATGCGACAGTGAAAAATCCCGAAAATGAAGTTGTTTTATAGTATTTTGTGAGAATTTTTGTGCCAAAATTTTGAATATAAGTGTACCAAAATAATTTTATATTATCATAGGATTAGAAGTGTCCAAAATGACTATGAAAAGAAATTCATGAAAAATAATTCTTAAATAATTTTAAGAAATCAAATACCAATATCTATACTTTTCATCAATAATGCTTGGCCAAAAAAAAAATTCAATAATTATTAAACTTATAACATTTTCAAATATTAATACTCCTAGTGTACCACATCATCTCAAAATTTGGATATATCAAATTCAAGAAAAATAAAGAGAAATTCAAGTATAAAAATTTTACTGCATGCCTTCAATTTCGTTGACCATGACTCGAAGAGCCTTGAAAAACACTATTTTAGACATTTAAAGTTCATGACTTGACTTAATTGAATATTAATAATTTCACTTAAAGTAAGCCGATATGAGATATAAACATTTATACTTAACTCATCAAACACAAGGGTGTAACAGAATATAGTATAATTTTTATTTTTTTGAAGTTTAGTTTATTTAGGTGGAGTAAATGAACAATTTGTCAATTTAGAAAATTAATAGACATAAAATGATTTTGATGGCAAATTGTCCAAATTAAAACTTCAAAATATGAGAATTTATTATGAAAGTATTTTTAAACATTGGAATAAAGAATTAAAAAGTATTGTTTTCTATTACGTGAGAATTGAAGTAAACTAATATTTGTTAATATTAGCTATTATCTGATCCTATATGTTATAGAAATCTATTAGATATGAGTCACTAGTAAGTATTCTTTTCTATTATTATTTTTATTCCTAAGTTCTAAAACTCTAAATAAATAAAATCAAAACATATATCATTCTGTAGGATTTAAGTAAAATTTCTTGTTATTATGTGCTGACATATATTTGCCAAAAGATGTAGCATTAGTCACTTAATTATTTTTGGATTACCCTCATGCAAAACATACATGTCCCTATAGACTAAGAAATTGAAGTTTTTTGTGCTTAAAGTAAACCCACAAAGTGGGTGAATTGTGGTAAATAAAGTTTTGAGATTTTATTTTAATTTTTGGTTTAAATTAAACTTAAATCTTTTAAACAAGAACGAGAAAGAATAGTACACAAAACATTTTAAGGTCGTTAGACCCAAAATCGAGCCTACCTCCACCCCCAACTAGGGTTGGGAAAAGAAAACTAAAATTCACCAAATTACAAGCGAGGTTTTTCGTATGGCTCACCTCAAACCTACTTGGGATTTTACCTACAATTAATTTCGACCCTACTTGAGTTTTTTCCGAGCTCAACTCAAACCCAGGGCTTTTGCATAATTGTTGGGATGCCCTTACCCCAAAGAAACAAATACAAAAATTGGCAACAAATTATAAACTTAAAACAATTTAAACAAGCATGAGGCACACTCAATACAATAAAAATTTCAAAGAAAAATCGAGAAAAGGGAGGAATAGTAATTCAAAATAGTTGAAGCAAAAACTTTCGATTTTGGGTTCCTTCTTGCAACTTTAACTTTGTGAATTTGGAAGCACCATATGCACTTGAAATTTTTCGAAGTTGTGATTTGAAAGCTTTGAGAACTTAGCAATTGCAACCACAGGGAGTTCTTCATCCTTCCCTATTTATAAAGCACAATTTAAGCTCTAAATCCACTCCAAACGGCTCTAAAATGAACTAGCCGTTTGGGTAAGGAACAAAAAGCAGTCACCGTCGATTTGGAGCCTCAAATAGAAATTTCTGAATGCATCCTTATTCTACCATTCAAGATCAATCCTGGGCATTGGATCTAAGCGGCCTGGATCTAAGCCATTGGATCAAGAGTAGGTTGTCCTGTATTTATTAGTATAATGTGTCCAGAAATTAATTGAATGAACACATTTACAGCATTGCTTACACCTCTTGACGCACGCAGATCTGCTCAGGTTCGATTGTCTTGTGCTTCCTATATTTTACCTTGATTAATCTCAGTCGTCCGATCGCGCTTGCCCGTGCACTATCAATAACAATCGGATTGGACTTTAGTCCCACATTGCCCAACTAATTTTGCCATTACGCTCTATAAGAAATTCAGTTCGTATGGCTCTCGAGCCATTTGCAGTTGGCTCTCCTCTTCCTTGCTCATGACACTTGGTCCTGGTTGACGTGATCTTATACTATTCTGTTCAGCTTTTCCAGTGGAATGATTTCGCCCTGTTTCGTTCTGTGTTCCCGGTGGCCTTCTTCCTTCACCTTCGGGCTACACTCACCCATTTTGGGCCAATCTAACAATTTTTATTTCATTATATTTTTTCTTAAAAATTCCTAAACACCTAGACGGGCCAGTGGTCGGGTCAGGTCGACCCGCCCAATGCTACAGAGAAAAATCCCGAGACTAACATTGTTTTATAGTATTTTTGAGAATTTTTGTGCCAAAATATCTTATATTAAATGACTATGAAAAGAAATTCATGAAAAATAATTCCTAAATAATTTTAAAAAATCAAATACGAATGTCTATACTTCTTATCATTAATGCTTTTCCCAAAAACAAAAATTCAACAATTATTAAACTTATAACATTTTGAAATATTAATACTACAAGTGTGCCATATCATCTCAAAATTTTAACATATCAAATTCAAGAAAAATAAAGAGAAATTCAAGTATAAAAATTTAAGTGCATCTCTCCAATTTTCTTGAAGATTGCCATGACTCCAAGAGCCTTAAAGACCACTATTTTAGACATTTAAAGTTCATAGCTTGACTTAATTGAATATTAATAATTTAACTTAAAGCAAGCCCATATGAGATATAAACATTTATGCTTGACTCATCAAAGACAAGGGTGTAATAGAAATACTAGAGAACATTGATACTCAAAAAAGTATTCTGCTTAATAGAAAAATCGAATATATATTGGATATTATTTATTATAGCATAAAAATTACACTCAAATTATGCTAAATTGTAGTGTAACTTTTCATTCTATCACTAAGAGAATAATGGGAAAAGAGCAATGATGAATGGACCATTACTATCATAGAGTAGTATGGTCGATGAAATAGACCATGATATCCCTATTCATCTTGATTCAAATATTAATATAATGCTTTTTTACATATTTATTATCTTATATATTAATTTATTAAAAATTTACTCCAAAATAATAAGTCAAAATCCTAATATCATATGAAAAAATATTTAAAAAGTCAAAATCCTAATATCATATGAAAAAATAATATTAAGTTAAAGATAAAATTTGTTTAGACTAACAACAAAATTTTAAATATTGTTTCTATTTTTCTAAATCATTAATTGTTAATATATATATATATATATATATATATATATATATATGTATATATATATATAATTTTTATTTATTTATATAAAACTCTTTTTTAATATACTTTTTTCAAAGCTTTATTTTGTAATCTCTCATTTTAAAATTTAAGCTAAAAACATTAATGCAATCATTTTTTTGTTTGGTTGGGTTTTTAAATGTTATTTCTATTTGTTTTCTTTTTTTGCTGAATAATATTTATTTGAAAGATAATAAATATAGCTGCTTCGTTGGCCGTGTAATTATTAACAGGGCATGTTTGGGTCATTTCAGAATCTCAAGCATGCTCGTTTCAATAAATTACAAATCTCGAAGCTCGCTCCTTTTCTCGTTTATAGAACAGAAGAGCAACAGTATTGTCATTCTCGAGACAAAACAATTCCCCGAAAAGGTAAAGAAAAGTTTTTTTTATTCTTTCGTTTGTAATTTGCTTGTCGGATGTTTTTTGTCTTTTGTTCCTCATCCAACCACTGCACCTCATCTAGGCTCCACTTCAGCCCTACCCCTACGTAGCTCCGTTGGATCGTTTTTTAATCATTGACGATGCACATGAGGAACCAGAACAAACCCCCGCTGACCGTCGGGTATAATGTTTCTCGAAGCCGCTCAAATCTAAGGTTTACTTCTCCCCACATTCAGTTTCAATCTGTTCTATGGCTAGTGTTCTCCTTGGCTTGTAATTCTTACGTGTAGATTGGTTTGCAGAAGTGCGAGTACTTCTCCCCACATTCAGTTTCAATCTGTTCATGAAAGGCAAACTCTGCACGTTGTCTCCTACCTCTATCGAGTATGTAAACAATATCTAGGGATAATGGAGGTGTTCACGATACTGCCAGCTCTAATGGAGATTGTGATGGTGTCGGGGTTGTGTTTAACTCAAGAGAGGATGTAGTGAAGTCACTGTCTGAGAAATCAAAGCTCAGAAGCAAAGCAGATGTCCATGCAACTAGGCTTCCTAATCTTTATGTTACATAACAATCTGTCTCTTTTTTTTCTTGAGTAATTGTGTTTATTCTAATTTTTACAGCTTTATTTTTGTAGGGAAGGATGAATGATATGAGAAACTACACCAAGAGGCTAAAGTATTGTATTAGTTGGTACATTGATCAAGAAGATTGTTATCTTGCGATACAGGATGAGCTCAATAGTTTGTTGGAGTCAGAAAATAGAAAGCATTTTGAAATTCGTGAATGTTTTTAATTTACATTTTCATGCGATGATGAATTTTTTTTACTATTAAACTTTGGAAAATTTCATTTCTTTTCAGAATCCCAAAATGAATTCCAAAATAAAAGAGTTTTCTTCACTGATTGAGGAATACCAGATAATGAAGGTGTCCTTAGAGAAGAATCTTAAGAGGAAGGAGTCCAACAAATTGGTACCTTCTAAACATTAAGTATAGTTTCTTTATTGACTTATATATAACGACAATACTCACGAAACATATCAGGTTGCCATTAAAGCTCAGGAGAAAGAAGCTGAAGCAAGGGCTACTTCTGAAAATTTATGTTATGGTCTCATGGAAGATCTTGAGAAAGCTACACAAGAAATAAATCATCTTAATAGTCAGCTACATAGATAAAAATGGTTGAAGGGACAAACAAACTACTACAAGAGTACAATAATAGCTTGCAATAGTATAACCTTCAGCTACAGGCTAATGCTATCAAGAATGGTGATACTATATCAAAGTTGCAGAAGGAGAAAAATGCATTGGTGGAGATTGTTACTAGATTAACAAATCGGGCTAGCTTGCTTAGGAATCAACTTGAGAATATGAGGGTGAGATTATCATTTTAAATTGAGTTTACTATCTTATAAATGCACTCCACCAAATTAAAAAACAAAACCTTTTCTTCATGTAATTTTCCCTCAATTAGTTTCATTCTAACTCTATGTTTTTGTTAAAAAATTTGTAAGCTGCCGCTCTTTATTTATATACTGAGAAATAGAGTTTCATGGTTGTGCTATCATAGCTTAAATGAATCTGTCAATTTCTTAATTTGTCATCTAACAAATGCCTTTTAATCAACAGCCTTTTTCTAGTCTTGTAATTTGCCATAGAACATGGTTGAAATTTTTGTAGTAACAATGTTGTTGAACGCAAGCTTGTTTTGAAGAGTTGAGACATGCATAAGAGTAAGTTGAATTGTACTTATTTTCATTTTGTTTCAAAAATTTACAAAGATAAAAATAGCCTTATTTTAAAATACTATTTTTTAAAAAGTGTGTGTACTTGTAGTATAACTAAGAAAAAATAAGGATGAAGTAAGGAATAGAAATTTGTAAGTGACTTGGACAATTTTTGTTTATATTTACTCATAATCATAAAAGATCAAACTTACTCCATTGTAGTTTTTTTTGTAAAAGTAGGTAGAAAAAAATTCATAACAATCCATACAAGAGTAATATACTATAGTTCATTATGCAACTCAAAAGGGGTACAATAGATCAAAAGATCCCATACTTGAGCCAAAGGTAGTGATAATAGAAGAATGAATGCAATAAATACAGAATATATAATAGAAACTTTATATTGATAATAGAGTGAAAACCTTAGCAACAACATGGCATTTTGAATCAAACATCAATATTGCAAAAGATCGTCTCCAAAACCTAATGACAATGAGTTTTTTTACTTGTGATACACTTGATGTTGGATGCAAATGCCATTATTTTGCATGTTTTTTTGCTTGCATGTTATGTTTTTCCCTTTCAAACAGACATTGACAACCTTTGAAGTTATGAGTGACTTTACTTAAGAACCTATTGTGATCTCTATAGTAGTCACAATGCCTTAGAAGTACAATGAGTTAGCAACAATAAAAGCAATGTGAGTGGTAAAAAGATTTAAATATTTCTCTAACAAGGTGCCTTTTAATATCATTGGTTTTTATGTCATTGATTTTTTCTTAGATTTCCTCTTTTCCTCTTACAAATGGAAGCATGATCCCTATAACTTGGGGCTTATAGGTGCTTGCTCCTTTGATGTGAGTGCTTGGGCATATGCCTAGTTAGGATGTTGACATTTTACTTCTTTTTCTTGTTAGTTGACCAATGTTAAATTGCAAAGAAACATGATGAGTTATTATTGATAATTCTTAGCCATGCCACTTGTTAATGCTTCCAAAGTAGCACTTGTTCTAGAAACTTTGTTAATAAATTATGGTTGTGACTTTCAACTGTGACTTTAATAATAGTGTTGTCATTATCATTAAAATCAATTTTCAATGATCTTCTTGTGAGGTTTTCTCGTCTTGAGCCCTCTTCAACAGGCTTTTTTTAGAATGATAACTACAGAAGTGGAAGTGTAATAATGGTGAGCAAAGATAGAAGGAGAAAGAGAAGGATAAGAGGGTTTTTATCACAAAGAGGTTGAATTCCACAACAAGATTTCATTTAAATGGTTTTGAATTTACGAAGTTCTGATTCTCGTTGAATTTCTCAAGTTTTGACTTTCTATGAGTAATGACGTCTCATATTTTTTTTGAATTTTTTGGTATTATTTCATTCATTATTTCTACCTTTTTATATAGTTGTTGGTATATAATTTTTAAATATAAAAATTGTGATTTTGATTGAAAATTAAAAATTTCTCAAATTTTACAAATTTTGCACCTATCAACGTCTGTCTTGGCCAGTGTGCATCCTGAGGTGCACAAATCTATTATCAAGCCAAGGGTCTATCCATGCATGCAGGTAGCTTATGCGTGTATAACACTAATGTGCTGAACTGTTGATAAGGTGCAGCAGCATTGAAAAGAAATGAACTATTGAAAATAAATGGGATATTTTGTAAAATTAATATGGTCACCATTTGTCCATATAGTTATGGGGGTTGGGTACTAAAAATGAAAAGATATAAATAACACAATTAAAAACAATAATGATCACTTGTCTATGTGGCTAGGTGATGCAAAACAAATTATAAAAAAATATTGTTAAAAAATTGAGTGGCCATAATCTATCTAAGTGACTAAAAAGAGTATTGTTGAAAAGTTAAAAGTAGGCAATACAATAAAAGGATAAGATTCAAAATCAATGTTATTTAATTAAACATTTAAGTTAGGCAATATTTATTTGTGTTATTAATTAGCAAATTATTAAAAGAATAAACTTAAAAGTAATGTTGTGGAAAATTGAGCAAGGGAAATATTAGCAAAAGAGAAATTGAATGTGAAACCATTCTTTGGTGTTTGAAATTGGTGACACTAAGTCTTGTAAACCTCATCCATTAGAACCATTATTGTAGCTATCAAGAGCATTTTCTAACTTACCTACCCGAGCTCTTTTATTGTTAGAAAATAAAGGTATTTAGGTAATTTGGTAATGGATTTCATAGCAAAAATTAGGTTGAGGGTGGTGGACATTGATTTTAGCCAAGATTAGCTGAAACCTTGAGTTGAACCAAATGAATTATTCGGCTGAGTGTTGGACTGAAATAAGTTTTAAACTATTTGAAATTCGTGTTTTGCTCCCAAACCAATAAACATGCATGTGTATCACTCAATTTCTTCTTTTCCACAAGCCATGTATGTGTCTACATTTGCAAGGATATGTTTCTCCATGCCAAAGTGTTTGTTAATATTTTGATATTTTCATAAAAGCTACATCATTGGGCAGCAAAACACTTAAAATTTGACTGGCAATCTGGCATTTGAACCCTTGATAGTTGTCTTAAAGAAAAGTTCTTTTGTCTTTGCCGCTTTTTCCTTAAATCTTAGAGCCTTTGATAGCCATTCCATTGGAAAGTTGAACAAGAAACATGTCCAAAATGTATATTCATATTTGATATTTATACCACACATATTATACTTTTACTGAGCTTTAATGTTTTGCAGGAACTAAAAGGAAACATTCGAGTTTTTGTAGAGTACGACCTTTTTTGTCAGATGTTGATGCTAGGGGAGCAGATGGTTTAGTTATTTCATATCCAACAAGCATTGAGTCTCTTGGGAGAGGCATTGATTCGATGTACAGTGGTAAGGAAAATTTTTCTAATTTATTACATGCAAGCGTTCATCTGTTTTATAATGTCTTATGGAAACTATAATCTGTACGGATGAGCCTTCTACAGTTGATGCTTTTTCTTTTGCTTTATTTGTAAACAGCTCAAAAGTATTGTTTCACTTTTGACAATGTTTTTCTCATGAGTCATCTGAGGAGGATGTGTTTTTAGAAATCTCACAGCTAGTGCAAAGTGTACTTGATGGATATAAGGTTGTATATTCTAGGCATTAAATCCATTATGTAATATATTTTATTTCAATTTTCTTTTGTGAATTTATCTTATCCACGTTTTTAATGTTTTCAACATTTATTAGTAACTAAATTAAATTTAGATATTTTCTTATGTGCTTCTTATGGGTATGCAATCTAAATAAGATTTTATTAAACCTTATGTTCATGGATGCATAAATATTAATAGATGGTACATATATTATCCCAAATATGGAGCAAGAGGCATTTGTTTAGATATTTTTATTTTAGTTATTTGTATAGCATGCAAGAGAAAAACCATGACCACTTATTTAATCCTTTTTTTGTAAGTGTTACGATAGCTATTTACCATTTATGTTGTATGAATATGCAAAGTTATCATGTTAGGTTACAATTTGCTTGATCATCTTATGCTTAATTAGTTACATGAGGCATGACTTTTTAAAATTGGAGCAGCCTTCCATGACAAACCTTTTCATGAGAACAAGGTTAAAGGGTGTAAGATTTCAAGAAATCAAGTGTTAGAGAAATAGCTCTCAAGGTGTTGGGTCATAGGGATCACTCTCAAGGTCCAGATTGATTAGGATTCATCAAGCATGATTGGTATTATCATTGTTCAAGTTGAATAGGATAAAACTTAGTTCAGAGAAGTACAAAATATTAATGAAATTTGCAAATTTATCATGGGCAGGGTCTTGTTCTTTGGTTATAATTAACTTGCCACTCCATTATTGTTTAGTTTATGTACCATTTGGGTGCGGTGGGCAATTTTGCTAAATATAATTTTTTCACTTTTAGGGAATTTCTCTTTGCTTATCCCTCTCTATTCTTACCTAAGTCTTATATTTAAACTTGAAGGAGCTTCCTTTTTGTAGTAACTCTAAATTACCTTCTTGTGATTCTTTAGCTAAAGAGAAGTAAATCATTTCTTCTTCTTGGAATTTGCAATTAGTTTCAAAACTTTTCTGAAATTGCATGTTGGAATTAATGTGTAGATAGAAGATTAGAACAATAGTTCAAATAGTTGTGCTTGTTAATGATCCTATTTTTAATGTTTCAACAGTGTAAGTGATCACTAATTCTGTCCCACAACCTCTTAAGAATGATCCTCCTTTTAAGCCATTCTTTCACATCTTTTAGTTACATTTGGAAATATTTTTGTCAAGGTCATTTCTATCCATTTGAAATTCTTGTTCCACTAAAGTCTACGATTCTACCTCAAGTTTCAATTGTCTTAAATGAGCTTGTTCATTTTCTTATGATGAACTATCCTTTTTTGACTCATTTATCTCCCTTTATTTCTACGCTAGTTAATTAATTTATACAAGTGGGATACCTTTTGTTTGTGCCACTTCTTAATTTCCTTTTTACCTTTCTTGTCCTTGAATGTGTTCATTTAGCAAAGAGTGTGGCATGGTGTATGATGTGTCTTAGCTATTCTTCTTACATTGGCATTGTAATTGCCCCTCTTTTAATTGGGATTTTTTTTTATTTTCCCCTCTAAATTTCAAATTCCTACTTTCTGTTATGACAAATCTAACCCATAAATTTTTTTATGTGAATTCGAGACACGTCCTTTTTTCTTGTTTTTTGGTGCAATTAAGTGAACAATTTTCTCCATCTTGCTTCATAGATGCAACATCAAAGTGGCTTTAGAAGGTATCTCGTTATTCCAAATTTCAAGTTTTTGAAAACGATCTTTGCTTCTTCCTTTGCTAGTTATGTCAAGCCAGAAGATTTTGGTTGATTGTTTGCCTGATCTTAGTCAAAATTAAAATGGAAGCCCCAAATTTTACCTCCAATGTTTCTAAGTGAGGTCAAGCTAGAAGAAACCCAGGTGACTCATCCTTAATATTTTTTCTTTGGGCCAATGAATTTGAGAAGCCAAGGCTTTGTTTACGATCTCATATCTTGCTGAAATACTTTTATTAGTCTAGTTAATGAAGAAGACTTATTTATTTCCAACACATTTGGAAGCAAGAGTAGGCTTAAGGAAATTACCAATGAGCTCACCTCAAAAATGAAGAAATCTAAATATTTTCATTAAGGGAGTAATTGATAACATCATCATCAGCCATCTTAGACCATTAGTTACTTCTTCATGAGTTTGAGAATACTCCATTGAATGTATCTCTCAAGTAAATTCTTATTGCCACATTACCTTTGGTTATCATCCATGAACCCTTTGATTACAAAAATTGTTTAAGAAGGTTAGCTGTAATAATATTATGGTAAGAAGGGAGAAAGATAGACATAAAGTAGCTCTCTTAGGTACTTGTTGGATCGTTAATTGGCTTTATTTAGGAGGAAGCAAGGCTTGACCAAGGGTTTGTAGAGAGAGGATGATGAAAGTGAGGGTTTTGAGAGTGAAAGGGAGGAAAGAAGAGAAGAGGTTGTGATTTAATTTTAGGTGAGGTAAACTTGAGAAAGGGAAAGCATGTGATAATTTTTGAGGTTTTGGAGTGAGGTATTTGGCAAAAGTTTAAGCAAGCATGGAAGGGAGAGTGTTTTGAGGTTTAAGATGGTTTTTAGGTTTATTGAGTTTGCTGAGACTAAAAAAGAATAAAAAAGAAAAAAATGAGATGAAGAAGGAGGTCATTAATAGTTTCAAGATGTTGGATTGATATTCAAGTCTACTCAAACATAAGCCCTCAAGCTATGCAAGAGTTATCACTAAAAAAAAATTATCTAAAACTTTCCTTTATCTTATATTTTTTTTAATACAAGAGTCTTTGAAAAATAATAAAAATGGAAAGAAATGTTCATGGAAATAAAAATCTTAATTAAACTCTTCTTAATTTTGAACAACTTATTTTTGGAAAGAAAGCATGAAGAAATAAAGTGAGATCACAAAGAAATAAAAAAAGATAATGCTATTCTAAACCTTGGCACTTTTTATGTAATTTGTTTAAAGGAATTCATCCAAAAGGGAGCTTAACTAGCCAAAGCAAGTATCAATGAGATTGGAAATCAATGAAAAGCTCCCAACCATGCCTCCTGCTGTCTTAATCTATGGAAAGGTGTCCAATGTGGTGCCAAGTGAAGGAAACAAGAAAATTCGAATTGAACTATGTTGTACTATAATAAACTATGATAAAGCACTCATAAATCATGAAGAGCTATCATATGAAATGAACGAAGTTATGTGTCACCATCTACAAAGATTGTGAAGCAAGGTTTGATCGGAGTAGCTTTGTGATTGGATTATGCTTTAGGTAGTTTCTATGGATTAAAGGAGGTTCAAACTCCACATTTAGTGTTGCATCACCTTGAAGGAAAAACATTTAAGACCTATCGAGACTTTTCATCTCTCTTTAGGGCCATGGAGATAAGTTTAAGTACAAGTTAGTATTATTTTGGTGATCTTTGGAGGGAATCAAGCATGCCCTTATAAATTAATTCTAAAATCTTTTAAGGCAAACACTTTGTCAAATGTAATAATGAGTATATTTTATTTGCTTCCAATCTCTTTTGAGCCAAAGCATCTTTGTTATTTAGAATTTCTTAAAACCACGATCATGTTCACATGACTTATTGCAAACATTGATGTGTGTTTGGTATTGTGGATATCGTAGTTTTGTTGATTCTTTATTTTGGAATGCCTTCAATAAGATGGGCATTTGTTTGAGTCATGTTCTACCCTATGTTGGTTCTCCAATCTGCTTCTTGGGAGAATAAACTAAGCTTAAAGTTAGCTTTCTTTTTTCGCATATGGGAATGAAATATAAGTAGTCATGTAGATGGAAAATTTTGTGAACCTGACAATATCATTATTTGTAATTTTTGATTTACCTACAATAAATAAATTTCACATTATGGCTTCAACACCTTCTGTGTATAAATTTTACCACCTAGTTTTATTTCGAGAATTTTTTCATTTGATCATCCAATTCTGACCAAAGAGGGTTTTATTCTCAAACCTTTTTTAGACATTTTAAGGCTAAATTATCACATAAATCTCCAATCTTTATAGTCAATGTGGGATTATTTATTTTTATACCCTTTAAACTAAAATCCTACAAAAAATTACTCTTTGTTAAGTAATTTCAATATTTGTCATCACCCATCAGGTACTCCTCACACTCTTTGATCCCTAGTGTTCAGATAAAGTCTTACGCCATTAGGTTTCTCATGTTGAAGGAGAACTGCTTCAGTTAAAGAGTTGCTACCTGAGTACAATGATGGGAAGTCGTGGCATTTCATCAATTTATTGGACATCTTGGTCCTTCTTCATAGATTGTTTTTTTTCTTTTCTTATTGATCTTTTAGTTCCTTCCAAAGTATAAATATATTTGTTAACTTCAATGGAGAGCAAAGGGTTTGAATTAATAGCAAAGTGAGACCATTCTCTCACTCCTAGCTCAGCACATTGATATTTTTGCATGGTCTTGTTTTGATATGGTTGGTGTTACTTGAGTTATGTTTTATCAACATCTTAATGTTAACTTTGAATTCTTAAGAATATGATAGAAGAAGACACACTTAGCTATGAAAAACAATCCCTAGCTAAAGAGAACTACCTTATATTCTTAAGGTTTGATTCATTGTTACTGTGTAATACCTCAAGTGCTTTTAAAAGTTTTTGCTTATCAAGAAAACAGACAAATGGCACATTTGTGTTGACTCTTTGTTTTATCTTATTTGTCTTGACCAAATTTTTTTTTGTCAAGAATTGATGATTCAATGAGCTTGATTGTAACTTTTAATCATTTAATCTTTTTTGAATGCCTTCTTTGGATGACAATAGATCTGGATTTTTGAGTTAGACAACAAAAAACTTCATCTATCATCAATTTTCAATATGTTGCTAAAAGGCCATGTCATTTGTTTTAAAAATTGAAAGGGTAACATATCAATACATTGTTAATATAGTTTTTAGCCATCATTGAGGAATGAATCTTGATGCATATGTTGAGGAGTTTTTAGTCAAAAAAAATAATTCATCGCCTATGTTGAGGATCTTAAAGAGATCTTCCAAGAATTATTAAAATTTGGGTTGCATGTCAATCCACTCGAGTGCAATTTTGGCATCTTATCAAGCACGTTTAAAGAAAGGAAGTGAAGATAACATAGATGACATTTGAGACTTTTTGAAAATGCATTCACGAAAGACATTTTGAGACATATATAAGTTAGATGGTCATATTGCTACGTTGTGTAGAATCATTTCTTGCTATAAAGTCGAGGATTAACTATTTTCAAGCCATTGAGAGGCAAAATCAGATTGTAGCTTATAAAAAACTATGACAATGCGATGGAATTATGAAGCTCGTCTGTTATGTCTTTCATGTTCTTAAAAATTTGGAATAATGTTATGCAACCTCTCAAGCTGTTTGACATTATTAAATCCATTTACTTTGTGGACTATTGATGCCATTCTTTTGGTTATAACCAAGCCATGAGTTTTTTTTAACAAGATTTGTGCCAGCCAACAATGCAAAAGAATGTAGCGCAATATGTTGAGATTGTAAAAATTGTCATTTTAATAGACATTTGCCTCAATGACTAATAGGATGAATGAAAGCCATTAATGTATTATGGAATTTTCTAGTTTATGAAACTATTTTCCTTGGGCAAACATTGGTATTTTGTTGTGATAGTTGATTCCTTCAAAAAATAGATTGAAGTAAAATCAATGGTTAAAAGAGCACAACTAAATGAACTTTAGAAAGCTTGTGTAATGTAGTGCAAGCTCTTGAAATAACATAGCAAATTAGATTTTAATCCGTATACATTTTCTATGAAGTTCTAAAGCTCTTTGAAGTGCTTCTTGGACACATGATTATCATAGTACTAAAACATTTTCTGTCTTCACTTTAGAGTATTCTTATCTACTCCATAGTAAGTGATCTATGAGCCTACCTATCTTATGATAATTTATAAAATATACTAAATAGATAAATTAGATTACATAATAAATATTTAAAGTGTTTATTATTATCAAAATGAGATACTTTTTTTATTGTTATGGAATTCAATACTACCTTGTCATGTAAATGGGTTTTATAATGACTTAATTGTCCATAAATATATTCTTGGCTTTTAGCATATGGAGTTGAGAGGAGGGAGGAGAGAGAGAGAGAGAGAAAGGAGCATATTTAATTTGCTATATTTTTTTTTCTCTCTTATGGTCAATTTTTTCTTTTTTTTATCTCTTTATTATTTCTAAGTTCAAATCGTGAACTTGGAAGAGCTTCCTTTTTGTAGTACCCCACTGCACCTAGTAATTCTTCAACTCAAATTCTCTTTTGTTTCTTAAAATCTATTGTTAGCCTCAATACTTTAAATTAAGGATGCTACTATAGATGGTCAAGACAGTGATTTTTAAAATTGTTTGATTATAAGTGCTTAAAACAAATGAAGCTTTATGAGAAGGTATTTTGTATTTCTAAAACCATATAAAAATTTTTAATTTTAAAGAAGCTACTATAACTTTTGATAAAAATGCACTAGATATCATCCGATGCTCTAGCAATATTAGAAAATTCATATACTTGATCATTTTTTATTGCCAACTTATATCGTGTTACAGATCAAATTAAAAACTATTATTTTGTTGAATGGGTTTTTTTTGCATGTTTCTTGATTTATGAACTTAATTATGCTTTTGTTGTTTGTATTTATTTTTTTAAGCTTGTTGGGATGGGTTGGCCTTCGCTTGGAAGGAACTGAAGTATGATTGGTAGAAATAGCTTGTTGAGCTTGTCCAATATATTGGTTTCTTTTACACTTTTAAATGCTAAAATGGTAAAAAAAATGGATTAAAAAAGTAGCTAAGCCAAGGAGTAGTGATTTAGTAGTATTTAGTTTTTATCTAACAAACATTTTGATTTAGAGTAAATGAATCTGGAAGTTTAACCTATAGTTGGGATAAATTTTTCTGTTATTTTGTTTTTGAGGTGTTTCTATTATCTTCATTCACTTCTTTTCAAAAATCATTTCATATCTTATTCCTACAGCAGACATAAATGTCGAGATAAAATACATTATATGACCATGCTCACAACACTAGTTCAGCACGATTGAATCAAACGATCCAACTAGTTGTTGAGCTAATTGAATGCCCAGTTTGGTCTTCAAAATTAATTCCCTATCTTGGAGAAAATACATATAACAAGCTTCAACTCTCATTCATTATTCTTATCTCCTTGTTTTACTATCTCTTCTTTAACAAGTTTGTATCTTTGCTTATGGACAAACTGGTTCTAGCAAAACTTATACCGTGATGGGCAAGCCTGAAGCCCCCAGCAGAAAGGATTAATACCATGTTCCTTGGAGCAGATCTTTGAGACTAGCCAATCACTACAATGCCAAGGTTGGACTTACAAAATACAGGTGTGAATGTCAATTTACATTAAAACGTAAATTGTGCTCAATCTTTCTTGCTTTCAAACCATGCTCTTCATCTTTTACAGGTATCAATGTTAGAGATCTAAAATGAAACAGTTCGTCATTTGTTATCACCCAATCGTAGCACAAGCAGGCTTCTAACTCTTCTTAACAAGCAATATACCATCAAGAACGATTCAGCTGGTAATACACATGTGCCAAACCTTACTGTTGTCGATGTGTGTAGCATAAAGGAAATTTCCTTTCTACTTGATAAAGTTGCAAAGAGCAGGTAATTGAAATCAGCATAGACATAGTAAATTGGAGCATGCTTTCATCTTTTATTTCCTTGTTTCTGGTGACCAACTGAATACATCATGCGTATTCAGTTTCACAAATGTTCGATATTCATGCGCACCAAGCTTTGTTTTGCTTTCATGCATGCATTCATCTTCAGTTTTCTTGTTTCTGGTGGCTAACTAAATACCGCATGTGTATGCATTCATTTCATGTTCCATATTCTGGGGTGCCAAGCTATGTTATGCTTGCATGCTTTTAAACGTACGATTCTGTATCAGCATTTTGTCACTTCTGGATCATTCTTCTCTTTCCCAAACTGACTAGACACAAGACTATCATCGCAAGAGATTGGAACTAATGATTCAGGTTTTACTTTATTCATCAGGTCAGTTGGCAAGACTCAGATGAATGAACAGTCATCAAGAAGTCATTTTGTTTTCACCTTAAGAATATCTGGGGTGAATGTTGTGAGTGGTGCTGTTCCTTGTTCCTTTGAGCCATTAAACTTGTTACCTAAGACATTTGTTGACCTGACACTTCATTGCAGTCCACGGAACAACAGGTTCAAGGTGTTTTGTACCTGATAGATGTTGCCGAAAGCGAGCATCTTGCTAAAAGTGGCTCGAACAGAGATCGTCTAAAGGAAAACCAGGCAACAATTGCTTCTCATTTATGCTGAAAAATTCTTTTTTTAGATGCACATGCAAAAATTCGTTTTGTCCTTGAAACAGGCAATTAACAAAAGCTTGTCTTCACTGAGCGATGTTATATTTGCAATTGCCAAGAAGGAGGATCATGTTCCTTATAGAAACTCAAAATTGGCATACCTTCTACAGGTACATAGCCATTGGATTTCTTGAATGTTTAGTATATTGCAGTGTGTATAATTTCATTACATTTGTTTTAAAAACGTTCTCAAAAAAGCTATTTGTTTACTAAAAAAATCAATTTTCAACTTTTACCATCTTCATTCTCATCATACTCTATAATCTCTTGGTGTTTAAAGCCTTGTCTTGGGGTTGATTAAAAAACGTTGATGTTTGTTAACATCTCTCTGGAGGTTTCATCGGCCAGTGAATCGATATGTTCGCTCTGATTTGCTGCTCGTGTCAATGCCTTTGAGATAGGGGCTCCTTGCTGTCAAACCCAGATGTGACCGCTGGATTCCCCTTGAAACAATGGTTGAGTGATTAAAGTACATTTGCACGAGGGTTTCTAAAATAGCAACTGAAGCAATGCATTTTTGGTTGCCTCAAGCCATTAAAACAATTTGGTTGAGTGATTAAAGTACATTTGTCCACGAGGGTTTCTAAAATAGCAACTGAGTGCATTTTTCGTTGCCCCAAGCCATTAAAACAATTTGGTTGAGTGAGTAAAGTACATTTGTGCACAAGGGTTTCTAAAACAGCAATTGAAGCAATGCATTTTTTTTTTGGCCGAAGCCATTAAGAGAATTTGGTTGAGTGATTAAAGTACATTTGTCCACGAGGGTTTCTAAAACAACAACTGAAGCAATGCATTTTTTGTTGGCCCAAGCCATTAAAAAAATTTGGTTGAGTGATTAAAGTACATTTGTCCACGAGGGTTCCTAAAATAGCAACTAAAGCAATGCATTTTTTGTTGCCCCAAGCCTTTAAAACAATTTGGTGTTGGCAAAATGTATTTTGCAGATGATGGATTTGATCATTGCTTCATCTTCCATTGCCATAATATTCATGTCAGATGTAATAATTTGTTTGACATTTGATTGATCTATTGCTTTGTGATCTTCGTGTATGGTATTGGATGATGAACTATATTCCTTTTCATCTCCCATTGTTCTGAAAACTAAGCGTTCATCTTCTTTTACTAAACAGCTGTTGAAGTTGCGCATAGTATTATATTTTATGCCTTTGATATTTTTTTGTACCATTAGTAAAGAGAAATCATTCTCAATCTAAGTTGTGCCCTTATAAATTATATGTTATTAAAAAAATATGACCTAGCGAGGTTGTTTTAATTTTTAAAGTGCTTCTATTAATTAGATGGTAGAGTTGTAATTATATAGAGTCCTTTATGCCCTAAAATTGCTAGAATTGTCATGTTTTTGCTTGTATTACCAATATATTTTACTATATATTGCTAGAATTTCAGTATTATCCCTAGTATCAAACAAAAAATGAAGCTTTCAACTCAAATTGGGAACAAAATTCCGTGTTATAATCTAATTATGACTAATCTTAGCTTCGGTATATGCACGTGTATGAGGATGCATACATTGGCATATGCCTACTAGTATTTTTGAGAACATACTTTATAGTGATACATTCTATAATATATTTTGTTTTATTTACAATACTTGTATAGATAAAAATATAAGTATCAGTTTACCATAGTGCAAGAACTTAATTTTAAAAGAAATGGACAACATGAGTCCTGTTATTCTCACAAAACATGCTCTTAGTTTGACAGTTTTTATTCATAAAAGACCTTCCAATTTTCTTGATTGACAAAGTGGCCAAATTGGAAAACCGTTGTCATGATGTAACTTAGTTTGCTACAAACTTTGATGCCTTAAAAAATATATATGTTCCTAAACATGGATTACAGCCTCTAGTGACAAGCAAGCATTACATTGACTTCAAATTAGCCATAATAAAAAATATAGGAGAGTTAAAATATATTTTTGAATAACAAGTTTTGGACCAATGGGTACATTTATGATGGCATGCATTAGCTAAGTGACAAAAAAGTAATTATTAAGAATATAAAGAGGATGTATATGCCATACACAAGTATCATTAAATAAAGATGAAATGACCAACTCTGCTAACAAATTAATTCAACTTATTGTTTGGACCAATGTTTCCAATAACACCAAGAGAATTACTAAAATAACCTAAAATCATTCAACTTGATCTTAAAAAACTAAGAAATCAAGTAACAAAACACAAAATATATGCCAAATAAGTGTAGCATTTATCTACATTGCTTAAAAGCCAATGATTCTTAATACATCTATTTTGATGTGACCAATTAAGTTTGAAATATTATAAGGTCTGCTTTCATCTTTTTCTCTTAATAAGTTTAGAACCTTATGACTTAGCCTTGGTATTAAAAAGAAACGAGGAGAATATTTGCACTATTTTTTATTTTTTAAGAGAATTTGAGGAATTTTCCCCTATTTGAAATTGAACCTTCAGTTTAGACAAAACTCATTAGCACATAAATTACATACCTGGAAATTTTTATTCGAAACACAATCTAGATATAGATATGGAATGGAAAGGGGAAAAGGGCATATTTGATTCAAATTCATACTAAGAGGAGCTCATTTTTCACATCAAAAGCATAACATTCACTCATTTGTGAGTGTATGTAGTACAACTATATTCATAAATTGTTGTGTTTGATATTTTAGAAGAAATTTATCTTTTAAAAATATTGATCATGAAATGAATTCTATACTAACAATTGCCTTGAGATGTACATTACAAAAATTGGTAATATCTCTTGGAATATCATTTAGTGGATGGGTATTTTAGTATTTAATAAAGAGCATACTTCAAAGCTTAAATTAAAATAATTTAGAGATCAAAATATTTAAGGATGTCACAAGAGATGTTAAAGATTCAAATGGAAAATGTAGAAAACAAAAATGATAATAAATTAAACATATAAGTCTATTAATAATATATTGGATAATTTCTTAAGCTAAGAAAACCTTAAATTGTTGACCCATTTATTCATTAGATGAAGAAGGTAGTGCTTCAAAAATTTTGGAATGTGAAGACTGAGATGCATATAGAGGGGTTGATCCATTTATTTTTTAGATGAAGAAGGTAGTGTTTCAAAAATTTTGGAACGTGAAGACTAAGATGCATATAGTGGGGTAGACTTTGTTAGTGATGGCATGGTTATGGATGCAATTTTTATGCTCTACTAATGGTGAAATAATTGTAAAAATTTGAGGATAACAAATGGATGATAGAATGGAAAAAATCCTGAAACTTTGTAGCATGGACAAATGCTTGATTCACATCATTTTAGAGATGTTGGCTCAATGCTGGTTGGCCCCTACTAATTATTAAACAATTTAATAAAAAATAAGTTTGAAGAGTGCTACTAAGTGTTGTTGAAATGCTATGTTTAATGATTTGTTGTTTAGAAATACTTATTTTGAATTTGCCCACAACATCTTTGTTTACTAGTTTAAAAAATAGAAAACTTTGACTTTGTGAGAATAAAAGAACTTTTTCAACTATTAAAATAATAAAATGAAAAAAGATAGTGATATACCCTATAATTTATAAATAAATATAATTAGTTAAGTTATTTAACATGACCTAAAACAAGTATTTTTGCGATTAAAAGTACAAAATCTCAACAATCAAACAAACCCACGATCTTATACTATCATGTGGGGTATTATTGTTTATAAACTGATTAGTTACAGATGGATAATACATGAAAACATGATTCCATAGTACTTAGAAAAAATTGTTTATGACTTTATGAATATACTTAAAATAAATATAACAATATTGTAATATTCATGTAATGATTGATTATCCCCAACTTTATCAAATTATTATATGAATATATTTACATAAATATTTGTTTATATATTTTTGAAAAAATAAATCATCACGATTTGATTCCAATTCTATAAATCGTACAGATAAATATCTTCCATTTCATGGTAGTAAAGACTATAACAACAATTTTTTTCACTATTTTTAGAAACCAAATTTCATTCTATCATATCTAGTATAACATGTGGTAGTTAAGTAGATTTGTCCTGAACTAAAAATCCTCATTCAAAAGAAAAGTAGAAATTATAAGATTAAGGAACAACATTCAAAAGTATTATGCGTGAACTTATAGTGGACATTTAAGAAGAATTAATAAAAATTTCAAGACAATCATCACAAGAAAGCATAAAATAGTACTGTGTAACCAAATTCTCATATACTAATTTGCTTCAATCAAAGCAAGAATTCCTTTACAACTTCCCTAACATGAACATAAATAAGCAATGCAACTAAATGTTATGAAATGAAACTTGATAAGAATACAAATACATTAGAGAAGCCAAATAGGCACCAAACATAAAATACTGGGAGGAAAAAAGTCAAGTTAAGAAATATCTTTTCACGATCTACTGGTTGACCAAAGCGACGAATGTGCAGGGGAGGCCCCTTTATTTGAAGGTGGAGGGATGGGCCTCACTTGCCTATTTTGTAGTTCAGTAACTCCCTCTATTTTCTGATACTTAATAAAAAAAAATAAACTATACGTTATGTAGATGGCAAAAAAAGGATTAGTATTACTACTTGAGAAAGAAAGACATGAAAAAACTATATATATGAGAAGATTCACAGCATGCTTACAGAAGACAGTGAATTCCAAAACAACTTGAGAAGGCATTAACGTAAAGTCTAATTAGTTTATTGTAACTGTTAAACATTTTTCAAATGAGAAAATTTTCTTATATTTTTTTTTGATTGGGTGAATTTACAAATCCATGTGCACTTTAGGTTGCACAAAACTTTTGATTCTTGCAAACAAAATTGTGAAAACCAAATCAAATAATAACTACACCCAATAAAGAAAACATAAATTGAACTTGAAATTTAATCATTTATAATTCCTAATTTAAATATTCATAAAATGTTAAATTGTATCCATCAAAATGAAACATAAATACAGGAATCATGATATAAACAATGAGATATGGAAAGAAAACTATGTTTGCTATGACCATGGGCAACTCCCCCAAACTCTTAAAAGGCTAGCACTATCATGGGAAGACATCTTATTCAAATAGTTGGCCACTCTATAAGAGCATCAAGAATTCTTTAAGCTAAGCTAGCTCCAAAAAACCCTTTACCAGAAAAAGGGAAAAAAAGGTCAATCCTACATTTTCACCCCGCTTTTCCAATCTAGATTATCATCAGTGCTCACATGCATGCTGATAAAACCATTCACATCAGCAAATTCCCATAAAGTTGTGGGTGGACAGACAATAATATTAAACAGTGTCTCATGGACTAGTGTCACACTGACAATACTTTTAGTGTAGAAGTTAAATTGTTACAAATATAATCAAATAATATGGCCCCAATAATATAGCAATGCTTCCATTTTGCAACTCAAAGCTTGAATTGAAGTACAATGTTACCACTGAATACCAAAAAGATGGCCAAAAATGTCAAATGGATAGAACTTTATGTTTAGTCAAAATGAAACAAAAACACGGTTAATAATATATTCTTTTATATTTCAATTTTCCTCAAAGGAGGAGACAGAAAAAAAGGTTACTGAACATCAGATGAACAAAATAAGCTATTGCTTATGTAATGGCTCCCAAAGGTTTTACCAACTTTTCAATAGGAATTGAAAAAGAAAAATATCAATAACTACAACAGCTACGAAACCTGACCAACATTCCAACATGCTTATGAGAATGCCTAAAATAAGCATCAAATTATAAGTAACCATCATTATCATCTCTAAGAGAGCTTCCATATTAACCCATAGAACAGATCTTGTTCGAGGTCATCATCATCATTAAATGAATCAAAAAAATAAAAAATAGGTATAGGGGTATAAGCATTTAAAATATGTTATATTTGTGAACAAAGTATGCATGAAGCAACATTAAATAAAGAATTTTAGTACCCAATCTCACATTTAATTAAATCATAATACAAGCTAAAAAACATGGATGGTCATATTAGTTCCATGAACACTGTGATTGTGAAGAATAAGATTTATGCCCTCAAAATATTCATTTTAAACTTTACAAATTGCAAGGATGTAAATGAATTGATCAAAGCAAGTAGAATAGGGCTCAAGTTCAATTATGTTAGGTCTACTGGAGCTCAATTCGAGTATAACAGATGGTATTAAAGCTTGTCTCATTTAAATCATAAATTCTTAAGTTCACAAACCCCAAACAAGCAACTTGATCAACAGATATATGAATGAGTTGTAGAAAGGACAACATACAATCAACTAAACAAGTTGGCACGTGTTAAATATTTGAGACTTAAAACAAGCATGTGAGTATAAAATGTTTATGAACAATAATTGATACATTAAAAAAGTGTATATATACACTACATTCATGAATATTAATTGAAACTTTAAAGAAGTATGCCTTTTCTGAACCATTAGATCATACTTAAAAGAATGTATTAAAAGGACAAATCAGGTACATAAACAACATAAGCTATTAATGTTTATGAAAAAGGTGTGCATGGAGAGAATGAAATCAATAATAATAAAAATAACTCATGCATTTTGTCAAAAATATATATAATATAATGTACTGAAGAGAAACAAGGACAAGCATAAGCCAAACACGTAGAAATAATACCGCTACAAAAAAAACATGTACAAAATGTTAGAATTATACAATCCGCATGGCATTTGTTAGCTTCTAGAAAAGAATAGTTAATGACTATGACTCAAGATAAAGATAAATACTAAGGTAAAACATAGAAAAACAACGAAGCCTAGTAATCATAAAATGTATATTAAATAATTAAGCTTTTATAAATACATTGTGTCCAACAATGGAGCAATTTAACATAAGCTAAATAATCCAACTTCAAGATTTCATTCAACACCATCTTGATTAATAAGAAAATTACAATAGCTAGCTTTTATAATAAGACCATCAAACATATCATTCACAAATCAAATAGAGATCTTGGATCACTCAATTGAACTAGCCATAATACTGTGCTACTAATTGAGTGTGGCTGCTGTAGTTGAAACCAAGCACATTTTAATTTCAAGATCTGATAAAATGGCATGAGACAAATAATCATAGAACTCAAAAATCCGAACTTAAGTTATTCATTATTAAAAGTAAAGGAGCAATTTCAAACCTCATGGAACTTTTGGTTGTGAAAAGTGCAAGGGATTCCTTTCCAAAATGATATTTTAACAATGAAATAGATTTAATTAAAAACCATGCAGTGTAAATATCAACATGGAACCTGGCCCACTCTGCACAAATTAATCAACATGAAACTAAACTAGCCCTTATTTCCTGATCCAGACAAAAAAATTTTGATAGGAAAAAACAAAAGTCTACATAGAAAGATACTCAATATCTCAGCCCACAAGACTTACAAAACAATGTGAAGCACTGGATAGATAACAAAACATTAGAACAAAAAGACCAGTATCAACTTGGGATTTGGTAGGAAAGACTAATACCACTTCTAATCATCATGGACAGTAAGCTATTTAAACTCCTAAAAGGATCATTGGCCTGAAAGAAGGAAGGTGAGAGAGAGCAAGAGAGAGAGGCAAAAACCTTCAGCCTCGGAACAAATGTAGAGCAAAAGCGAAGCGGTGAGGGTCAAAGGAGACACACAAATCGTGGAGCTTGAAACGGCTATAAACAGCGGCATTCAGTACAAGGAGATCGAGATCGACAGTGGCATCGGCGGAGGCACACAAAATCATAACTATAGGGCCGTTGAAGCGAGAAAAGGAGAAGGGAAAGGAAGACCTTCTATCCGATGAAAACCTTATAACTCCATAAACAAAGCTTCAAAGATTGTAGCAACAAAAAAATCATTTCTAAAAATCAAAACCAAAATAGAAGAAAAAAATAAATTATGAGGGTAAATAAAACCAATCTATACATTCCATAATAATCAATTAAAGTTTTATATAATTTTTGTAATAATTTAAACTTATTGAGTTATATATAATAATAAATCATCTATTATATCATAATTAAAAATTCTTCAAATAATTTTTAGACTATGTGTGATAGTAAAAAAAAACTTTAATCCTCTTAAAAATAAAAATAACTATTTATTATTAAGAGAATAAAAAATGATATAAAAAAAATTTAATATCAAGTTTTAAGTATTATTAAAAAAAATTATATTTATAGATATATATATATATCATGAATAACATATAAAAAACAAATATTATCGAAATAAAGAAAAATATACAAACAAATCATCATTATCTATTGCAAATTTTAACGATGAACATATTAAGAGTTGCATAATTTTTTTAGTTACCCAATAAAAACTATGGGTAATTAAGAAACTATGATTTAGTATGATTCAACAAAAATTTTAATATGAGATTGATGCAGGGGTCTTTACCGTTCAAATGGTAATTAGATATTTAAATTGAAACAGTGATTTTTTTTAAGTTATGATAAATCAAAAATTAAAAATGTAATTTTTTTATTTTTTATCTATATTTATTTACAATGAAATAAATAGATTTATAATGAATTGATTTTATTGTATGTATTTTTTTATTATTAAGAATGATTATAATATTTCATTAAATCTTTTATTTTGTTTATAAATTTAGCCAATCATAAAACTCTTTAAAGTGATCTGTTGATTAAAAGTTAATTATAGGAGTATGTTTTTTAGTATATCATAAAACAAAGATCTTTTATAAAAAATTGTTTTTGTCAACATTTCAAAATATAAATTTTAATTCAAAAGATGAAATGTTATAAAATTTCTGATATATATATATATAATTATAAAATAACTATAATATTAACCATTCTATTAATCTATTTTTAGTACCATATCTATCAAGACTATTTGGAGCACTAATTCCAAACTTTTTTTTTAATGAAATTGCTTTTCAAAATATTATCAAATGTTTGTTTAGCTAAGTTTAAATACATACTTTTAATTTAAAAAACAGAAAACAATGTCTAAAAATAAAATATAGTTCTATCATCATAAAATAACATTAAAAAGTTTAATTCAATTTTTATTAAGAGATAAAATATTTTATAATCATTTTTAATACAATTAATAACAAAATTATAAAACCCATCAACTTCTTAATAATATTATTTAATTTATTTTAGTTAATTAATTTAATTTTTAACATAAAATTATTATAAAAAATATAATCAAAAGACATAATATTTTCAATTGCCTCTGTAGCCAGAGAACTAACGCCATGGACTGAGCATCGAATTCCCAAACACTCCTCCCTTCAGTTTTTTCGGCGACCTTCTCTTCAATCCATCCCCGAATACCTTCGTTTTTCTCTACTCCAATAACCCTTTCTCATCCCTAAGCCTTCTAAATCAGAACTCATCTGTCGCATTATCTGCGTCTTCCTTTAGCCTTCGTGTCGACGTTGCTCAGTTTTACAGCTCTCCGTCAGCACTTCTTTGCATCTGAATGACAACCATTAGATTACATTCTTCTCTGACGGAGTTGTTTTCCATCAGTGTACACTATGCAAGCTCCAGGAGGGGCGAAGTCTCGAGGGCAGAGGTGATCGTTGATTGGCTTCAGAACGAAATGGGATACCCTTATCAGCTTCCTTCCGTTGACCAGATCCGCAAGATCTTCTGGGGAAACATGGTCCCCATGTGGAGCTTTCTCCTTCAAATAGTGCGGTCGGAGAGAACCACAACGATGATTTGCCGAAATTTTTTTGTTTCATGGAGTGGCGACACTTGCTGAAGGGGTGAAAGCAAGGAGGTGGGAGAAGGAAAAGGGAAGCTTAGATTTCAAGGATGGATTATCTCTAGAGGTGAAGGAAGTAGAGGTGAGAGAGAGGGACCTTGCGGAGGAGGAGGCGGTGAGGTTGAGGAATGTCGTTAGGTGGCAAAGGAAGGAGTTGAGGTCCCGGATGGCAGAGGTTGAAAGAGAGGAGTCAGAGCAGAAGCGAATGGTCGACGAGACGGCCAATGCTAGCTGAGTTGTCTACTTTTTTTATTTGTTTTTTACATTAGAGGATTCTTGTAGTAGGTGGATTATACAGAAGTAAATGTTGGAATTTGGAATTAGAGAAGAGGTTTTTTTTTACTTTGTGAGGTCATGAATACATTATTGTTCAAGTCATTGTTCACTAAATGCATATTTTCTGAAGTTTTGTGATATTGTTAATGTGTTTTCCATTGGAATGACGGCATAATTACTAATTACCTTTAGGTTTGTACTCATTTAATGAATAACTATTTTCTTTCTTTTGGTTAACATATAAGGTACAAACAGGTGATGTTAGAAGCTTATGATCAGTAATGTGAAGAAGCAAGTAAGATATTTGTAGAGTAGCAAAAACAGCTTCATCAATATGTAAGCCAAGCAAGAGACATTAGGAGGTTGATTACAGATAGTGTTGTTTATTCTGTTGGAGAGATCCATTCGCATAGTGAGAACGAAGAAGTCTACACAATGGTCAAGGGTTGCAAATCATTAGATGATGTCATTTTGATTCAAACATCACGAGATAGAATCATTAGATCAACATGCGAGTCTCTTGCAAGGCATATGACTGAAAGAATCCAAAGTACCTTCCTGGCGTATGGTGGGATTGAAATGAACTCTAGTATTCAAGTAGATGCTACCAAGTTTCTCTATGACTTGGAAGGTGATGTACCTGAAGATGTAATTCTTGTGATAACTGAGTCTCTTAGAAATCCTTCACAGTTACTTCAGTAAATCACTACATACACATTGCGCAACAACAAATTGATCTGTAGGGAGACTAAAAATATTGACATTTGAGCTGATGCAGAGCTTTTGAGTTGATTCAGATCATTGTTTTTTTTTTCTTACCCCATAGGCTGAATTTATAAAAGATTTTCTTTAGCTTTGATAAATCTTTGTTTGTTTCTCAAGTTTTGGAAGAGCTGTGACGCAGTTGGCGTACATTTATAGCTTCAAAAATACGTTGGAGCATAATGGTTGAAGGTTGGAAAATATTACAAAGTTCAACGTCAATGTTGCACTACCAATTGTTTTCTAATGGAAATCGTGTACGTACTGTTATGGCTATTGTTTAATACTATTTAAGAGCTACTTTTTTTTGTTGTCATATTGATATTAAATTTTAATTTTATTTTTTATTGTATAACTTATGCAAAGGCCATATTGATGTCATTTCAATCATTTAAGGGTGCTCTCATTAAAATGTACTAGTGAAACTTTAACAAACTTATTTCATTTTTTGTTTAATCTTTGTCTATTTCCATCTATAAACTCATTCAATGTACATTTATTGTGAAATATTTTTTTAAATTTGTAGTCTATGTTAACTCCTTGTGTAGCTTGTTAGCATTTGGTTATTTGGGTTTGACGATGTCAACTTAATTAAGAATTAGTTCATGAAGCATTGATAAGATAGGAATACAAAATTTGTGATGAATAATATATTTTATTGGCTTTTGTAGGAAGTTGGATAATTTATTCATTTCAATTGCATGGTTAATCAATCCGTAAGATAAAATTAAAAATAGCATATAAAAAATGGTTAACAAATGATTATGATATTTTTGGTTGTGTTTGGTGAAGTAAGTTATATCGATAAATTTTAAGAAGATAATTAATTATTACTATTTTACTAGATTAAATAATATTTTAGGATAATTATTATTTATTCATTTTTTGGTTAAAAGGTTAATTTTTTGTGAATTATTAGTTTTACCTTTTTCACACAAAATATTTTATGAACAACTAATTTAAAATTAAGATTTAGAATCTTTTATAGCATTTGCAAATGACTCTATGCTTTGGAAACACCCAATTTATTTGTTTATCATATTAAATGGATTATCAACTGTTCCATTCAGGTACTAATATAAAATGATATAGTAAGAGATACTATAACTTGGGATGCAAGTTCACCTTTATTATATCAGGTTTTTGGTAGTCCAAGGGGTGGTACAGATCTATCCTTACAAGGAACTTATAATCAACTACTTGAAAGACAAGTATGCCTTCTCCTTATATGTAGAATAATATAGAGTATGCTATTGTAGTTGCCTATTATTTCTCATTTTAGAGATTACTTATACTTATTGTTTGATATCCTATATTTAGTTGTATTTCTAAAAATTTTATTTGTGATTATCTATCAGAGGAGACCTTATAGTCATTCTCACATTCATTTGTTTTTTCTCCTTATTTGCCACTTTTTTTTAACTTTAAGTATTTTGCTACAGCATTTTTTGTGATTAATGTTTCATGTGCACCTTTTGATTCTTTTTTCATTCATAATGTCATCCATTTTCGTATGGCATATTCATACGTACAATAAAATTTTAAATTTAGATTATTACGATAGAATGCTTAACAAAGTGATTTGGGTTTTTTTATTATTTATTCTTATGGGTTCTACCACTAGCTATTTTCAAGGGATTTCACCAGTTATATTTAAAATAGGAGTTTTTTTGTGATTTTTTCACTATTGTCATCAGAAGCATCTCTGTGTTGCTATTGTAGAGACATTGGTAATCTTAGCCTAATGAAGAAAGAATAATAAATATTTAAGCAAGTAAACTTAAGAATCCATTAAAAAATTACTTGACCATAAGTCAAAGTAAGTCTTTTTTGAAATTACTACAATAATTCAGGAGATACATATTCGATGGCTGAATTACGAATGTCAACTATTCTAACTAATATGGTACTTGCGAAGAAGATGTGACTTTTTCCCTTGAGTGATTTTCATAATGATCCATTGCAAAAAAGTTTAGATAGTTTGGTAGGCAAAATTTAGTCTAGTGAAAAAATGCCTAAATTTGGGGATTGGATGATGAACAAGGGTAAGTGATACATTTACGGAATGTTGTAACTATAAGAGTTGTACCTTCTAATTAGAAATATTACCAAGTGATAGAATTAATTGTCCCTTTTCTTAATAAAGCATGTTTGCAAAGCAACTAATTCCATTTACAACCTGTCCAAAATTACATTAGAAGACATTAAACTTGCTTGGGAAGTCATCAAAGCTACTCCAAAAAACAAGCAACTTACCAAACAAAGAAAATTAAGCATATGTTGGACAATGCTTTGGTTTGCACATCATTCTCCCTCTTTTTAAAATTACTTGACCTTGAGTTCACTCGTGAAGTCTTTTGAGGAGAAAACATTGCATATCTCCATCCTACCATAAGGATATTTTCTTTGCCCTTCTTTTCTACCAAAGGGAAAGCATGCAATGCAATGAGGGATGCTTGGCATAATGAGCTAGTAGTAATCGAATCAAGTGCTGCATGGAGAAGAATTTTATTAGGGATGTACTACTTGAGTTGTGATTGTGTTTCTTGCAGCTAATAATATAGTTTCCTTTATTTAGTAGATACATGTATAATATTTATTGTGCAAGGAAGAACACAAATGTAAGCTTAGAATTTGTCTTCTGCATTTTTTCTTTTTTAATTTCTTTGGTTCTTTTGAACAAGAAACTTGGACAATAGAGATTGCTGTATTAGTCGTAGTGGTATTTCACTAATTTCACAGGAATTAAAGTTTTTGGCCCTTAACCAAGCTCCTTTTTTTAATCTCTCATATTTTTTCATTAAAATATTATATAAAAAAATATTATAAGTTAATATTACACTATCACATAATACATAAAATATATGGGTACCTCAACATCAAATTATTGAGTATAACATAATTTTTAAGGGTTGTTAAGCTTTTTTTTTTTCTTGATCTTTGTTCTTAGTTTGTAAGGTAATCTTGATTAAATCTATATTGTTTTTTTTATTATAAAAGACTAAATGAGTTAATATGGTTTGTAGTGTGTTTGTAAGTATTATGTATGTATGTATGTATGTATGTGTGTGTGTGTATATATAGTTAAATTATCAATTTACATATTTTATGTAACTCAACTTAATATGCACTAATTGAATAAATTTAATCATCCAAACTTATTATTAATATTTGTATTGATATTATTTTATTAATAACTTAGGTTAATGAACTTTTTGACTTTTTTGCAAGCTTATTTGTAATAAACGTAAAATATTTTTATCCATTTCGATTAGTAGACAATTTTGTCATTAACCCTTGTTAAGTGATAACTAATAATTAATATTTGTTGTTAACTGAAGTAACCTAGCTAATGCAAAAATATTTCTATCACGGGATAGTAAATGCTATGTTTTTTTTTGACTATATAATTGTTCTTAATTTTTTTAATCACATACAAGGGTTATCTACATGAGGAGTGGATTGAAATTATATAGATCAACATGTAGTTTAAAACAAATGGTTAGGATTGGCTCAACTTGGTTCATACACTTGCGTTAAAATGATAGTTGGTAGTTTGGGATGGCTTAAGGCCTCTACAAAATGGGGATTCTTATTTAATTAAAATGGAAATATATACTTGATTAACAAATTTATCATATGGCTAATTGATTTTTAAATGTTTATTTTGTGATTTTAGCCTAAGATTTAAATCTTTAATGTGGCAAATTGAAAGAAATATGATGGTTGAGCATGTTGTTATCCTTTGGCAAAAGTTTCATTGCAGAAATATTAAACTACAAGCTATAACGTGCTTGAAGTTAACCTTGCCTTTAATAGTTTGCATTGAAAATTGGCCATGCATTAAAAAAATAGGAAAAATAAGTAGTAAATATTTAGTTAAGGAGCTTGTTGTCTAGAAGATTTTCATGGTCTCATTTTCCTTGGACATTTACGCTCTATAGTATGGACCTTTTCCCTGTATTTCCTTTCCCAAGTTTTAATGAGATTGATGTGAACGTTTGTGGTACTGCTCATAGACAAGTTTGTTTGGTTTATTTAAAAGCCATATGCATGTCTGGTACTTTAGATAACCTTTTACACTTTTAGTTATGGTTATGAAGATATCCACATAACACTAAGGAAATTGTTTCAAATGGAAACACTTATGGAAATGCTTCATCTCATAGGAGTCATCTTTTTGTAGTTTTATTGTGTTTCATTTTAGAACTCGTAATGATGTATATCATGCATTCCTTTTCCTTTCAGAAAGCTCATGTCCAGCAGTTTGTGGCTACTAAAGATGCACTGAACAAGGCAGTTGAAGCTAAAAGCATTAGCCAGAAACTTGTAAAGCGGTTACATGGAAATTGTGAAGTCGCAACAACAACACTACATTCTGGAGTCTAGTCACATAACCTTGGTAACACAAGGCATTTTCAGGTGATGTGACCCGTGCAATTTCTTAAAATAGGATTTTTTGTAGAAAGTTTTTAAACGATAATGTGGATCATATCTATGTATCATTGATATGGAATTTTGTGAATTTTTTTTATTCATTTTTTTGGTTCTGAGGCTAAGTGTTGTCAATCATTTACATGCCAAACTTCATGTAGTTGTACCTACCATAAGAGTTTCGAAATTATATATTCCTAACACCATATTTTTGGATATTTGGTGCTTACATTATGCATGTGGCTTTTTTATTAATCATCATAGAAAGCAAACATATATTTTGTCAAAAAAGATTGCATTTTTGTTGAGCATTTTCATCCAATTATATTCATTACTATTTGAGTCCAAAAGTTAAGGATTTTGATCATGGTTCTCATTGAAATTTTTTGAAACTACATCGAATTATATCATAGCTTAGCTTATAATCTTTTTAACTTGAATTTGTAAAATGTATAAGCTAGCAACATGAGGATTATTACACTGTAGTAGTTTTATATATGCAATGTTCCATTGCAATGCAAGGAACCCTTTCCTTGATTCCATGGTCTTGATCACTCTGTTTTATGTATTGTTCAGCTGGATGTTTGGGGTAAAGAAAGAGATGTTGCTGGACTAAAAGCTAGTCTTAATACATTGACATCTGAGGTTCAACGCTTGAACAAGTTTTGTTTGGAGTGGAAAGAAGTAGAAGATTCTTTACGAAAGAAATGGAAGAAAACTAAAGAGTTTGACTCACGCAGATTAGAACTTGAGTCTACTTACATTGCATTTCTACGTGCTAACATTGTTAAGTCACTTGCACACCATATCCTCATTAAAATGATATATTGCTGTTATGTGAACTTGACGTGTTATTGAGTTACATCGTTGAGTTTATCTTTTGCTTCCTATGAACACTGCTTGAGTTCATCTTTTGTTGTTGATTTGTAATGTATTTCTTTGTGTTAACATTTTAAGTACCCTACATACTATATCATCTTTTCATTACATCTTTTGTTTTTTATGTGTGTTTTGTGTTTTTGAATGATATACCTGAGTCAATCTTTTGCTATTTAGTGTGCTATTTATCAGATCCAAATGTTTTTATGTACTGAAATTGTTAAGTATTTAACTATCGAATCACTTTTTTTCTAAGACCAGATAAGTAACACTTTATAGTGTACTTGAACTTGTACTATTAGGGGCAAACATTGCATAAAAGCTCCAGGATGCTTGGGGTTCAAGGAGTGGAGGACATAGATGATCCACCATGTGTGATCACACTTTAGGCATCTGGTGATTGTGGTAGTAGGAATATGGTATCGTTTAGCTATAAGCTATAACAACACAAATATAATATCAAATTATGGCTTAATGCCACATGAGAAGTGAGCACTCCTAGAGTGGCAAAGTCTTTTTTCATGATATTATGATCTTATATATTTTTTGTTGTAAAAGTTAAAACTAAACTATTATATTTCTATTGAGGGCATCTTTTATGAATCCTTAAAACTTGAAGTTTTTAGTGAGTTTTCTTAGGGGAACAACTTTTGAGCATCATATATTACATGAATGAAACCAAATATACATTTTATCTTTAGGTTTGCTTTTTGAATTTGAGAATTAGTGCATATTGAAAAAAGATTTTTTTGATCTAAACCAAAGATGGAAATGGCAATCTAAATAGAAGTAGAATTATTACTTTCTCTCAAAATCAAAAAAATTAAAATAGAGAAGGATTGTCTTTTGCATTTCAGTATCAAAAATCATCTTACGTGACAAAAATTATATGTTCTAGATATTTCCAAACAAGAAAAAGTATCATGATCATGAGTCCTGCTTGTATAAGCTTTTGTTGAAACAATCTTTTTTAAATTCTCAATAACTTATTATATTATGTAGAATTGGGATATATTAAGATTAAATAGAAAATTTTTTTACTGTTTTATTTTTTAGGTCACAAATATATCATATTTAATTTTTAAGAATCATTATTCTTTTATGAATTTCGAGTGAAACTTTACCCTAACACAAACCTTTTGTTATTTCCATATGATAAATTGTTAAATATTGATAATGCTACTTAATTTGATTGCAAATAATTTGAATCTACTTTTGTTCTCAAGGGAAGCTTTAAGAGGAATAAAAGACATCTTGAGGGGATGTTGTACGTCTTGAGAACACTCAAGGAAGATAAGAGAGGTACCTTAAGATATTATTCTTAAGAGGTGTTGGTTGGCCTTGAGGCCCATGTTAATGGATTGACATGGATGAATATTTTAAGAGAGAGCTTGAGTAAGATGTATTCTTTGAGAAAGCTTACTTGAGGTAGTTTTGACAATCAATCAGCATATGCAAGGTAGATTATGGTCTTGAGGGACATAGTCGAGGTGTCAATTGGAGTTCTCGAGGGTTAGGCCTTGAGTATAAGGAATGTGTAACAAAATTTTCTACAATTGTTGAGAAGGAAGTATAGATCTCGAGCTAATGGGAACAAAGGATCAAGGAGAGCCCTCAAGAGCAATCAAGGCAAGTACACATGGGAATCAAATCTCATCAAACAGTTTCGGTGATTTTTGGATTCATTTAAATTGGATTTTGATCTAGTAATGAACGAGAAAGTTTTAGAGAATCTTGTTGGCTTTCTAACTCTATTTTTAATAATCTAATTTCAGTATTTGTGGAAGAAGTTACTCAAAATTTATTATAGTTGTGTAAGGTCATTTAGGTAAACACAAATTTTGAATTTGAATGCATCAAATTAGTATTTGATTTTTAATGGCCACGATTTCGGTTTTATTTACTTCTTAGTTAGTTTTCATTAGATTTTTTATGTATATCTCTTAATTCTTGTTACTAAGAGCTTTATAAAAATGATTTGTGGAGGAGTTATTGGTATTGGTGCAAGTGGCTTGGCACTTTAGAGTTTCATGTGATTTCATGATTGAGAGTATCATGAATAATTACTCTAGGTGAGAGGTGTTTTCTTTGAACTTGTCACCAATTTTTGAGAATTTACTTTATAAGTAGACTAGTTTAGGTTTTCTTTAATTGAAAAGCTGGAGTTTCTCTATGTAAGTAATTTGTATTGCATTTTATTTCTTTGTACATGTTTTTGTTGTGGCAATGTAATCATTCTGTCTGTAAGATGGATCATATTTTTCCATTCAAGTATTAGATCTTACCTACTGTAGATCTTGGTAAATGGATGGTCTACTTGAGATGTGCAAAATTTTGTTGAGGATAAAGGCAACATGAGAAGAGAAATGACTTAGTAAGATAAATATTTATATCATTGTAAGAGCATATGGTTTTTCTAAACCAACAAGTACAATTTTTGATGGAGATGATGACGCATGAGGTGATGAAATGTAATTTTGAGGATCGTTGATAGTTGGAGATGAGTCCACTTCAAGAAGAAGCATAGATGATGAAAAGATGTGAAGGAAAAAAACTTTAGGTGATGGAATGATGACCATTGTGATCTTATGGCTCCAAATGATAATGATTTCTTGAAATCTTTCAAAGTGGTGGCTAAGATAAGCATCCTATCTTGTAGTGGTTGATGTAAGGAAGTAGAATGCATGGCTAGATAGTTGCAAATGTATTTTTGCATCATTGTGTGTACAAGTTTCAACCAGGTATCATTTGAAAAACTAATTTATGATGCATTAGCATGATGAAACAATCTTCTGTATTCTAGAGTTGTAAAGATTTGTAGTTGGAGTCAATTCAAGTAGTTTCTATGGAAGTTTTATCCCAGCTATGAGGAAGCTAGATATAGGAAGTAGCATAGCTTGATAGCCATGAAGGTAGTTGATGCAAGATTGTAACTCATAATTTTGGAGATGAGTGGTCTCTTGTGTTGAATCTTGGAAAGAAGAGCTTCTTGACGAAGCATTTGATAGGTTTACTTAGATTGTCATGGTTATCATTCTATCTCTTCAACAATAATGGGAAATCAAGAATGTTTATAATTGCTATTGAGAAGAATTATGGTTGAGTTTGGATGCCAAAGGATGATGGCTTCAAGAGCAAAAAAAAAGAAGGAATCCTTAGATTAAGGCATTTCCATTTTTTCTAAAGTTTTTTAATTTTGTCTTTCTTGGAGACTTAGTTATATCAATAGATATTATTGGGAATTATGTTCTAAATTGAGGAGATTGAGGTGTAAGGATGATAATCAGAAAGGGAAAATGAGATTGGTGTTGTTATTAAGAATAATGTGATTTTTGTTAGGTTGAAGGAACTTGACCATAGTCTATCATTAATGATAAGAAGGCTATAAAGACAATAAGGTTGTAGAGGAGGGAACAACCCATGAGTTGTTTCTATTCAAATCTAAGTCAAGAAGATATTGGTGAAAGTTATCTCTAATGATGGATGCTAATGCAATCAATCCTAGTGACTACGCTTGATTTGGAGAGGATGTTGAATTCGCATCCATGTATGATAATTGGATTCATTGTCATGCAAAGGTCAAGTCGAAGCAATTTTAGTTGACACAGTGGTCTGTAATGTGTGCCACTTCAAGCTTGTCAAATGATTTTGATAATGGGTACACGTGGCACCATGATGCAATTTACTTTTTATGACAACAAAGCATGATGCTTCACAAAGAAGAGAAGATTTACTCATTGACGAGGATTGAGAAGTGTTGTCAACAAGATGTTTGTAAATAATTGTGTCACGTTTGCTAATTCACATTATAGATTGAAGGAAACATTTAATTTGACATTGAGAAGGGCATTGGAGCATGAACAACAATGGCAAGCAGAAGGAGATTGTGCAACACATTGTACGACAATGGATACCTTAGGAGGCAACAAATGTATTGTGAGAACTTAGTATTCCTTAGCTCTAAACATCATATTGGAGTGAATCCCTCCATCAAAAAAGAGGTATATCTTCTAAGAGAATCTAAAAGTTATCTCGAAAAAGGTCTTAAAAGGAAGAAATTATGAAAGGATGTTGTAGGCCTAGTGATGGCTCAAGGATCATAAAAAGAACATCAAGAGGTTATGTTGTAGGCCTAGTGAAGGCTCAAGGATAAAAAAAGACCTTGAGAGGTTATTCTCGAGAGATATTTGTGAGAGGGTATCCTTTAGGTGGTTTTGACACTCAATGCTTAAAGTAAATTATCATCTTGAGGGTATGTTTGAGTTTTTAACTGAAGTTCTTAAGGCTTAGTCCTAGTGTAGAAGGAACGTCATGCAAGGCATTGCTACAAAGGATGGTTTTTGAGGTGACTAAGACAAAGCTCAAGGAGTGCCCTTAAGAGTAGTCAAGGCAAGCTTTCTAAACACATTTTAGTTGAATTTTGGTCGAGTTATGATCTAGAATATTTTAGAGAATTCTTCATGCTTCCTAATGCTTTTTGGATTATGAAATTTCAATATTTGTAGAGGTTATGCTCCATTTACTATAACTGTGCAAGAGTTATGTAGATAAGCATGAATTCGAAACATGACTGCATAAAACAATGGTTTGGTTGATTTTTGTTTTTAAAATGTTTGTATTTAAACATATTTAGTTCCTAATATTTTAAGATTGGAATTATAATGTGCATCTCTTATTTCGCAATGTTCCAAGGACTTGGTTAATAAAATGGGAACATTAGATTTAGTATTGATATGAGTTGCTCGACACATGAACGCAACATGTTGCTATGGGCCAAGAGTATTGAGGGTATCTACTCAAAATGAGAGGTTGTTTGGCCTTGAAATTATTGTCAAGAGTTTGAGAATCTTTTTTATAAGTTGATTGCTTTAAGTTTTTCTTTAATTAAAAGGTTAGAGTTTTTTCATATATCTTGTTTACATTATGTTTTCTTGTTCTTCGCACTAGTTTCTTGTTGTGCCACTTGAAAAAGATTTTTTTGGGTCAAGTCATTCATATCATATATTGGTTCAGATAATATCATAAAATGTTTATTCATTTTAAAGTTCAACATCATAAATGTTTTTTCTAAAAAGTTTATTACAAATTACTCAAAGAGAATTGATCACTAATAATCTCTATTTAAATGTCATGAAATTTTTAGAGTAGCTAGATTAGTTAGTCCAATTGTTCTTTAGCTATAGGATTCATGGTGGTTCATGAAGGCTTTAAACAATTGATTGCATTCATTTGACTATATATGGAACTTTACAATTGATTATACAAACTGATGTGGAGTTTTGATGCATCTCTTTAACAGGGCTTTTTTTGATCATTCACTTTCCTGTATTATAATAATAGGAAGCATAAGCCTTCTGGGACCTTCAACCAATAGCCGCACAAGAACATGCGACGAGGACGATCATTCCAGCATGCAATTCTGTGGCAAATGTTTCATCTAGTTCTAAGCATCTCATTAAGAAAGAGCTATCCACTTTCAATTAGATCCTAGATAATAGATTATATATGATGCCATCAACACCTCAAGTTTGTCATTAATCTATATCTTTTTATGTTAATTTTACTTTAATGTTAATCATTTATGTGCTATGAGTGGCCAAAATATTTTCATGTTCATCAAGGTAAATAGTAAAGTCATTCTATTTTGTTCTTCCCAATAAATCATTATAACTTTTTATTTATTCACCTTTTTAATTATCATCAAGGCCATGGGATACTTGGATTCATGTCATTTGGTAAAATGGGTTTTCTATTAAATGATTTTTATAATTTTTTTAATTAATTCTTGTTCTTATTGCTTCTTGGGTTCTTGCTTTGTCAATAGGCTCTTCGTGAGTCTATGGGCTCTGCTGTAGCTACTAGTCCTGAAGCACACATTGCTGCTGAAAAAAGTGCTTTTTTAATTACAGCAAGAGCTGGAGCTGGAGCTGGAGATCCATCAGCAATACCTTCTATATGTTGTATCTCTTCATCTCTTCAATATCATTCTAGTACCTTCTGAATTTTCTGGTTTAGGTAGTAATTTTTTTGCTAGTTGTGATCCTAACTTTTCTCCCTATGTTTAATTTCTTCTTTATCTTTTAAAATTTTAATTTCCATATCCATTATTAAAAAGAAAAAGGGAGGCCTCTACTTATAATCTTATGCACAAACTAACTAATGATATTAACTGGTGTTTAATATCTTGAAGGTTTGGAAGAAATATATGATGCCTTGACATCTGTTTTTGGGGTAATGGACTTCTATGTAAAACCTCCATGTTCAATAAAGAATATGAAAGGTATAATTTTTCTTTTATTTAGTGTTAAGTTTTATTTTTTATAAAGATTAAGATTGAAAGTATACAGACATGCTTAAAATTCTCTAGGAACATTGCATGCTTTTTAACTTTTTGAGTTGAGAAACCCGATAAAGGATCGGGGATGGATATAGTGAAAGGTTTTTGCTCAACTACCTATAAGTTTTTCATGCATGTTGCTTATTATTCAGTAATCTTATTTTGTTGATAATATTTACAAAGTAAAATTTTATTTTAATGCTAAAAATTTATTCTTCTAATTTTTTGAATCGAAAAATTTTGTTAAACGCATAATTTGCCTCTCCCTCATTGTTTTTTTACTTCATATTTTATAACAATGATCACTTATTTCTCTATGGTTTGAATACCCATTTCTTTGGATTATAGTTTGGAAGTGAGGTTATGACCTTTAGATTAATAATTTTAAAATTTGAATTAAATAATAATCTCTCTAGTGGATCAATTAGAAACAAAACTTATATATGATTAAGAAATTGTTACAAGTTAGAAGAGATTTTGAGCTACAAAACCTTTGTCAAATTGCAATCAATCTATGAATGAATAAAATCTTCCCTCCACTATCAAGTGTGTGATATGATTAGTTGGGGAAATCCTATGATTCTCATTGCAAAAATACTTCTTTGAACAAAAATTGTATGGCTTCGTGTTAACTAAACCTCTCCAAGGTTATATAAGGAGTTCATGTTCAAGAGGTATCACACAAAAGTCATATGAACTCTAATAATTATAGTTAAACATAAATTTAATATATCAAAATAAATTATAAAATATAAAAAAATGAATTCAATAATTAAAGAAATTTTATGGGTTAATGGTATATTTTTTAGCCTCTTGCTGCAACAGTCGGTCCTCGTGTGGCTGGCGGTGTATATTCTTCTCTCCTCCCTAAGCCGAGCTCCTGCTGCATTCCCTTCGGCCGTTGTTTGGGTACCAGAATGCCACTCAAGATCTGACGCTGAGGGGGACTATTCTGCCTTGATCCTCCATGCTGTAATGGCTGGAGGCAAAGGCAACTCCACGTTCTTCATCTTTCGCATCAAAGAAGCCTTCTCTTTGAAATGCAAATGGTCTTGGCGATGCTGCAGCATAGCTGGAGGAAGGTGTCGGTCATCAACATCATGATCCTAATCCTCCTCGTGGCGGTCTATGCCTTCGTGTGTGGCTTCAAGAACAGCAAGTGGATGGACAATGGTGAAGCCTATGGGTAGGCCAGGATGACTAAGAGCAGGTCGAGCAGGTTTCCATTTTTGGTCAAGCTTGGAGAATGCTTTTTTTATGCATGTGTGATATGTTGATGTTTTCGATGGTTTCATGTTACTTTAATCAAATTTTCATGAAGTTTTTGAGAATTATTTGAAATTGAAACAAGGACATCAACTTGTGTTCCATTGGTCAGCTCACAAATATTTAAATTTCTCATTTATATATTTGAAGTTAAATTTTATATTACTATTATTGAAATTTAAATTAAATATTAAAAAATATTATTTTAAAATAATATTAAAGAATACTATTTCAAAAGAATAACAATTATTATAAAATTCATTTCATTTTTTAATTTTTTTAAAAAAAATTAAAATTTTCATGTTATATGGAAAATTTAATAAATTATATTTTAAAAAAAATATTTTTGAAAACATGAATGACAGGCACCATCAAGTTTTTAATATGGAAAATTAAAAAAAATTGAGAAGCCATTTTGACACAAATTTTAAAAAAAAATGAAAATTAATTTAAAAGATTCTTTAAAATTCTTCCCTAACAAGCATTTTTACACACCTAACTGTCGTGATGTTGTGTACCAACCGAAAAAATTTGTTATTTTTTGGGAATTTATAGTATTTTTGGAGATTTGTTAAAAATTTTTTAAGTATTATTTTATACTTTTTCAAATAACTGTATATCATAAAAAGGAGGTATGACATCTTAAAAAAGAGATATGAAGTGAAAAATAAAATGTATGAGTTATTTGGAATATAATGAAATAAAATTATTAAAATTTAAATATCTTTGAAGTATTAAAAAAAATGGGGTTTGTATTAATAAGGAAATATTTATAAGTTTATAAAAATCCCAAAAATTCAAAAAATACTAAATGAACTAAAATGATTATAAAATTTTGCTAAACACCAGGGCTTAAAAGAATAAGATTAATAAAATTAACACAAAAAAGAAGTTCGACGATCATACAATTAATAGTATAAAATAAATTGAGAAAAATAATACAATAAGTTTATTGAGGATTTTTAGTTTAAAAAATTATTAAATATATTAAATTTCAACAAAATGGAAGAAATTTTGTTAACAAGTAGAGCTCATTAATATAAATCACACAAAATTAATTAGTTAACCTTTGGAGACTTAATTGATTATAAAGTATATGGAATATTATAAATTTTGTAATTTTGATTTAAATAAGAATTTAATTAATTCCTAAACTCCTAAAAATTCTTAATTACCCTAAAACCTAATCCAAGAAACACTAGAAGAAACCCATTTGTTAACGACCCGAATCAACGACAAACTTTCAAATTCTAAGTAAAAGAGTGGCATGGTGTTCTTTGGAGAGACATGACTATTTAGAGGGAGTTGGAGAGTTGATAAGTGATAGGGATAGAAATTGCTTTGTCCTAGAGTTTAGAGAAAGGAGGGTAAGAGGAGGTGCTGTTGAAGCATTTGGGATAACCAAATAAAGGAATCACAAGAGAGGTCTAAAATTTAGGAGAAATATTATAACAATTACTATAACTTGGAAAGTAGAAGATTGATATAAATTTTAAGGTCAAATCTTTGGTGTGACCACTACAAATAGAAGTAGAGGTAAGCAATATTTTGTATCATAAGTGCAGTTGTATTATGTATTTGTGGTACACATTAGCATTACTAACTTATCAAATCATTGTTTTTTAAATCCAATCATATGAGTTAGGTTTGAATTCTAATTAAAACCAAATAAAAGATATATGTTTTATTTTTAAATTTGTGTTCGTACAACAACTATTGTAATATAAATAAAATATAAGCACTAAAATATGACTCATATCCTTATTTTCATAATAGTGCTTTTCATTAATAAAACTTTCCTAATACAAGAATTCTAAGACAAATTAAATGCAAAAAAATCCATGACCTCTTACTTATCCCCTGAAGTCTCATGATGTGCTTAAGATTTTACCTAAAATTATTAACTCCAAAGAAAAACTAAGCACACGACATTAGCTTAATAAATAAAAACTATATAGCATACATCTTTGGCTTATGCCACATGTTAGGTCAAGTAAAATATTATATTATTTACAAAATATTAAAATTAATAACATAAAAAAACATAGTAAAGAAATGCTCTCACTATATGTAATGAAATACTATCCCTTTGTTAATTTTAATTTGTCAAAGCTCAATTTATCTTTTTTCTTAATCATCAATGATCTCTTGACCTTATTTTTAAAATTCCATGGTGCCTTAGCAACACCTTATGATGAAACAACAAACTAACAGTGCACTCTAGTGAGCCTCATTCTATTAGAGTAGCACTCATAAATCAATTTCTCACGCAAATTAACATTTTTATTTTAAGGAATCTCATATTAAATTTAGGATGCACAGTTGAGAGGCCCTGTTTGACCTAAGTAACACCCTTTAGTCATTTTCATATATGATTTGTTTTCTTTGTGAGGAATCTCATAATAATTCTTTTATAATTTCATAGCCATTTTAATAAAAAGTATATTATGCTAAGCTAGATATATAATTTTAAGAATTTTAGCATAATGATAATTAGCTTGATAGAAGATAGAATTATAGATAATAAAATATTGGAATGATAAAATATTAATTTCTATGGTTATAGCTTTCTACTAACTTTTGACATTTGGCATAGTGGTAGAAGTGCATTTCAATGATAATTATTTGGTTGAAATAGATGTGACATAATTTATTAAAGAAAAGAATTAGTTTTTTGTTTACATGCACTTAATCAAATTGCCTACATGTTTTTCCTTAATCAAACAATTATGAAATTAATAATTATGGCCTTTAGCACACTAATAAAATTTGATGGAAGAGAATTTGGGTTGGAGCCTATATGAGTGAAGGTGACTAAGAACTTGAGTGTGTGAAGGTTATCAAAGAGCTGAGTAGCATCATCAAGAACCATTAGGAGGAGGTGACCAATAGAGTTTAAAAATTTGAGAAGGGCATCGTTACTGTGCTGCAATTTTCATTTAGCAAAGGAGAAAGAGTGAAGAAGACACTTGGATATAGACAGAAAATTATAAGAAAGAAGGAGAAGTTGTGAAACTTTTGAAAAAGCCTTGTTTTAGGTCGAGGAAGAGATAGAAAATAAGTGGAGAAGAAGAAAGACTACAAAAAGAAAAGAACAAAGGAAAATAAGTAACTAAGAAGAGTTTCAGTTTTTCAATTGATTTTTTATTATTAAATTTACTTTGATTTATGCAAATAAAAATAATAATATTCGTTGTGTAAGAACTGGGTTTAAATTGATTATGATGTAGTATGATAAATTCATGGTGATATGAAGTGAACTCAAGAGATAAAGGATAAGAGATATTGGTTGTTAATGTGTATTGTATGTATCTTAATCTACATTATGTGATATGAATAGTTTAAAATCATAAATAATATGGGATCAAAATGCTTTAATGAAAGATGGCATGAGACAATCATATTAAAAAAAATTTTGAGTTGTACTAGTATGAGAAGAATTTAAGTTACAGGTTGGGATATCGAGTTTATCACATGAGGATGATATGAGTGTTGTACTTGTGCAAGGTGTTGAGTTGTGAGGTTCACTAAACGAAGGCAATATGGGTATTGACTTTGTATGATGTAATTAAGGTAAAATATATGATTGTATTTGATGATCCTAGAGGGTAAAGGTCAAGTAGTGAGAATCATATAAGTATGATGCTTGGAATCATATTGGATGAAAGAAATAATGATTTAATTGAAGCATGAGACAAGTTTGTTAAAAGGATCGTGTAAAGAATTTTTAGATGAAATCTCATAAAATATGACTTAGTTGATCATACTAGATGATTAGTCAGAGCTATTGACAAAATAGTTAATTCTTGAGAGAAAAGAGACTATAGCCAAACTTGTATGTTGTGTATCATTATAAGCTATGATGTATTAAGGTGGATTAATAGTAGAAACATATAGTTTGCTCAAGAAATCATATTCTCTTAAAAGAGGAACAATGTGTTGTTCATACTTTATAGTGGGAGCATCATAGTAATATGAATGATTAACAAACTAGTAGGACAAAGAGAGAGAGAGAGAGAGAGTAAAAATCATATAGTACAACGTTATGGGAAGTTGTGTGTTTAATGGGAAATATGAATTAGGTTAAAATAGGGTATCATTGTATAATATGATCCCAATGATCAAAGTGCATGTTCAAAAATGACATGAATGATAGAGTGCTAATTTTGGGAATTAGATGATACAATTGAGAGATTATAAAAGTTCAATATAATTCAAAATGCTTATTTTTTATAGATCTTATGATATATAGAAACCATATAAGTACATTCCAATACAACAACTTAAGAGCTTATAAGAAATTACTATGATTTTAGTTGTTTGTTAAACATACTACATATATGAATGTTGACCACATACATGACATTATAGAAAATCAAGAAAAGAATAAGATTAGAAAAGGAAATCAACTCATCAATTTAAGTAGATAAACTTGATAACTATGATACAAATACCCTCATAAATAAATTTATAATTTATCTATAAAATGATATATTTTTTATATCTTGAAATTGGGATTATAAGTATTGAAATTTTTTTATTTCATTTTTTATACATTATTTATGACAAGTAAATCTAAAAACTGTGATATAAATACACTAGTAAACCATTTTATGTTATTTAAAAAATAACATATTTTCATGTTATCTTTTGAAAAGCATCAATGACGTAGGAGCGTCTAATATTAGCTCACAAACATACATCCACTAGCATCACACCAGTTTCATAAGTTTATCGGTGTAAATTTTTGTTGAAATTTGCTTAAAAAATACTAAAAATTAAATTTTGTTTGTTGACTCTGTCGCCTTTTGCGATCTGCCACCATCACCCCCACTATCGCTGCATAAGCCAACCCGACACCCATATGATCCAAACTGACTCAAGAACACTAGTTGAACTTCTTGACTTGCGTCAACCTACACCAACCCACCAATCCTTGCCAACCAGCTTAGTTCTTCGTGATCTATGCCTACCCAAAAATTAGACTAGGAACTTTGTCTGTGCTTCTCGCCTCATCATTTTGTTGCTCATCGTTATTGTCTCCCAAAATGCATGGATAATTGGAAAACTATTTAATTTATTTAAATTTGTGGTTTTTTAATCTTTTATTTTTTTAAAAAAATTTTTGATGAACCTTTGAGATCCTTATAAATAGGGATATTCACTATGTTGAAGAGAAAAAAAATGATGGAATTAAATTTCTTTTATTTGTATACTTTAACATTTGTGAGCAAAGTGTGTACACCTAATCCTAGTTAGAGAGATTCCAACTTCCCTTGTGAGAGATAAGGATCAAATGTGCGAGAAATTTCATTAGGAGAGCAGACAACCAAACACTTGTAAGAGACTATGATCTAATATAAGAGAACTTCCATCAGAATAGTTGATAACCTAAAAAATTCTTATTTCCTTCAACACCCACATCATGATAAAAAAGGTACATTCTTTTAGTCACTTTTATTTTCTAGATAGTAATTTAAAGTTTCAATTATCATTTCTATTAGAATATTTAATGTAGGGTTTATCTTAAATTCTCTATTTTATATGCATGAAATTGAATGTAATAAAAATCATCTTATAATATTTTATGCTTAGCACTTAAAATATTACCACTTACTCAACTTAACAATCAACGTTACCACTTTGACATACTAATCTTTAAACTGTATTAAAATATCATACACATCATCTAATCCTAATCAATTTATAGCATTTTTTCATATTTCTTAATAATTTATTAAGCATCTCTAATATTATAGACTCCAAATTAGATAATAATAAAAATCTAAATCTATTATACATCATCAAACATATTATAATATGTTTTATACATATCTAGTAATTATGTAATTATTTTCTTAAGTTATCATATCTTTATAATACGTTGCTATATGACATATTATTCATATGTTATTGTTTTATAACATTATATAACAAGGATATTTACATGTAATATAATAAAAAAATTCCACAAATTATTGGATAAAAAAATTATTTAGGATGTAAATATTTGACATGCTTTATTATCAAATAAGAAAATGAAGTAGAATGAGTGAAATACCTCCTGAATATTTTATCCTCAAATATTTATGTACTATATTATGACTTGACATGCAATAAATATACATGTTACAAGACAATGATAATTCATTTATATCTGTACTAATTCTATTTCACATGATAATAAATAAGAATAGCCTTTGGTGAGGATAACTCATCTATATCTATAAAATTATATTATATATAATATAGGGAAAGAATAGCCCATTTAAATCTACACGAGTCTACTATACACGATATAAGGTAAGGTTAGTCCATTTATATCTACATAATTTTATTTTATATGACATAAAGTGGGGATATCCTATCTATATCAATGTGATTCTACTATAAATGATATGGGTTGATGAAAGCATATTATGGTGAGGATACTGTATTATGACATCTATATTATTGGCATTGATTTTAGAGAATAACGATGTAAAGTGAGTGGAATTTGGAATATGTCTAAATGTATTAGAAATGAAAGGAATGAAGAAATAGTGAACTTATCTTTAAGTGTTATAAAATGTAACAATTAATAAATATGAAATAAAAAAATAATACTTATACATGTTCATATTTTTGTTAAATTTATTACCTTTTCTGTATAATAACATTTTATTATGGGCATAATTTTTTAATTATTATGAAAAAATATATCTTTTTATTATATCATTATTTTTATATATTATTGTTCTATTTGTTTATTTATTAAACTCTTTAAAGTCTTACTAGTATTTATATCATAAGTAATGTATCAATTATATTATGAGATGTAAATTTGGATGATAAGAATTTTACTTATTAGCTAGTGCAATGATTCTCTTAAGCATTTTTATATAAAATTATTATAGTATTTATTTTGGATAAGATGATTATATATATTTTTGCAATAGATCACTTATTTATATTGATATTTATTTAGTCCATCTAGTTAAAGGATTAGTGTTTTTGGAATTTAATATATATATATATATATATTAAGAGCATTTTCTTGTATTATCTTTCTCGCTCAGTGCGATGAATGATATAAAGGATTAAGGAATTTTCAAGAAGCTCATTGGGGAACAAAGGAGAATGTGCAGCTAATATCTTGGAAAGGAAATTTGGGAAATAACTTTAGGAGTCAAGTAGTTTTCATAGTTTAACTAGAGAGGAATTTCAACTTGATTGGCAAATTAGAGTTGTACTATTATTTCTCACTTGAGATATAGTTTTCTTCTAAATTTTTATATTAAAATTCTAATTTAATATTTACTTAAAATGATACTTAATACAATAATATTGGTGGGTTTTGACAGTGTTAAGGGTTGGATGCTAATCACAAAGCTGCAAACATCATCACCAATAAGGTAAGATCCTTTAATAATAATGATGTTGACGTTTAGCCATCTATTCTAATAGGCAAGATTTTTAGATATTATAATTGATATTGTTAATTTTTACATTATGTATAGTATATACTACTCATCAAGCAAGCTTTATGCCAATATCGTGTGGAAGAAGGTAGTAGGGAATGCCGAACGGAACGGAACAGTGTGAAATCAGCCTGCAGGGAAAGCTGAACGAAATGGAACAGTACGAAATCAAGCCGTAGGGAAAGCTGAAAGGAAACCAAGTGATCAAATCTTTGTCTAGGAAGGGGCAGACAACCTCAGATGGCTCGAGTCATACAAACCAAAAAGCTTATAGAGAGCAATTGCAACATAATTTGGGCGATATGGGACCAAACTCTCATCCAATTATGAAAGAAAGTGAAAGGGCAGGTGCGATCGGGCGGCGGAGGTTAATGAAGGTAGAAGGGCAGGCACGGTCTGACGGCTTAGGTTAATCAAGGTAAAATGCTGCAAGTAAACATAGTAAATTGCGAAACAAAAGGTTCGAACCCGAGCCAGATATGCAAGACGATGTGTAACCACTATAATAAGTTTCTAATTCAAGTTATTTCTGGACACACTATTTTGATACGGGGGCTAAAACCTACGCACGATCCAATGGTGAATGCTATGTGTCCGTTACCTGTGTATATTTTTGACAAAAAATTATTTTTAGATATTTTCTCAAAATTTTTAAAAATAATTTTTGAATTATTTTCTTAACTGTTTTTATAAAAAACTAGAACTTTATTCTTAATAATTTATTTTCCTCTTACTGAATCACATCTCATATACACTAAAAACAATACATAACTATACCATAAATAAACTTTAATAAAATAAAGTGAATCTTGTTGAATACTTCTCAAAAAAATTTAAATGAATATTGTTTTTCTTATCAACTCAATCAATAAATTTAAATTTTTATATACTTTTAAAAAGTAAAGTAACATATAATAAGAAGAACTACATATTATTGTAGTGAATATCAATTCTTCATGAATAAATTTCTAAAAACATTGTTTCCTTAACATAGCTTATATTGAACCCTTATTTTGAAGTTTGAACCATTTACTATAGACTCGTTAAGTCTTTTGTACAAATGTTGCTCATTTTTAGTGTGCACATTTTCATGCTTCCATTTATGTTTATATATAGATTTTAAATCTTTATAATATTTTAAAAAAATTTCAACTGTCATTGTTTGTGTATGTGCCATATATATATATATATATATATATATATATATATATATATATATATATATATATATATATATATATATATATATATATATCTTTATAGTTAGATGAGTAAAATATTATTGATGTAAAAATTAAAATTGAAAGATAATCATTATCAAACTTAAAAGAATAATAAGATAATCTTGAACAAGACATAAGTAAATAAATTTATGAAATTTATGATGGAAATCTATTAGAAAGCAAAAACATATGCTTAAGATAGGTCAAAGAAAAACTTCCACTACAACATAGTTTTACAACATCTATTGAATGTATCCAAAACGAAAATCCTTTGTTTGTAAGCTTATTTCTGTATTCTTATATCTTTCACAAAAATAAACTCGCTAATGTTTTCGTAAGAAATAATCTAACCTTCCTTTTAATGTACACATGTTGCTAATATTTATTGTTTATATCCACGTCCTTCCATTTATGTTTGTATATGGCTTTTAAATCTTAATAATATTTTTAAAAAATTTCAACTCTTCTTTTGTGTGTTTGTGTGTGTGTGTATATATATATACAATATTATGATGTGCAAGAGTATATATGTACACACACATATTTGTTTATAATTAAATGTGTAAAATCTTATTGATATGAAAAATAAAATTTAGAGGTGATCATTATCAAAATGCAAAGAATAATAAGATAATCTTAAACAAGACAAAAGTAAATAAAATTATTAAATTTATGATGAAAATCTTTTAGGAAGTGAAAACTAATGCTTAATATAGATCAATAGAAAACTTGCTCTACAACATAATTTATAACATGTATTAAATGTGTCAAATACAAAAATCTTTTTTTATGTTTCTTTTTGTATTGTTATATCTTTCACCAATATCTATATCATTTCATTAAATTTGTATCATTTATGTTGCAAAGAAATTGCTTTTAGAGGTTGGTATATCTCAAAAACCGTGCCCATTCGCTCTTCTACCCGCTTTTTAAAATTCCTTCTTAGAATGCTCAATTTGTACTTCCATGCAAACCCTCAAAATGAGCCCTATTGAAATATGAATGAACCATGTTGCACATCCCAATAGTTCATTATTCAATTTATTAAATATTCTCTGTTTCACAGTTTGTTATTTTAATCTTAAAAAAAACAATGAAAAGATTGGGCCATAAGAAAAGCAAAAGCAGTGACTCTTTTGTGGAAGCAATATTCTTTGTATTTTCCATATGGTAGTAACCCCATTTGGCCTTTCTCCAAATGGGAAGCCGCGCTGAAATACACGTGTCAAATTCTTAAAACTATTTGATTGGCGTTCTGCAAAATTCTCACGTTTAGTCTTTTTGCCGGATGAGCGTATGCTAACTGTTGAAAAAAAATTAGTTAATAGTAAATAAATATTAAAATAAACCTTTACATTTCATTAGGTGTAAATGGAAAATTATGAGATGATTTGGCGACGTGCTGACATTGCTTTTATATGGGGACCATTTGATGGGATGTTGCGAGGCCGATTCAGTCGATTTTGACGTCTAGTGGTTGTTCACACAATAAGCACAACTTCTGCCCTTGCTTTTTATTTCACGAAAAGACCATGTGTCCTGAAAGAATGCATATGTGGAGCATTTTACATAAAAATTTTTTTTTTTCAATTATTGCTTTTAAAAAAGGCTTTTTATAGTTTATTTTGAAAACTAAAGTAAAAAGTTGTACCTAAATGATAAACATAGAAAAAAATATTTTTAGAATATGAGATTTTGAAATACTTTATATGAAAAAGAAATTAACTAACAAAAAAACTCATGAGATGAGCATTATTTTGTTAGAGTTGGGAAACTTGATCTTGGTTTGATATGTGTTATTTCTTTGATTGGTCAAAAGCATTAAAATATTATTATAAAAATAAAATATTATATTTTAATTTATCATATAATTTTTTATTATTTGGATGTCTATGACGAAAAATGAAGGATTATTTGACTAGCTTATCATATGACATGTCAAAACATAAGCATATTCACCTATATATAATGGTGTTGATGGGTTGATGATTCATCTTGCTCTTTTTCTAAGTGTAATCTTCAGGTGAGAGCTATTCAAATTTGACATTACCATTGTCTTGTATACTCAAAATCAGCAAGTTCTCTACTAGGGCTTTGGATAAGATACTTGAAAGTGAAAAATACTCCACTTGGTTTTCTCTTAAACCATTCATAATGATCACACAATTAACCTTCCTTTAAAGGATTACCTTGATAGTTATTAAGAGTCATCAGATCCCATAATGTTCTTTAAGTTATGACTCCTCCAAAATTTGATGCATAGCAAGTTGTAGTTGAATCCACATCTCAAGTGGTTCGAATGAAAAGATGGCTACTTCTCCAATGGCCATATTTATATTTTTTGAAGATCAACTAAGTTGGTAGCAAAACAAAAATCATGGCACTATATCATGATTGGCTTATGAAGAGAGAGGCTTGTTGGTATTCCTATTAGAGTTGACCTCGACCTGATGAACGAACATGAGGCCTTCTTTTCTCAAAGACAATACAAGGACCAAACATGTCTCAAAAAAAGTTAGACTGCTACTATGACTGAAGAGGAAGAGGATCCAAAGAAGCCAAATGTACCTATTTTGGAAGCCATTGAGCTGATTAAATTGGATACAAATGAAAGTTGTGTCCAATGGCCTACATTGCAAGTTACAAATTATTTAGGCAAGTTTTTTAATCAAAGATTATTATTAATCATTTGGAGCAAAAGCATAAAAAAATTATCCATTTGTTAAATCTAATTGCTTAGAAGAAGAGAATTAAGTCATTGGGTTCCACTCTTGAGAAATGGAAAGAACATGGACTGAGTCAAAGACTAATATCCAAAGCCAAAATGTCAAACTCTTTACTCATTGTAAATGGCTGAGTAATGTCACCTCTCATTTTATTTTTTGGAAGTATCAACCTATATTTTCAATTTATGTCAGTTAAAATAAGTTTTGATCTAAAAAAAAATTATATTTTAAAATAATAGCCTTGTATATATAACCCGAATCATTCTCATTGCTGTTATTGTAAGATTATTCATATATATGCCACTTTACCTTAATGCTTGCAACAGGATGTTTCTTGTCCAATGATTTTAACCTTAAGATATTGCCTTATGATCACTACCTACTTTCTTTAGTCTTGGATATTATGAGGCAACAAATTTTTACTTAGTTTATCTTAAAACTACATTGCATCATGGTCATAACCTGAATTTATTATATTAATGAATTAATCATCTTTGATCATCATTCATAAATCAAAGTAGATTATTTTCTAAAATTCATTTTTACAACTTAAAATTATGATTTTACATATGTAAAACAAATATTTTTCTCCTTTTTCTTATGTGATTGTTGATCCTTATAGCCCTCATTCTTGAAGTATAACAATACACTACTTGTGTCATGCACTACTCAATTTAATATTAATTAAAGGTATTAATATACTGCAAAATACTAAATTATTGAGTAAATAAATAAAGTAAGAAACAAAAGACTTGAGGGAACCATGTAAAATAGAGATGATGAAAAGCATTACAATTTAAAATATTAAATTCACTTACATAATTGTATAAATAATTATGCTCATTTCTTAAATCTATTATTCAAAAATAAAAGTTGAAATAGCCTTTTTATACAATATCTGTCACACGTACGAAACACCTCATAGAGTTCTCAAAAGAAACCATCACCTCAGATAAAGGATCTGATGTTATAACTTCTAGGAATCCTAAACTCTATAAATATCTTATTCTTAATCTATAATATAAGTATGTATAAGTATAATTTATATAAAAAATAAACTATTAGATTTAAGTAGTAAAGTAGTGTGAAATCGTGATATATAGCATACAAATAAATATGAAGAAATAAAAAAAATGTATGATAAAAAAATATTAAATATGTTGAATATTTGCGTATGAGCTTGTATGTTCTATAATCAAGTATGTATATAATTATCATATAATACTAATATTATATAGTAGTAACATTGTGTCCTTCTTTTCTTATTTTTTTAATTTTATTTTTTTTCTTATTTTTATTTTTAGTCTTTTCTTTCTTTATTAAGGCATTTTTTTATCACTACTATCCTTACTTCATAAGATTTCATATTATGTTATATCTATGTGGTGTCAATCATAACACATGACCTTTATCGATAATTGGCCAAGCCATCGAACTATATCTCCTACCACCACTGGCCTTCACTGAAATACTAATAGAAAAAGGTCTTTACTCTTTGTTACCTCGTATTGAAGTGCTCACAACAACAAAAAAGAGGTCAAATATCAATTCTAACATGGAATCACCCTTTAACATTGTTACGTATAAAGTACTGATGATAGTGAGATCTGTGTCTATTATGCCCCTCATTTAAGTACCAATAATAACAAGATAAAAGGTCATAGATAAAGTCATATTGATCAATTATGGGATAAAGTCATTGATAACATTTTATCTTCTAATTTTCGCATTTCAATTATGCCCCTCATTTTAAGTAACAATAATAACAAGAGATAAAGTCAAAGATAAAGTCATAGATAAAATTTTACCTTCTAATTTTCACATTTCTCATGATGATATATATTATTAAGCTTATCTAATCAATCATTATTTTTAATTTTTTTATTCTATATCTTTCTTGTTTAGTGTTCTAAAACTCATAACACATATATAGAATTGTAAATAATAAAATGTAGGTTGGGTACAATTTTAATTTTTATGATTATGATTTTTGTTGGCTTCTTATGACCATTTTGTGTGGTGCTAGAAATGTATTTCAATGATAATTATTTTTTCAAAATAAATATTATACAAATAATTGTATAAAAGAAATGTTTTTTAAAACACATGCTTTTCATATGATTGCACATCCATTGTTCCCTAATCTTATCAATTATAAATTAATAATGATATTTTTAATACACTTATAAAATTTGATGAGAGTGATTATGGTTTGAGTGTATAAAAGAAAAGATGTTTGAAAGATCAATGTGTGAAGCTTGTTACAAAGTTGAGTATTGTTGTTAAGAACCACCAAGAAGGAGTGAGTCAAGGAGGTTGTCGAGTAAGGCATCATTACTATGCTATGTGTTTGCAAGCAAAGAAGAGAGAGTGAAGGTGAAGCTCTGTTATAGAGAGAAAACTATAAGAATGAAGAACGATTGGGAAAACTTTGTTGTAGCTTGAGGAGAAGATCAAAAGCAAGAAGATGAGAAGAAGAGAGACCATCACAAGCAAATAGTGAAGGAAATTATGTGGTTGTTATCAAAGAAAATATAGACATTTTAATTGATTCTTTTTTAAAATTTTATTTAGTTTTACATAAATAAAAAATAAGATTATGTTATAAGTTAAGTAAGAACTAGATTTAAATTAATTTAGATGTGGAATGGAGTGAATCGATGGTACTTTGAATTGAACCCAAGACATATAAAATGAGGGTTGTTAGCTATTATTAATATGTATCATCCAAATAATTTGGACTACATAATATGGCATAATCAATTTAATCTTGTACGGAAAACTATGATGAAACATGGTGTAAGATAATCACATTAGAAAAATTTTGGGGTTATAATAGTCAGAGAAGAATTTAAGCTATAGGTTGAGGTGTCCAGTTCATCGCATTAGAACAATATATGTGTCATATTTGTATAATGTTTTGAGTTGTGAGGTTCGTCATATGAAGGCAGTTGTAAATACCAATGACATAATGTCTTGTGGGATCAATAACATTGTTAATCAAAGATAAATTTTTTTAAAAACAAAATCTATTAATTATAAGAAACAAGATTGTAAAAGAATATTGTAGAAAGTCTTAGATGAAATATTATAGTGTGACTAAGTTGATCGTACTGAACAGTTAGTTAAAGCTATGGATAAATGATTAAGTCTTGAGAGAGAAGAGACTACATTATAGTTGAACATCATGTGTCATTATAAGGTATGATATTTTGGTGGTGGATTAACAATGGAAACGTATGATTTGATTAAGAAGATTATGTTACGTAAAGTGAGAAATAGTGAATTGATTATATTTTATGATGGGAGTATCATAAAAGTATGAATGAGTGACAAGGTAACAAAATTAAGAGAGAATAAATATCATACAGTTAAATTTTAGGGATCATACTATATGTTTAGAAATGATATAAATAACAAAATGCTAGTTTTGGAAATTATACAGTGTGATATAATTCAAAATGCTTATTTTTGATACAACATATGGTACAATGAGAGAATTACATATGTACGATTTAAGGCAATAACTTAAAGGCTTATAAGAAATTAATATGATTCAAATTTCTAAATAAACATGCCACATATAGGACATATGTTAAGCATTAAATATACATGATATTGTAAAAAATCATGAAAAGATTTAGATTAAAAAAGAAGTTTACTTTTATATTTAGACAAATCAATTTGATAATTATAATATAAATATATTAATAAATTGATTTGTAATTTTTTTACAAAGTGATAAATTTTTTGATGTTATTATCTTTTAGTAAACTTTATGAGCTTTAGAATATTTTTTATTTTATTTTTTATGCACTATGGATAATAGATAAACTTAGTAATTATGATGTAAATATGCTGATAAATAATTCTTATATTATTTATAAAATCACATTCTTTTTATGTTATCTTTTTATAAAAATCATAGATATTAGAAAACTTTTATACAAATGTGATAATTATGTAATTATTTTCGTGGGTTATCATTATTTATCTACTATTTAATTCACAAGTTATTAATTTATGGTATTATATAATAAGGATATTTACATGCAATATAATATAAACTTTTATAATTAATAAATAAAAAATAATTTGGAATATAGATATTTGGTATGCTTGATTATCAATTAAGAAAATAAAATTATTGATATACCTCTAAATATATTATCCTCAAATAATCTTATGCCATATTATAATCTCACACACCACAAATATATGTGATACATGATGAGAATAGCTCATTTATATTTATACAAATTTTATTAGACATGAAATAATATGAGGACAACCCAAGGAAAGAATATCACTTTCCATATCTATAGTGTTCTACTATATATTATATAGAGCAAGAATTGCTTTTATACATCTACATAGTTTATTATACCTAAATAATAGTGAGAAAAGCCTAGGATAAGGATAGCTTATTTATGTTTACACATTTTACAATATATATTATATAACAAGGATAACTCATCTATACCTATATACATCTACTATAATGATAAAGGGTGAGTATAACCCATCAGGGTGAGAATACTTTATTGTAAGAGATGAGTAATGAATGACAAAATTAAAAAATATCATAAAATAAGATGAGTATAATCATATAAGTATGATCAAGTTAACAGTAAAGTTGAATGTGAATATCATTGATTATTACATAAAAAAATGTGCATTAAAAGGTAGCATGCAAGTATGATTATGAAATTGTATAAGATTAATCAGTAGAATTGATAATAGACAAAGTTGAATATCATAATTTGTATGATAAGAAATGAAAGCATTGAATAGTATGACACCACATAACTGAAAGCATATTAATCCTAAAATAGCAAACGACTAAATAAATCATCATGGAGAGAGGATAATTGATGAGAAACCATTAAAGTTATGAAGGCATGGAGGTGAGAATACATTTAAATGAAAGAACATAGCTGTTGGAGGAAGTGGAACTGATGAGAATGTAAAGGAACATTGGCTATGTATAATAAAAAGGTGAGGTCAAGCTTGGACAAAAATTTCTAAGAGAAATCAAAGAGATTAGCTCAACCAAGTGCATTAGACTGAAGAAAAAAGTGAAAGAAAGCACTACCAAGAACCAAAGGATCCAGTCACAGCTATTGAAGCCCCTAAGAGATGAAAGTGAACTTGTGCTAAATTTTGATTCTTGGCGATACTATTACATAGAAATTAAGAAGTAAAAAATCTCACACTATGTGTGTATATTTTGATGTAATGTGCATTATAGACTATAGGTTTTATTCATTTGAGAAATAACTTGTTGTTGATGCTTGTATAAATTACTTGCATTTAAGTGAATATGTTTGATGTATGTCAGAACACAAGAGTTCCCTTAAATGATAATATGAAATGGTAAATTGAGATTGTTGTGTAGATAAGCTTATTGGTTGCATTGTTGATCAAAAGTAATAACTTTATAGTGAAAAAAGAATTTAATCGTTCAACTTGAGTTTGATATTTTGTTCATTTATTTGTTTATTTGTCAATGTGCTTATGGATTCCTTATTATTTAAATTGAAATGAAATTGATACCTTAATTGAATAAAAAGAATAATTGAGAAATAGAATGAACAATCTTAAAATTATGTTGATGCTTGTATGTAGTGTAAAACCCTTAAGAGATAGTTTAAAAGAAAATTGTTATGGATGATTGATTCTTTATAAAAAGAAATTTTTTCACAACATGTTTATTTTCATATGTTACTTGAGTATGAAATATTGTATTGCTTTATTTATTTACATATTATGTGACAAGTTTTACGGGAAAAGATAAGAAAAATATTATTGTGATAATGATTAAAAAATAAGAAAACAAAAGAAAGAAAATATTACTTGTGATAATAGACACAAAATAGAAATTAAAAATTAAATGTGAAAAAGAAAAAAGAAAAAATTTTGGTAAAGAAAGGATAGTGTTAAAAAAATGAAAAAGCTAATTGTTTTCCAAACTGGTGACAACTACTTTAGAATGATAGTTCTAGAAATGAGCCAAAAGAGCCTTCATTTGATTTAATTATATTTTAAATGATGCTTTTCTAAAAATGTCTAATTTTTTTATAAATTGGCCTATTTTTAAGCCAAACCTTAAATTGATGTAAAAGATGGCAACAATTAAAAGTAACAAGCTAATGCATAAAGATAACAAAAGACAAAAAAGCTAAAGGTGCTAAACTTTTTTGTTTCGTAATTGATTTTATTTTTGTAGCTCAAACTTGTGCTCACATGCTCTTTTAATATATTATATTGTTTACAATTGACCTTGCAATTTGCTAATCAAATATTACTTATTTTACGTATATGTGCGTATATTGGCACTAAGCGAGTGACAGTTGGCTCAATCTATTTTTGTCTGAATATGTTTAGATCAAAATGTGAAACACCATGGGAATATCGAGAGAAAGTGAGATGTAGAATGTAATGATTTGAAAGATATTACATTGTCATAGAAGTGTTGTTATGGGTTTATTAGGATTATTTGATCAAAATGACATGCATTATAATCTCATTAAGTAGTGATGGATTAAATTTGTGATTTTAAAAGAAAGTGTGAAAACTTGTAATTTCTAGAATTGCATGGATTGTTGGTTTTATTCACTTTTGCAATTCATTTAAAATGATTCCTTTAAATTGTTTGAATTTTTTTTGTTACTTGATTTTTTAAGACTTAAAAATAGTGAAAATCTTTCATGGTTTCAAAATGAGTAAAAGAAATAAGTAAAGAAAATTAATATTACTCAAATCAAAAAGAGGTTGAGTGAAAGAAAAAGGGTCATCACAATGACTCATATTTTTTGTACTTCTTATTTTATTTTTGCTGCACTTATTACTTTATGAACTTGAATATTAAAATAGAATAAAGTATTTTATTTATTTTAATTAGAATTTGAAACTAAATCATGTATTGGATTTAAGACAAGAAATAGTTTGAACATATTGATGACACTAAAGTAGGAATCTCAACTTTGGGAAGTACATGGATCATATTTTTATTTGAATGATGAAAGTGGCATAGAACAAATAAAAAAGAGGTAAAACTATTTATTATGAGAAACACATGGATCAAAGTATATGATGCATCTTGGGATAACAAAAATGTATCATGATACAACATTGTTTTGAATAAATATTAGGTTTGTTGGTGAAATTTTTATCGCAAGATCCCCTTATCATTCTTCTTTCAAGATTTTATCTTTTTGTCCTATGTAATGAAAAGCATTACATGACTTATATTTAAACTCAAAATGTAATGAGGCTTAGGTTCTTATGTTTAGCCAAATTTGAATAATATAATTAGCTTTAGAATTAGTCATTTGATACAAACCTATTGATGAATTAAATTTAACTTGGTGAACTTTGAATTAGCTCTTGAGAGGGTGAGAATTATGACTCAAATGGAGAGTTTTTGTTATTATCAAATTTCATTGTAGTTCATCCTTTGATAGTCTTTTTTCTATTTTTTTGACTTTTCTCCAATCTATTATTCCTTATGTTTTTGTTTAATAGTTTCCAATTTAAATTTGGCCACCCCTCACTTCTAAACCCTAAATTACCAACTCTTAATCCAATTTCTCACTTCTACCAACTACTTTGTTGGCTAACTTTCTTATATACCCTACCACCTCACTACCCTCAGCTCACTTGGTGACATGGACCACCTTTCCCAAAGATGTCCAAATCAACTAACAACTACCTCCAATTTTCTTATTGCCTAACCACGATTGGCCCTCATCGATTTTTCCCTCTAATTCTAATGCCATTGGTCTTCACTTATTCTACCTTCACCCACACTACTCATCCTGACAACTACAAACATCACTGCCACTTCTTTGTTTTGTAACTCTTGATGCTAGAAACCTCTTTTTGTCGTCAAGGCCTTCCAACCATTAGATTTTCCCATGAATTTTCTTATTTCAGATCTTCAACACAATGTTTGGGGATGGACCCTATATAAGTTTGAATGCTTGATAATTACTGAACTTTATGTAGCTTTTTATGTGATGCTAATCTCACTTAACCACTCATGTTCAGCCAGAAGTTTACTGTTGTATGATACTTTTCTTTGAGATCACTTGTGTTTATCTCCTTGTTCACTGACGTATGATCTTTTTCATTATTTCCATTCTATACATCTTATATAATTTTTAACAGTTTAGTATTTTTCCATATACATAAGTTGTGTGAAATAAAATTCTCCAATTTGTGTGAATGAATGAATGAATTTAAAAGGTTTTTAAATTAGTGGTAGTCATATTCTTTGATTTCCTTTGAATCAACTTATTGTACTTTCACTCATGATGTTCTCTTTAATTGTTAGTGTGCTTATGACACTCTTGTGTTTGATGACTTAAGCATAAATGTTTATATATCATTTGGGCTCGCTTTAAGTGAAATTATTAATATTAAATTAATTCAAGCCATGAGCTTTAAAACATCTAAAATAGTGGTCTTCAAGATTCTTAGAGTGATGGCAAGCTTTAAGGAAATTAGAAGGCATGCACCAAAATCTTTATCCTTGAATATGTCTTCATTTTTCTGGAATTTGATATGTCCAAATTTTGAGATGATGTGGCACACTAGTAGTGTTAATATTTGAAAAAGTTATAAGTTTAATAATTATTGAATTTCTATTTTTGGGCCAAGCATTATTGATTAAAAGTATAGACATCGGTATTTGATTTTTTAAAATTATTTAGGAATTATTTTTCATGAATTTCTTTTCATGGTCATTTAAGACACTTTTAATACTATCATAATATAAAATTATTTTAGTATACTTATATTCAATCTTTTGGCACAAAAATTCTCACAATACACTATAAAACCACTTTAGTCTAGAGAACTTTCATTGCAGCGTTGGGCGTGTCGACCCGACCCGACGGCTGGTCCATTCAAGCTTGAAGGATTTAAAAAATAAAATAAAAAAAGAATTGTGTGATAAACCCGAAATGGGCGAGCGAAGCCCAAAGGCCATAGGAAGAGCGCTGCTGAACGGAACAAGTGAGAAATCAGACAACAGCTGCTAAACGGAATAAGAGCGAAACAAGTGCTAACTCAGCCCACAGAGAAAGCTGAGCTGAACATGCATGAAATAAAGTGAACCAGGACCAAGTGATGTAATCTTGGTTAAGGAAGGGGGAGCCAACCCCAAACGGCTCGAGAGGCACATGAACCGAAAGTGTTATAGAGAGCAATCACAAAGACATTTGGATGATGTGGGACTAAAGTCCCATTCGATTGTCAAAAAGGTGGAAATGCAGGCATGATCGAACGTCTTAGATTAAGCCAGGTAAATTGCTGCATGATAACAGTAAATCGGCTAAGCAGGAGATTCGAACCCGAGCCAAATCTTCAAGAGGATGCAGAGCCACTACAGTAAGTTTCTATTTTAGTTGATTTTGGGACGCATTATTTTAATACATGCAGGACAACCAACACGTGATCAAATGGCCCAGATCAAGGCCTCCTAGATCCAATGGCCAGGATTGATCTCGAACGGTAAATTCGAGATTCAATCAGAAACGTCCATTTCAAGCTCCAAATCAAATGTTGAGTTCTTTTTGTCTGTTACCCCAACTGCTAGTTCATTTTAGAGCGTTGGGAGTGGATTTAAAGCACAAATTAAGCTTTGTAATTAGGGAATGATGAAGAACTCCTAGAGGTTATGATTGCTAAGATTTCAAAGCTTTCAAATCCCAATATCAAGCAATTCCAAATGCATACGGTGCTTCTAAAGTCACAAAGTGAAAGCAGCAAGAAGGAACCCAAAATTGGAGGTTTTTGCTTCAACTATTTTTCAGTCTTCATTCCTCCCTCTTTTTTGTATGATGTGTGCCTTATATTTCTCTTAAAATTGTCTTAAGTTTTGCCAATTTTTTTTGTATTTCTTTCTTTGAGGTAAGGGCATCCCGGCAATTATGCAAATGACTTGGGTTTTAGTTGAGCTCGAAAAAACTCAAGTAAGCTCGGAATTACTCGTAGGTAAAATCCCAAGTAGGTTTGAGGAAAACCGTTTTAAAAACCATGCTTGTAATTTGGTGATTTTAGTGGTTTTTCCCGACACCATCTGGTGGTGGAGGTAGGCTTGATTTTGAGTCGAAGCACATTAAAAATTTTTTGTGTACTATTTTTCTTATTCTTGCTTAAAAGATTTAAGTTTTAATTGAAACCAAAAATCAAAAAAAAATTTTATTTACCACAATTCACCCCCTCTTGTGGGATTACCTTAAGCACAAAGAACTTCAATTGGTATCAGAGCGAGGAATCCCAAATTACTTAAGGAAAATCACATGGGAGATCTGCTTGTGCTAAGAGAAGACTTTCTTATATTCATTGTGGTTTTGAGGTTTTTTGTTTTATGCCTTCCTCTTTGGTTGATATGAGTGCAACTTTGTATGAAGGTTTTTCTTCAATTCGGCCTCCCTTGGTTAAAGGAGAATTTTACTTATATTGGAAAAACCGTTTTAGAATATTTATTCAATCTATCGATTTAGAATTATGGGAAGTTATGACTAAGCATTGTGAACTTCCTAAACATTCTTCTACTAATGAAGTTAAGCCCTTTAGTGAGCTTAATGTTGAGCGCAACAAATGGGCTCATTTGAATGCTAGAGACTTGAATTATCTTCATTATAGAATTTCTCCTAATGAATTTACATAATTTTTGAATTTGCATACCGCATTTGATGTGTGGAAAAAACTCGAAGTAACTTCTGAGGGCACCTCACAAGTGAAAGAGACAAAGATTAGCATCCTCACCCATGACTATGAACTTTTAAGAATGAATCTTGATGAAAGTATTAAAAATATTTTTTTGAGATTTAATAACATTACAAATGTCTTGGCAAACCTTGGGAAGGCATTGTCAAATGATGACCTTGCAAGGAAAATTTTGAGAATCCTTCCAAAGGAACATGATCCCCTTACAACGACTATTAAAGTGCCTAAAGATATCAACAAACTTTCATTGGATGAAGTCCTTGGGGAACTTCTCATTATCGAAATAGAGATGTAAAGGAGACTTACGGAAGAGGCTTCTACAAGCAAGTTAAAGCATGAAAGGAAGAAGGAAGAACCCATGGCCTTCAATGCTACGAAATGTGATTCAGAATCAACTTATACCTTTTTCACGGATTTGGAGGATGAGGTAAGCTTTCATATTAATGGTTAGCAAAAAGTTTTCTTAATAGGAAATGGAAGAAGATGAGCAATAAGGAGAAGAAGAGGCCACCAACTTGTTTCAAGTGTGGTCAAACCGGTCATATTAAATCAGAATGTCCAAAACTCGAGGACAGGCATATGAAAGATGAGAAGAAGGAGAACTTAAAGAAAAAGAAAGCTTTCCAAGCTACATGGAGTGCTTTCAAAGATTTAGATCTTTCAAGCTCAATAAGAGGAGAAGAAGGGATGATTTGTTTTATGGCTAATGAGGCATCTTCAATATCTTCAAGTGAAGAAGAAGAAGAAAATGAGGTAAGAACTGGGACAAGAGATATTTTAGAAAGTAATTATGTTGAAATTATGAATGCATTGACTTCTTTAATGAGTTCTTTTAAAAAATTGAAAAAGGCTTACAAAGAAAAAGTTGAATTACTTGATTTTGTTATTAAACAAGATGAAAAGAAAAGAATAAAAAATCAACATATATATGATGAAAATACTTCCCTTTTCATTCAGAATACTTCTTTAAAGCATGATATTTTACTTTTGAAAAAAAAAATACAATTTTTTAGCATGTTAGAGTAAGAAAAACTTCACATACTTCTTATACTTCACATGCTTATTGTTCTTCACATGTCTTCAATTTTGAGAAACCCAAATACATAAGCATGCCTAGGCCATCAAATATTGTTTTTTTTTATTGTTGTAAACTTGAACATACTATGAAAAATTTCTTTTTTAGAAGAAATATGTATGCACACAAACAAAATTTTAGATGGATTGTTAAGAATGAGAAATGCAAGCTCCATTTAGTGCTCAACCCTTGCTTACTTGGGTTCCTAAGAGTAGAACTTAGAAGACTCGAAGAAAAGGTCTCTAAAATATTTGGAGACATTCTACGATAGGTCTAAGACATTTAGAAAACTTCAAGTGGTATGCTTCTAATTTAGATTTTACACCTTATATAGTAAAGATCAAAAGGAAAATCAAAATCCACATCTTGGGTATTCATCTACTAAAAAACATATAGAGTCTTTAATCTAGAATTTCTTAGGGTAGAGGAAACAATATATATTGTGTTTGATGAGTCTATCCAACTAATTAGTGAGAAGCATTTAGAAGATGAAATAAAAGTATCAAAACATAGATTTGAATAAGTACGAAAGAAAATTAGAAAATATAGAAGTAAAAAAAATAAAAGAAAGCAATTTACCTAGAGGATGGAAATTTGTAACCTCACATCCAAAGGATTTGATCATTAAGAGATTATTTGCTAATTATTTAGAATTATGTTTTGGAAGTACAAAAGAAGAAATATGTAGAGAATTTGAAGATCTTATGACTAAGGAATTTGAAATGAGCATGACGGATGAGATAAATTTTATTTTCTTAAGATTATAAGTAAGACAACAACTTCAAGACTATGATTTAGAAGTCACACATATACCATTTTGAATTGATAACACTAGTACATTAGCATTAGCCAAAGGTTAAGTTCATCATTCTAGGATTAAGCACATAGATGTTAGATATCACTTTATTAGATACCTAGTGACTAAAGGATTAGTAGTATTAGAGTATGCTCCCACTAAGCTTAAATTGATTAATTTTTTTACCAAACCTTTACCATTGGAGAAATTTCAAACATTAAGGGAAAAATTAACAATTTTAGTCATTTTTTAGGGTTCACTCCCTTTTGACAGTGTCAGAGGGGGATAATAGTTAGGAGTTAGGGAGAGCATCAAGATAGGAGGAGTATTATAATTTTTAATTTTCTCTATACAAATTTATTTCTATTTTATTTGTCACATCTTTGTATTTATAAAAAAACATTCATATCTTGTCGTCATCAAAAGGGGGAGATTGTTACACTCTTGTGTTTGATGAGTCAAGAATAAATGTTTATATATCATTAGGCTTGCACTAAGTGAACTTATTAATATTAAATTAAGTCAAGCCATAAACTTTAAAATGTCTAAAATAGTAGTCTTCAAGACTCTTGGAGTGATGGCAAGCTTTAAGGAAATGGAAGGCATGCACCAAAATCTTTATACTTGAATATCTCTTCATTTTTCATGAATTTGATATGTTCAAATATTGAGATGATGTGGCACACTAGTAGTATTAATATTTGAAAATGTTATAAGTTTAATAATTTTTGAATTTTGATTTTTGGGCCAAGCATTATTGATGAAAAGTATAGACATCGGTATTTGATTTTTTAAAATTATTTAGGAATTATTTTTCATGAATAGGACACTTGTAATACTATCATAATATAAAATTATTTTGGTATACTTATATTTGAAATTTTGGCACAAAAAATTCTCACAAAACACTATAATACCACTTTAGTCTCGGGAATTTTCACTGTAGCGTTGGGCGAGTCGACCCAACCTAATGGCTGGTCCGTCCAGGATTTAAGGATTTAAAAAATAAAATAAAGTAAGAACTATGTGATAGATCTGAAAGGGGTGAGCGAAGCCCAAAGGCCTTTTGAAGTGCACTGCTGAACGGAACAAGTGAAAAATCAGCCTGTAGCTACTGAACGAAACAAGTACAAAACAAGTACTAACTCAGCTCGCAGAGAAAGCTAACCAACACATGCACGAAATCAAGTCGACCAGGACCAAGTGATGAAATCTTGGTCGAGGAAAGGGGAACCAACCCCAAACGGTTCGAGAGCCCCATGAACCGACAGTGTTATAGAGAGCGATCGCAAGGACATTTGGATGTTGTGGGACTAAACTCCCATTCGATTGTCAAAGAAGGCGGAAGGGCAGGCGTGATAGGACGACTTAGATTAAGGAAGGTAAATTGCTGCATGATAACAGTAAATTTCTATTTTTGTTTATTTCTGAACACATTATTTTAATATATGCAAGACAACCAATGCACAATCCAATGGCCCAGATCAAGGCCGCCTAGATCCAATGGCCAGGATTTATCTTGAATGTTAAAGTCAAGATTCAATCAGAAACGATCACTTCAAGCTCTAAATCGAACGGTGACTGCTTTGTGTCCGTTACCCAAACAGCTAGTTCATTTTAGAGCAATTAGGAGTGGATTTAGAGCTCAAATTAAGCTCTATAAATAGGGAATGATGAAGAACTCCTAGAGGATACCATTGCTAAGATTTCAAAGCTTTCAAATCACAATATCGAGCAATTCCAAGCGCATACGGTGCTTCCAAATCGCAAAGTGAAAGTTGCAAGAAGGAACCCCAAATTGGAGGTTTTTGCTTACTCTATTTTTCAATCTCTATACCTTCATCTTTTCAGTATTGTGTGTGCGTCAACTTCTCTTAAAATTGTCTTGAGTTTTGCCAATTCTTTTATTTCTTCCCTTGGGATAAGGGCATCCCGATAATTGTGCAAAAGCCCAAGGTTTGAGTTGAGCCCGAAAAACTCAAGTAGGTTCAGGATTAGTCGTAGGTAAAATCTCAAGTAGGTTGTAGGTGAACCATAAGAAAAACCTTGCCTGTAATTTGTTGATTTTAGTAGTTTTTTCCCGGCATTGTTTGGAGGTGGTCGTAGGCTCGATTTTGAGTCGAAGCACCTTAAAAATCTTTTGTGTACTATTTTTCTTATTCTTGCTTAAAAGATTTTGGTTTTAATTGAAACTGAAAATCGAAAGAAAATTTTATTTACCACAATTTACCCCCCCCCCTCTTGTAGGATTATCTTAAGCACAAAAAACTTCAGTGTTGTTTAATGTGATTTTAGGCTTAATTGAATCTTTATATTCTATGGTATTTAAAAAAACACATATTAGGAATCCTCTAGGCAATAGCGACTTGCACCAACATGCTTGCCCAATCCTAAGCAAAATGTAGACCTGCAAGCTTGGCATCATACTCTACTTAGCCAAAAATGTAGTGCAAGAGAATGGATATATGGCTAAAAGGTCAACATGGGCTATGCCTGCATGAACCTTCAATAAGAGAATTCTTGAGAAACTTAGAGAAATTGTCTACAACAAGTTTCCTCTAATCTGATTGAGAAAAAACTTCTTTGTTAGGTCAACAAGCTAATAGGCTTCAATAGTTTCCTCATACCTAGATAAAGCTTATTAATTGATCTAACTTGATGGTAGGTGCCTTGGACTAAACTCTAACACAAGGCTCTTTCTTAGCTTCCAAAAGATTTGACAAGCTACAAAGAATGGCCGAGGCTGTTTTTTTGGTTAAAGCTAATAAAGTCAAGCAACCTTATCTCAACATGAAGCCTTGTTAGAATGAGCTTTACTTTTTTCTTTTTTTGTGTCTGAAGAGATTGGGAAGGGTGGTGGTGAAGAGAGTGCATTACTCATTTTGCATGGTTGTTCATTTGGGGCAGAAGGGAATATGACATTGTAGTGGTGTCCACACAATCATGGGAGTTTGGGTAGACTAGATTGAATTTAAATTGTTATTTTTTTTAATAAAATTAGGTTGTCTATTATATCAATGAACAATATTTGTTAAAATCATAGTTTTTTTTATGAATAGTTAAGAGTGCACAAAATGAACATTTTTTACTAATTTGGACTATTACTTTGCCCTTTTTGCACTCAATGGATCACCCATATAAAGCATAACCACCAAAGTGTATCCTTTGGCATTAGCCACCTAAGGCATTACTCTATTTCAAATTTTTTTGGGCCATCTTCAGGAGCAGGCAAATTGCCTATTCAATCTCTTCATAAGGGGGATCAACCTTATTCAACTTAAGGTTTGACTGAAAGCTCATGGGATGCACTACAATAATGTGTACTTTACATAGATGCCTTCTTGTCCCAATAACTTAAAAAATGTGGGTTGACATTGCCAAACCCAAGTCTAAATTGAGCTGGATGGACAGTGATTGAGAATCTATAATCTATTGAGCTTGGTGCATTTTAGCAATTTGATATCAAAAATTTAGAAGGCAAATGCAAAGACAAGTCGAAGACATTAAACTCCATTGGTAGGGTTCAACTGTTAGATCAACACAAGCGCAATCCTTTGGATTAAGAAGCCATTTGAGCAAGTTAAGGAGGCCTCTAAGTCACTTCCTCTTGTTGGCACCCAACTACTAATGATCTAAAGCCTATCGAAGGGCGATGGCACCTTTTCAATAGAAGTGGAGCACAAGAAAGTGCTTATTTAAAGCCATTTGTGTTTTAAAATAATTTAATTATTCGATTTGAATATTATTTAAAAGCATTTAAATATTATTCAAATTAAGATTTGCATTCTTATTGATATTGGTCAAGTGTCATAGATGTATTTAAAAAATGACTACATAACCTCTTCATTACATTTCTCAAAAAACATTCTAAATAAATATTATGATATTTCTCGAAACTTTATTAGGTAATGACTAAATAATTCAATTTAAACTAGAATAAATGTGTCACAAAATGAAGAATAAATAAACTTTCATATTAGAAATATATCTAATGAACAATATAAAGTGAGATTCCCATCATTAAAAAGAGCTCAAGAGTAATGCAAAGTTAATCTAAGTTTTCAAACTAAAGTTTAATTCAAAAAATCATTGTAGCATAGATAATAATTTTTACATTTCCTGTCCAGAATAATTTTGAACCCATAAATTGAAAACAAGAAAAGTAAAATTTCATTTAAAAAAATACTATTATTTTCCACAAAAATTCAGTTATCATTATACAATTTAATCATAAAAGATATTTCATAAGTACTTGTTTGTTTACAATTGATTATCATCAATCTCAATTTGACTTAATTCTAATCTAAGATCATCATAAAAATGTTCAATTCAAACTTTGAACTTAGCTTTAGCTGTAAATGTGTTCTTGAAATTCTTTATGCTTAAAGTAAACCCACAAGAATGGGTGTGAATTGTGGTAAAAAAAATTTTGAGATTTTCTTTCAATTTTTAGTGTAAATTAATGCTTAAATCTTTTGACCAAAAATAAGAAAGAGCAGTAAAATAGTACACAAAAGATTTTTAAGGTGGTTCGACTCAAAATCGGGCTTACATCCACCAACTAGCGTAGGGAAAAAGCCACTAAAATCACCAAATTAAAAGCGACGTTTTTCTTACGGCTCACCTCAAACATACTTGGGATTTTACCTACGGCTAATCCTGAACCTAATTGAGTTTTTTAGGGCTCATCTCAAGCCTCGGGCTTTTGCATAATTGCCACGATGCCCTTACCCAAATGAAACAAATACAAAAATTGGCAACAAAGTACAAACTTTAGACAATTTAAAAGAAGTATGAGGCACACTCAGTATAATAAAAATTCCAAGGAAAAACTAAAAAGAGGGAGAAATAGAAATTGAAAATAGTTGATGCAAAACCTCCAATTTTGGGTTTCTTCTTGTAACTTTCACTTTCTTGGTTTATAAGCACCGTATACATTTGAAATAGCTCAAAATTATTATTTGAAAGCTTTGAGAACTTAGAAATGGTAACATCTTGGAGTTCTTCATCTTGTTTTTGATTGAATCCCATTTTATCTTTCGAGATCAATCCAGGACGTTGGATCTAGGAGGCCTTGATTTGGGCCATTGGATCACGCATAAGTTGTCCTGCATGTATTAGAATAATGTATCCATAACATACATGAATTAGAAACTTACTGCAATGGTTCCGTGTTCCGCATCGTCTTTCAAATCTGCCTCAAGTTCGAAGCTCTTGCTTGTCATTTTATTGTTTACTTGCAGTATTTTACCTTGCTTAACCTAAGCCGTCGGATCACACCTGCCATTCAACCTTCTTTGACAATCAAATGGGAATTTAATCCCATATTGCCCAAATTTATGTTGTGATTGCTCTCTATAAGGATTTCAATTCGCATGTCTCTCGAGCCGTTTGGGGTTGGCTCCCCCTTCCTTGACGAAGATTTGATCAGTTAGTCCAGGTTGACTTGATTTTGCACTATTCTGATGCTCCCCCTTACGGGTCTATCGAATTATTTGTATTTTATTTTTTAAAATCCCTAAAGCCTGGATGAACCAGTTGTCGAGTTGGGTCGACCCGCCTAAATGTGGCATTGAAAAAATACCGAGACTAAAGTGGTTTTATAGTGTTTTGTGAGAACTTTTGTGCCAAAAGTTTGAACATAAGTGTACCAAAATAATTTTATATTATGATAGTGTTGCAAGTGCCCTAAGTGAATATGACAAGAAATTCATGTAAAATAATTTCTAAATAATTTTTTAAAATTAAATACCAATGTCTATACTTTTCATCATTAATTCTTGGCCCAAAATTTTAGATATTAATACTACTATTGTGCCACATCATCTGAAAAATTTTGACATATCAAATTCACGAAAAATAAAGAGAAATTCAAGTATAAAAAATTTTAGTGTCTTTAATTTCCTTGAAACTTGCCCATGACTCCAAGAGCCTTGAAGATCACTATTTTAGAAATTTAAAGTTCATGGCTTGACTTAATTCAATATTAACACAATTATAGTAAGCCCATATGAGATATTTATAAACATTTATGCTTGACCCATCAAACACAAGGGTGTAATAGAGGATATGTTTAAAATGACAATTGGTTTAGATGGTTTAGAAAAGTTAAATATAATCACATAATATTTGAATAGGAAGTTGCTAATTATAGAAATTCTATATTTTGATAGAGGAGAAGAAAAAACAAAAAATATAAGGTATTGAAAAGGACTTAAGGTGCTACAATCTTAATGAAGATGTGTTAAGTACATAGAGTGTAATAGTATCAAAAAGTTTTATATAATACACATCATTTGGTGGGGTTACTGACTATTCTTAATATTAAAGCTGATTAATTATTAGTTTTTATGTGATAAGGTAGTTTATTATTGAGGTTATACAAGCGTATGTATGATTGCATTTTAAATGGTTATTTGATATTTTTTTATTTATGAAGTATATGAATATGTATGAAACTTCCATTTACTTATCTTTCATGCTAGTGAATGCATATACTTGATACAAAAAATGTTCACAAAACTAGGACTTAGCTACATTTCAAGGGTTGTGTGCCACTACAGGTAATGCCCTTGCACATCTTAAAAAATTATAAAATTTTCTTTTTTTTTGCCTTCACTTTATAATTATTTGCTCATACTTTATTTGTCCTTTTAAAATTAAATGATAATTTTATTTTTGTATATGGTTGTTTCTTTCTAAGAATGATTTATCCTTATTGTTTATCAAATGTTGTCACATTTAAGCAACATATTTTGACAACACTTTCAACAATGCATTTCTAGTGTAATAGATATACTTAGTAGATGATTTAAATGTGTTTGGCAAAACCTATGTATTTTTTTGTTAGAATAATTGTTATTAGATTTTTGTTATTATAAATAGAAGCCAAAAATAGTGTGATCGTACTAAACTAGTGATCTTCATAGATTGGATTAACATTTGTTGCATATGATTACCTCATTTGGTGCTTCTCTAGGCTTTGTGAAGGAATGTTAAAATTGAATTAATGTTATGTAATTAATCCAAAATCCATTTGGTACCTATTTTGAAAGTTTAGATTATTTTTTCTCTTCGTCTTGTAGGTTAATCAATACACTTGACTTATGCAAACGTAATACCGAACAAATAATATTATTTGTACATGCAATTCATCATTTGCCTTCCTTTATGAAGTGGTGTAATGTTGTCATCACAACTCTTAATGGAATATTAGACCATGAGGAAGCTATGAGGCAAAATGTTGGTGGTTAAGTTCTTGGATTTTCCACAAAGAGTTGGTTTTTCTTGTGTGTGTTAAGGGCCATCAGGAAGGTAAAACCTAGTAATGGTGTCATGCTTCATTCAGGTCGTTGGGTTCTACTTATAAATGAAATGCATGAACTAATTCTTGATTTAATCATCAAAACTACGTAACACTAAAATATTGCATTTTATGTTGTCATTGGTGTGAGATAAATTATTATATATATGTCGTATAAGAAAGGTAATGTATTTAAATAAAGCAGTTATACCTACGAATATTTTGAATAGAAGTGGAGTACAAGAAAGTGCTAATTTAAAAGCATTTACATTTTAAAATAATTTAATTATTCAATTTTAATACTATTTACAAAACATTCAAATATTATTGAAATTAAGATTTGTATTTTTTTTTGATATTGATAAGGTGTCGTAGATGTATTTAAAAAATGACAACATAACATCTTGATTACATTTCTCAAAATAACATTCTAAATAAATATTATGATATTTTTTTTGAAACTTTATTAAGTAACGACTAAATAATTTAATTTAAACTAAAATAAAGGTGTCGCAAAATAAAGAATAAATGAACTTTCAGATTAAAAATATATATAATGAACAATATAAAATGGGATTATCATCATTAAAAAGAATTCAAGAGTAATTTTAACCCCATGCTAAAATAAATATATCTAGTGAACAACACCTATGCAGAATAATTTTAACCCCACACATTGACAACAACAAAAGATAAATTTCATTTAAATATATTCCATAAGTACTTGTTTGTTTACAACAGATATTGTGTGGATTTAGTAAATCTAAAAAATAGAAACTAAAATAAGCAAAATCAGTCATCACATATTTTATTAGTAAAACTTAATAACAAAAAGCTAAAGGAGATATTATTAGTCTTAAAAGATAAAAATAGCAAATATCGATATCATGTAAAAACAATAACTAATAATATCATGGAATATAAAACTAAAAAAATTTCATTAAAGTTAAGTGGGTTTTTTCCAAAAATTTCTCGATATTTTAGTATCATAGTATCTAATATATATATATTAAGATATTTTTTTAATAATTAATATGGGACAATTCATTTCTAAATTCTTATAGACTTGTTAACAAAATTAATAATATTGCTTTTTCAATTCACTCATCTCCCTCATCAAGTGTTATATTATATTGAAGGCTTTGGTGCTCTTTCATTTCTCATGGAACCTTTTATTTTATATTCAAGGCTTTGGTGCACTTTCATTTCTCGCAAGGTCCAAGTTCACTTCGCGGACGGTAGTCCGGGTTGTCGCCAACATCAGATCCTTCACTGAGTCTGAGAGGCAGTTCTCCATGGATCCTTCCCAGATTTCTTTGTCAACATCCAAGGTGATCATGCTTCAAGTATTTTACGAGAACAGGAAAATGGGTAAATCTCCCACAAAATGGCATTTCTAATCCTTTTCATCATTGAAGCCCTCCTATGTAGTTTGGCTTCATCCCAGATTAGTGCATCTTTCTATCTAAAGATACAGTGTAGTGATATGGTTTCTTGATTTAGGTTTTGGGGGTGCATATAATCTTTCCCTTTGCTGGTTAGTCATTTTTCTTTAGGGATAGTTTTGTTTGAATCGACTTGAAGAAGTTGTTGAATAATTCGTACGTAGTATTTGAGAGAGATAGGTTTTAAGTATGCGTTGGCCTCGGGCAATTTTTTTAAGCATTTCATAGATTTTTTTCGTTGCATATATGGATGCAAGGAATCACTGGAAGATATTTTTTCAGAGGATTAAACAGTGGCATAGTAGGGATCAAAATGGCGGAACTTGTTATGAAGATGTTGTTTTTTATGGTAGAAAACTAATCAAAAGAAAGATGAGCTGGTGCACGATGCTTAATTAATTTAGTCTTCATATAGAATTGTTGTGAAAAAGGATATAATTTTGTTGTTTATCCCCCTTTCCCATGGTACTCCAGTGGAGGAGGGCACCTTGATCTTCGTCGTAAGCTGCTGTGTAGTAGTGAGAAGATCTTGAAGGGTGTTTAAGGGTTTGAAATTACAGCGAAAGAAATATTGACTATGTATTTAATATGGATTTGGTAGAGCAGTTGTTCTTAAAAGACTCTACAAGGTGGGCAAGAGATCGTAGAGCTGGTTCTGATGGATTCTTGTTGAGAGCAATAGTAGTTAATAATCTAAAAGCTAGCAGGAGTCCATCAAAGCTATTTTTTATGTATAATGTAGCACTAATTCTAAATATGTTTTGTAATTTTATAAAACATTTTTTGTATTATGACTATTATTTTAAATATAATAGATATTTCATGTAGTTTGATCTTAAAAAAATGAAACTTTGTAAGAAGGGTGATAAAAATTTTACATAAATAATTAGAAAGTAGGAACATAGCTAATATTTATATTGACATTTTATGGAACATAGATCTAAAATGGTTGTTTGTTAGTCTCATTTTGTTTGGATTATCTATGATGATATTAACTTCACAAAAAGATCTTATCAATGGAATCATTGAATTCACTTGATGTTTTCTACTAAAGTCTCATATAAAACATATAATAATCAAAGTTTTGTCACCACATAAGTTTGCATCGTGCTTCTTTGATCCATTGGCTTTTTGCATGAGAACAGTTTGTTAAAGTGTGTGGGTAAAGAGTCAGGAAGTGAGAACCAACCAAATTGTTATTGCATGTGCTAAAAGAGTATGACTGCAAGGAAGATGTACTTGGTTAACTTTCAAAGAAAAATATGATTGTTGAATTTAAAGATTTCAATTCAATTCCTAAGATCATAAAAAATTATGGAGCATTATTTGAAATACCAACTACACTACACATGATTAAATTATTATTAATAATAAAATAGTATACTTTAATAACAAAAATTAGACTAAGTTAAATCTCAAATTAAATAATATTTTTTAATCTTAATATAAACTATATTCTTTGAAGTCATCTAGTTTATAGAGATTAAATATAAATATAAATATCATAATACAACAAAATTCATATCCTCCAATGGCTTCATGATAGTCTTTTTTTCTTTATTATTTTGTAAAATTAAGATTTGAACTAAATTTAACTTGAATTTTCTAAACCAACATCAAATAAAACTATTTGATAGTTAGGTTATATCTATGACTATTATATGTAAAATTAACAATATTAAATCAACTAAATATTTGTCTTGAAGTTGACTAACATTCACCCACCGAGTAAACTTGAGATCATATAATAAGGAAAAAGAAATAAAAAAAATGGCAAAGAAGAGAACTTACTCAAAGACAGCTTATCAGAGAAGACATCTTGGCTTAAGGACAAAACTTTACTAACTTAAGTGGTTTGATTTGTGAAAGAGATGATTTAAAGGGGTTAGAGAAAATAAGAAAGATAAGGGAATGGATCAAGTTAACACTCAACAATCTTATTCAAACAATTTCTATAAAATAACTATATTTAGAGATAGTCATCTGTATGATTCGCATCATCCTCCTACAAAATATGTCTTCAATTTGCATATCCTTTCCCCAATATGTGCCCATAATTTGGGTTTCTTGTTTTTCTTTTCGTGAACAATGGTCCAACAATAATAACATTTAATTTTGATTCATTTCTTAGCAAAATATTATCAAACAAGTGCCTTTTGCTACTTCTTTATTGAAATGAAAACTCTTAAAAGATTAGTTTTGTTTTTTACAACTATTTCTTGAATTACTTCATCCTTTTTATCCTCAAAATATCAAAAATTTTCTAAATAACTTTTTATAATTCATTTTTATTATCACATAAAGTGCATTTAACGAAAAAGCTTTTTAAATAAAATAAGTTTCAAAAGCTTGTCTTTATTTGTAAAAATCATTATCAAATAAAAACTATTTGAAGAATTCATTATCAAGAGCTCTCAAACCTTAATGCTATTTTAAAGTAATCTTTTGACATAACCGACAAAACCCCCCTTTAATCCCTAATACCATATGAATTTATGTTATGGGTTTCATATTGCTCATGCCATTTTCCTTACTCTCTCTTTCATTGTGCATTGTCTTCCTCACAAAAATAGGGATGTAAAGAAACGCAACAATTCTTCACTTAGACGTTTACAAAGTGAGAGCAATCGTGATGGATAAGAACATGATTGACCATGAGGGAAGAATGCTATAAACCATTTTCACAATAGATTTATATCATAGATTTGCTTGCTTTGCATTTTCCAAATTGCAATCAATGTTGACTTGATTATCGTGCTTTTTTGTCCACTACATTTTGTTACTTGTTTGCCATTGTTCTTACATTGTATCAAATGGAGATTGTTGCTGTTGTTGTAGGAATGCTATAATACTAATTTGAGAGTGTTTCGAAAGAGTGTGGAGGACATTTTGCTTTACACACATTAGTTTGGAGGACATTTTACTTGTTGATTTGAAGGGTTGATTATGGGGGCTTAATGATCTTAATCTACATGCATCTATTATAGATATTTAGAACTTTTTGGAATACACTTACATTAATATTTTTTGTCTTCTATAGCATAAACATTATATGTTCAAAAGTTTAGAGACTTTCTTTCATGCAATATTGTATGTGAAACTTTTGTTAACAATATATTAATTTGTATTGTAGTATATTGATTGTTCATATACTATGTGCTTATTTTTTATCTATTGCCTGATACTTATATAACCCTAGCAATAATGATTCCAAGAGGTTTTAATTTACCTTTGAGTAATTTTTTTCTTAAATACTAATCAAGATAAAGAAACGAAGCCTTATGAGAAAAAAATTGTATGAGCTTAGCTACTTATACATCATTATACATACATTACATTAACATGTTTGTGATATAAACTATTTAAAATCATAGTTTTGCATATGATGGTTTATTAATAGTGATAAAAAATGATTAACCTGATTTTCTAACAAATTGTGTGTGTCTATTATCTAACTTTCCAACAATACATTTGTGTATATTACATTCATTGATGTTTAATATAACTTTCTTATGATCATTAATTTGTTAGAGTTTATTATAATTATAAACATGTATTATATTTATGTAGTTCAAACTTAAAGATAAATATATTATGCAAGGTATCAATATTAGCTTTTTAACTATAATTTTGCACTTCTTATTTTTTATAAAAATATCATGTATATTTTTTTTCTAAAACTCTTCAAACCTAACTTTGTTCTCCTATTTATTTTCTCAAACCAAGCCTTGTCATCACTTTACTTCATCCTTATACCTTAAGGCTATTATCATTGTCACTACTTTAAACAATCCAAGCTAATTGCCACCCAAACTAATCATATTATCTCTACTAATGTTAAGATCATTATTTTTTATCTTCTAAGCTCATCCCAAAACTTCTATAGCTATTATATATTCTCATATTATGTAAACTTATTGATCAAATGCCAAACAATGAACGTTATTTTGAGCCTTATCTTTCATCTTATTATATGCACAATGATACTATTGAAGACGTTCATTCCTTTTTTGCTAATGACATATTAAAACATAAGAGCTATCTATCCCTAAAAAGAGCTATATTCTTTTGCTTATCTTCAGCTTACACACGTTATCCTTATAGATGAGATCATAATTATATTTTTTTGAACCAATGTCTCGTTTATTTTATAAATGTATTTATATTATTTATGTTTGAAAACCTTTTGTTTGAATTTAAGTCATACAAATGAGGAGTTTATTCGTAAAACAACAAGAAATTGATATAATCAAAATTTAGTTAGAGTAAAGAAAATTGTAAAAAAATCCTATTTTATTATAATTTTGGATCAAGATTGGGCTTATATACTATATTAATTTATAAGTTTGGTTATGGGTTAGGACTAGTCCAAGATTTTAATTCTTCATAATTTATGTTATTAAAAAAAGAATACCACTTTAAAAAAATAAAATTATTTTTTCTTGCAATCTTCTCCAACAATAATTTTTGTTGGCTCAACTGAAAGCATAAAAATGTAACATCTAACTTATGGGTTATATTCCCCATTTATGTTTATAATTCAAACCTTTACATTTAAACAATATTAATAAGCAAAACTTTAAAAGTGTACCAAATAATTTATGTAAAATTGTCCAAAAATCATTATTCAAAAGAAATATTTTATCTATAAGTAAAATTAGATAAAGCAAAAGATTATCTAAGATTGTTCAAGAATATAACAAATTTAAATATTAGAAAAAAAAATTCATTGGTTGACTAGGACCATGCATGGGGAAGGGCCAAAGTTGGCGTCATAACAAGGCTTCTCCTTATTTTCCCAAGAAAAACTTTAATAGTAGAGTTGGCTATGAAGTTTATTTTTGGGATAAGTTTAACATTTCATTTATTTTTTTTGTTAATTTGTTCAATTTCTTTAATCGAACGATGGCGACAAAATCTTCTTGTTTGTTTTACACATTGTTTAACGGCAACACTGTCTAACGATCTGTTAAACGTTCGTCTTTTTTTATTTTTTTCTTTTATCTAATTTTATAAAGATAAAAAACAAAGCGCTATATAATTCTAGTAGAAAAAAAGAAAATTTTAACAAATGTTCAGCATATTTTTATGGTTAAAAAATAAGTTATTTATATTTTTTTTGAACTTAAAGTCATGCAAATTATGTTTTGTTATACCTTTTGACTTCTTTATATTTGACATCTATATAAATTAAAATTTATGTAACATCTACTGTGTTTTACATGTGAGTTTATAATTTCTAATAAATCGAAAAAATAATTTATATTATTAAATAATATTATATGATACTGTAAGATAATAGTTTTAAACCAACCGATATTTAATCCCAACTCAATTTTAGGTTTGTTTGGATCAAAGGTTAATGGTCAAAGTTGTACATAGTCACATAAAACTAAATTTAAAGATTTTTTATGATAAAATAAAATTGTTAGACATAAAGACTAACAATTATATATATGATAATTTGTTCATTTTTAAAGACTAATTAAATTAAATCTTATATGACACAAATTATCCAAAAAATAATCTAGTTTTAGTTAAAGAAGAATTTTATAGTAACATTATAAAATTTATTTAAAATCATCATTGTTCGTTTAATTATATTTCCATATTCAAATAATAAACTCATCAATTTCTGTAACTTAATATCCCTCTAACAAAAGACACCTCCTTTTCCACTCTCCTCAGTTAACATAAAGCTTCAGCATCCATCACTTCAGCAACTCTTCTTCTTCCAAATATGCAGTAGTCTTTATCCTGTGCATCACTTCAGCAACACTTCTTCTTTCATATATGTAGCAGTCTTTATCCTGTCCATCACTATTCTTGCCACTTCTCTTTCCCTCTACCATTTCTCCAGAGAGCCTACACACAATGGGGAAGCTCTACCTCTGGGCTCATCTATGGCAGGGGAAGTCCCTGCGGTTGAAGGAGAAGAGAGCACATTTCCATCCGTAAGGAAAGTAACGCCTGTTGTATCTCCGATCAGCTACAATTGGAGTAAGTTGTGAGTACGCTTCTTCCATACTTTTATTCGTCGAGGATAATAGCAGCATCCTTGTTTTTGACGTGGACGAGGAGCTGGGCATCAATCGGAAAGCTCAATTGAGTGGGCTTGGAAAAATATGGGAGCAAAAGACTTCATTTTCTGGGATTGCTTCTTTTTTTGCTCATCGCACTCCGAAGAATGCCTGTTTGCATTGCTAAAGGAAGAATTTGAGCATACTCCGACAAAGGATTATGCCCAGAGGTTGATGAGAGCATCTTTGGACATATCAGTAAGAAAGAATGTCATCGATTGGATGATGAAGGTGGATTCTTCTTTTCGTTATCCCCCTTTTTCGATTATTTTTGTCTTCTTTGACAGTTACAGTTCCTCTCTTTTAGTATTTGTTAGGATATTCTGCACACGATTTACCTTTCAGTTCGCATCAATTTGCTTCTTGTAAAAGATGCAACAACATTTCTTTTTATCTGATTTCTTTTACCCTTCTCAACACTTTTTTGGCTCCTTTATGGTTGATTGAATAGATTTTGGATGAAACTTTGCAAGTTCATGCCTATTACAGCTTTGGGCCTCTGAGTGCCTTCTTATTTGTAAATTATCTGGATTACTTCATCTCTGCATATGAGCTCTCAGTAAGAACTGTGCCATATGAGTTTGTTGGGATCTATATGTCGAATACTTGTAGAAATGTCTAAATGCAACTGGTATTTATTTTCTTTCAATCGTTAATAATAAAGCGATTTCAATTCTTTTTGTAGAATGGGAAGGCTTGGATGATCCAATTGCTAGCCATTGCCTGCCTATCTTTGGCTACCAAGATGGAGGAAACTGAAGTCCTTATCTCTTGATCTACAGGCAAACCTTCTTCTTGAATGCTATTTTTTCTCCTAATTGCTACATTTGACTCGACGCATTATATAGATCGGCAATGCCAAGTACGCATTTGAAGCAAAGACTATTCAAAGGATGGAGCTTTTGGTACTGAGCACACTTGAATGGAGAATGCATTCTCTGACACCTTTCTCCTTTATGGACTACTTTGTCCATAAGTATAATAATGGCAGTCCCCCAAAGCAATCTGAAATCAACCATTGCGTTGAGCTAATTTTAAATACATGCAGAAGTTGGTTTGCTTTATTCTATTGTTATGGAATCATTTGCAAATCAAAAGTGAGCTCTTGTAATCCTTTTATGTAAACATCAATGCAGAAAAATGTCTTATAGAATTCAAGCCTTCAGAGGTGGATGCTACTATTGCACTTTCTATCTTGGGTAATGTTAACAAACTGTTAATAGACAACGTCTTGAACCATTGTGCCTACATGGAGAACGTAAGCTAATTCATTATGTATATTTCAAACAATATATGCTTTGGAATTTTGATTCCTTTGTTCAATATAGGACAAAGTAATGAAATGCTACTAAGTAATACAAGACATGTGGCTGGTGGAGATAAGGTGTTCTTTGGTTTCCAAGGTACCACAAACTCCAGTAGGTGTTCTGGATGTCACATGCCTAAGCTACACTAGTGCTGAAACCACGACTTGTTCAAGGTCAAATTCTTAGAGTTGTGTAGTAATAAAGAGGGGAAGGCTGAACTATCCTTCAGTATGAGCGTGTAAGAGATGTGTTGTCTGCTGTTTTGAAGTTATCCTAGTACTTGAGATGTCTTTTTAGGTTTGTTGTAGAAGAGTCTTTTGTATGCAGGGATATTTTATAGAAAACCATGGATGAAGCTCTGCAAAGAAGATCATTTAACTATAGCAAGTGCACGAAATATTGAACAACCTGGTTAGCAGTGACCATGAAAATGGGTGAAAAGTGGCACTCATGAAAGTAGTAAGAGTCAAAGTGATCCCAAGTTTCCAGACACAAATCTACTAACAACGCTCACTCCTTGTTTACATCTAGTCGTATCGCACTCTATGTAGGCAAATAAAGTGTAGGGGATGCTTATTGCACCGCTGGCACTTCCACCCTAGGTTTTGATTGCACAGTCATACATAACATAGAAATCGCATTCGAAAAGGAGAACTGCGAGAGTGGTCAAAATCATTTTCCTTTTTCCATAAACCAGTCAAAGAAATGTGTTTCCACATAGAAAACCAGTTCTTCATCTTTTTGGTTTGAAGAAACTACGGAGAGCCCCGAAAACAAAACAAAAAAATGGCAGATAAGGATTCTCGGAAATGATGGGAGCTCAATTAAAACTGACACAAAAGAAAACCGTTTTATAAAAATATAAAGTGGAATAGGAAACTCGTGATGAAGTTTCCTTTCTCACGAAAGGAAAGTAAAACGATTGATCTGATTGAAGCAGGCACGAAACCAGAAAACTCCAGCTGATCAGCTGTAATGCTCAAGCACGATGTCTTGGCTGTCGAATCACATCCTGCACACTCGGCACAGCTGAGCTGGGTTCCATTTGGAAATGCATAGGAAGTCCATGCAGCAAACCCATGCCCCATATACACGCCGTACCGCCGAAGAAGAATTGGTATCCCCAACCATCCCAGGCAGTGTTTTTGAGTCGTGTAATAGGCGACTTCTCCTCAGTATCTTTATACATTATCACATGGGTGGTTCTTCTTGAATAAATATCAAAATCTTCTTGTTTCTTCACTTTTTCTTCTTTTTTCTAATATTTTTTTTAGACTTTGATCTATTCCAAAACATATGAATACTATATATATTTGTAGAAATGACAATCGAGCATCTTCTTCTAGAATGTTCGTGGATGGTACAACAACACCAAGATCTAGGAGTGGGAAGGACATGGGGTGCATTACATGGCCCCATAAGGCAGACTTTTCTTTGATGTTTTCCCCTTGATGGCAAAGAAGAATTGTTCCTATTTTGGTTTGACAAAGACATTCCCATACCCTTGAAAAGAATTGAACATCTCCTGACGAGGAAGGAACAAGAGAGAACTGCTTGCCTGGTTGACTTGCAAGCCCGTATTCAAAATCGAATCCTTTTGCACCTTCTTTCATCAAGAGAACTTATGACTAAGACCTCTCTCGTAATCCCTTATTAGACTCGAAGAAATCCTTGCTCTGGCCCTCACACTCTCGAAATCTGTTGATTCTCTCCCAATTGGTTGGATCATTGACAATATGATTTACTTCATCGACGAGGTCTCTGGTTCAAGTCCAGGATAGCGTAAGGCAGAGTAGGCCCACCAAGAAGTTAGGGATGGGGTGGGGCATCTCTTTCAATCATGCCTGCCGACTGGTAAGGTTCTCACTCCATAATGTCTTTTTTCATTGAATTTCACTTTCAAAGTCAAATGGCACACTATAAAGATAGCTCAATTTATGGAATTCCCCAACAGAATTTTCATTTTCACCCAAATATAGCGATACTTAGATTCTTCGTCGCTGTGCAGCCTCCAATCTGAACTAAGGATGGGTCTCAGATTCTAACTGCTTATATATTTCCAAATGATGAGCTCCCACATAAGTATGTGCTGAGACATCGATAATCCCCTTACATAAAATATGATAGGACGAATAGAGGAACTGCCTACCTTGGCAGTACCTGAATAAGAGTTGGTGGATGAGAGCGGAGGCGCCTCCGTACAACCAATTGTCTGTTTGAAGCAGACATTTACTTTTCACTGCCAGCTCAGATACTTCAGGTCCAAAATCAATGTGAAAGCAAAAGCGCAAGGAGGTCAAAAGTGTTGGAAAAAAGAAAAAGTGAAGGAAGAAAAAGAATATTCTGCATAAGGGACAGGCTTTTCTACCTCTGAATCTCAAATAGAAGGCGATATTCTTCAATATATCAAATCAAATGATATCTGGTCACTAAACACAAAAGAAAAATCATTTCTATTGATACTTTTTGTTTTTCCAATAGAAAGAAATAAGTTGGCTATTTCTTTATTGCCAAAAAGGAAAAACTGTTTCTGAGAGTTTTTTCACGTATCCTTTTCGCAGGATAGAACCTTAGCTAATTCCACTTCTCACAAGGGCCTTTGGGGGAACTTCTTAAAGACAAAAAGGGAGATTTCTTTCATTGAAGTTGCTATATCTAGGTCAATAGCATGAGTAGTAGCCATGAGCAGCTTAAAGTGATCAAGGAGAGCACCCATCTATTGTGTTCTTTTTTTTTTGACTGACTACGAATCATCTTTCACTTCCAGACTCTAGCTTAATCAAGGCATGCTGGAATGATCCCATTCCCATAATGGTGAAACACATTCGCAAAAAATTCCTGGAATGCGAGGAAGAAAGCATGCTGAAATTGTATGCCTAACGAGTTGGCCTCTGATCAGCATTGGATATTGGATGGAGGGCTCCCTTTGGGGAACTTCTGAGGCCTATGGTGAGCAATCATCTTCAGGACCTTTTTCCTTTGGTCGAGCCTCCTATAGACCGCTTATTCCGCTCAACGTGCTATTTGACAGAATCAGTTTTGATGTGCTATATCATCAGCTTCTAATGAAGTAGGCTTTCCTTATACTAACTACCTTGAGCTGTGAATCACTTCCACAGTTATTCCCCCTACACGCAATCCATTTTTGGACTTTTATCATGCAAGGATTTTGAAGGTCATCCATTAAGAAAAGACAATGCATATCCCATTTTTACACAACAGAAAAAATATAAATAGATTTCTTTGAAGAAACGAGACTATTCAAACTCTGATATTTGTGAAAAGGCAATCACAATAAATGCAAAGAAAGAACATCTTTGACCCAAAAGAAAATGGATTGCAAACGAAAGCAATGGCATAGCAATCCTTAGCACTCAGCAAGGAAGTAGAAACCTCTCGATAAAGAGGATACATGAGCACTATCATCAAGCGAGACTTGTAATTAGCTTATGGAATGTCTTTGACCTTCTCTTTCCTAAGGGACGAAGAAGGGGTATTGAGAAGCGCATATTGGTTCGACTCATAATTCACTTCGAACCCCGTGTTCGAATAAAGGCATGGGCATCTGCAGCTCAGAGGTGCCGAAAGCGCAATCTTTTTAAAAGAAGAATCCAAACGAGAGGCCCTCGGGATGAGCTATCAAGTGCACCCAAGCCCTTATTGTTCAAAAAGTGTCGGTCCTAGAAATGCTTCATTGGAAAAAACGAATCAGGAACTGAGGCAGAGAGGAGAAGGAGGCTCTTGCCCTTCTCGAGATGAATGAATTTTTTACCATTAAACAAATAAAATTAAAAAAAATCTATCTTTATTGCTTTTTTGTTTGACCTTTCACAAATAGGCCAATTTAGTCTCTTTCTTTCTGCTAGGCAGTTGGGGTGGAGACGATGGGGTCGGTCCATGGATTTTCCTTTCTTTTGCTGCATTTCAATAAAACCCAGCTATATTCTTGACACCCAACAACCAAGGAAATCAAATCTTTTTCCCTGAACAAGAGTCAACTCAAGCAAGCAACGTGATAATTAACTCTGAGATTGAATATCGCTTTGAGGCTACCTAGGACAAACGAGTTGAGAGTCGACTCCTCATTTGCAAACCTCAAAGCCTCAATGACTTGATGAAGAAATTATTCAAATTCATCAGAGAGTAGAGAATAATGTGGTAGATTCTCAATGTTAGAAGATTAAGAATTAAGAAAAGGGGTTGAGAGGTGACTGTCCACTTTTGCCCTCTTGGTTGTAGTTTTAGCTTTGATCAGTTTATTGGTTTCATAAGATAGGAAGGGGCCCTCATAGGGGAGCTTTTTTTTGAGCACTCAAACCTTCTTGTTAGTTTGGATCGAAATTCTTTATAATCAAACCTGAAATGTCATGGATCAAGCTCAGGGAGCATCTTTGATACTCTGGTCGAGCAATTCCTTTTGTCATGTATCCTTGATTGATGCAAGAAGTTCAGTCTACTCTCTTGCAACAAGAGGAGGTGCTAATGATCTTCGTGGTATCTTAGCTTTTGAGTTACTGACTTCGACTATGTTTCATTTCAAGAAAAAAGCTCTAGGTTCCTCCAATGTTAGTTTTTTTTGGGACACATTCTTTGTCTCTATTGACACCTCTCTTTCATGTTAGAATAGAAGAGCAACATAAAATGAAAGTTTCTAAACACCAACAGGGTCGAGGACGACACACCTAATGAACCATAGAAAATTCTGTCTAGAAAAACTTACGAAAAAAAAGTCTAGAATTCGACTGATTAGGACTGTTGGCCTCGAAGGCTTCACTATAAAGGATATGGCTAGCAAAGGAGCTTGGGTACGTTAGAGTTTGATTCAAAATAGTGAAACCATTCAAAACAGATTTGTAGTATTTCAACAGGGTTAGTGGGTTAGTAGGTTGTCGTGTTTAGTGCTGTTTGTTAGGCGTTTATTAAGCATGCATTAGGCTATTTAAGTGTGTAATTTGCTTGTGATTAATTAATGAAAGTTGCAGCTAATTTTTTATTTTTCCTGGTAATGCAACCAGGCTTTTCATTGTCTTCTAACTTAGGGTTTTGCTTCCAAGCCCTAACAGAGTAACCAACTGAAGTTTGGGGCCCCTAGAGCCTAACAGCCCTCGCCTAGGAGTTCTTCTATGGTCAGAGGCCGTGGACAGGTAAAACTCGACTGACACCATTGAGTTGTTGCTTCGCTTCCAGCCTATGAATATACGATGGCGCTTGAGAGCAAAAAACTTCCCCAGTGGAGATCCCTTTTTCATAAGCGAAGCCCTTAGTTCATCATCAAATTGCCTCTTAAAAGGCATGAAGTTAGGGAGAAAAAGAAAAGTAGCTCGAGTTCCATCAAAAATGATAGTCAGATCATTGAAGAAGGGGTGATCCACTTAGGGTCTTGGAAGAAGAAAGAGCACCCCAAGAGGGGCCCAGCTATGCCTCTCAATTGGAGGGCCAGCCACTTTGAACTGATTGAGCTTGGCATTAGAACTCTAGAGAAAGAAAAAGATTTGAATCCCACCTACATCCATAACTGAATGAACCCATCCAACACTATGGGTTGAACGCCAAGTCAGTGAAAATCCCCATATTTTCCCCCCCCCCCCATTCAGGAGCATCTGAATCTGAGGGAAGGTAGAGTGACTAATATTGAAGGAAGAGGAGGAACTACAAGATCTTCTGGCACCGGCACTGCCGAGACAAAACCTTCATCTTCTTGCTTGCAAGGTCTTCATCATTGGACTCGAACAAGGTAGCCATTTATAGCTGCATAAATCACTACAATTTGTTTTTCAATTGGAAGTGGTGAATATTGTAGTTGTTTGGGCACTTCCTTTTTCGTTTGAGGCCCCCTTTGGGGATCTTCTTGAAATCCAATATGTATGTCAAAGCAACATTTCCTTATGTTATATATTAAGCATAAAGCCTTGGCAAGAATGGTGTTCGATAGATTTCTAAGCACATCAGGTACAACTCCTGACGACCAATAAGCATATCTTGAGTTGGTACCCAAACGAGATCAATGATTGTGAGAACTTTATTCACACCGCATAAGTGGAACTCACTTGGAGCGAAGCGAATCAATGCAATCCCAAAATGGTGAAGGGAGGAAAGTTGCAAGAGGAGGGTGTTTGGCTCTACTGAGACACTCTTTTGCCTTGTCTTAGAGACAAAAGAGAAAAGGGATCCAATTCTGGATTGTGCTTGCTAAACTTAATGGGGCCTGCCTCACTCCATTTTTGCAAGCAAAGTATCACCATGCAAGGAAAGTAGTGATTCTCCTTCCTTATCCTTAAATGAATATGAATACACTGAAAGATGCCAAAGTCAAAAAGAGATTATGTGCATCTTCGACGAGTCGATTTTAATTCTTCATAATTTATGTTATTTAAAAAAGAATACCACTGTAGAAAAAATAAAATATTTTTTTCCTACAATCTTCTTCAACAATAATTTTTTTGGCTCAACTGAAAGCATAAAAAAGTAACATCTAACTTGCAGGTTATATTCCCCATTTATGCTTATAATTCAATACCTTTCCATTTAAACAATATCAATAAGAAAAACTTAAAAAGTGTACAATATATTTCATGTAAAATTATCCAAAACTCCGCATTCAAAATAAATATTTTATATATAAGTAAAATTAGATAAAGTAAATGGTGATCGAAGATTGTTTTCAAGCCTATAACAAATTTAAATATCAGAAAAAAAAGTCATTGGTTGACTAGGACCATCCATGTGGAAAGGCCAAAGTTGGCAACATAACAAGGCTTCTCCTTATTTTCCCAACAAAAACTTTAATAGCAAATTTGGCTATGAAGTTTATTTTTGGAATTAGTTTAACATTTCAATTATTTTTTTGTTAATTTGTTCAAATTCTTTATCGAACGATGGTGACAAAATCTTCTTTTTCATGTTACACATCGTTTAACGGCAACACTGTCTAACAATCCGTTAAATGGTAGTCTTTTTTTCTTTTATCTTATTTTATCAACATAAAAAACAAAGCTTTGTATAATTCTAGCAGAGAAAAAGAAAATTTTAACAAATATTCAACATATTCGTATTGTTAAAAAAAATTTATTTATATTTTTTTTGACCTTAAAGTCATCCAAATTACCTTTTGTTATACCTTTTGACTTCTTTATATTTGACATCTCTATAAATTCAAATTTATGTAACATCTACTATGAGCAATGGATTTCTACCTAATTATAAAAGTTATGGATTTTTATTGATCTCCATTTCTCCCACTTTCCTTCATAATATTTTTGGTATTTCACAAATAGTTATATCAATATATTTAATCAATTGACCATGCTAGAATTGTAAATTTTAATGGTGTATAGATTTTCGTAAGAAAAAATTTTAAATTTTTTCATATAGCTTGAATTTCGCAAATTTTTGTATCTCATTGGAGCACCAATATATATTTGTTTTAACTCTACTAGCTTTGAAAAATGTAGCAGTTAGTAGATGCAAGATAAGGGATTGAGGGTGGATATAACCACAGGTTTTAGTTGAACCACTTAAAAATCATTTGTGCATTTTGTTTGTTATTAAGAAATTTTTTTTTGTTTATAAGTTTTATAAAGAAGCTTTATTTTAAGCTCATTATTTTTTTCCTAAATTTTTGGAATAAAAAAGATTTGTTAAATAGACAATTCAACTCTCTCCTATTATTCATTTTTCAATAAAAAAACACTTAGTTTCTTGACCATGCTAGAATCCTTTCCATTCTAATTCCACAACTTGTTATATCCATATATTTAATCAATTGACTTGTGGTTTTGACAATAATGTCCTTCTAATGTTGTTCACCTATCATATCTACAAGCAAAGCTAGATTATCAATAAGTATGCTACTTAATTATGTTATTAAAATCAAAATATCATAGAGAATAGCTCATTGGAACAATAACCTCTTTTGGTCATCATAAAAAAGTCTTTTAATTCTATGGAATAAATCTTTGCTAAGAAGCTTTGACAAGGTGCTAACTTGTTGCATGTTCTTAGCAACAAATTAAATGTCAATTATATTTCAATCTACATAGTCCATGATGAAATGTTGCTTAAAATCAATTTGTTCAATCGAACAGTACTTTATAATGCTTTCAGTTCAGAAAAAAGCATTCAAATTGTCATACTTTTTGGGGAATTGTTTGTAAATGTAATGCCATATCACCTAAATTCTTTTTGAAACCAAAACATTTATTGCCAGAAATTCTCCTAATTCTATATATTGTGGTTCATTTTTTTCTAAAACAATAGTTTCGTATTTTTTTGCTAGATCATTAGTTTAAGAGGTACAAAAAATGATTAAATACCTAAAATGTTTTTCTTATGTACTCGAGAACATACATAATCTATGTGGCCATATTGTATGAGATCATGACATAAGACAATTTTGGGATACCAGAACCTTAACACCTTTGCTTCAAGCAATTATCAAAATATTCTTTCTATAACTTCTAGATGAAAGTCCTTGGGGCTTGATTGAAATTGATCAAAAAAGTGCGACACTATAAGCTATGTCAGGTGTTTTAATAGTCAAGTATAGAATGTGTCATTTCTAAGTATACCTTGAAATCTAATTGTTTTCCTTTCTCATGTTTTTTCAATAGTAAGGTGAGGACTCTTGAAAGTGCAAATACATTTGATGTTCTCATGTTCACACAATTTTAACACCTTATTTTTATGCTTGATTTTGGATACAAGGTTACCTTTCTTATCCTCCTTAGCTTTCAATCCAAAGAAATATGTATCCTCACCCATTATTTTCAAGTTGAATCAAATACCTTTATGCTGACTAAATCATTCATATAAGTCCAAGTTGGTTGAACCAAATATGATATTGTTTATATAATCCTCGATTAGAAGAAGTTCATTAGCATAGTTCATGATGAACAAAGTCATATCCACATTCCAATCCTAAAATATGTTTGATTAGAAAACTTCTAAGTATGTTCATAACAGGATCTTTGTTCTTGTTGCAATACATATGACTCTTTCATTAGCTTATGCACATAATTTTGATGAAGAAAATGTTGAATGTAGTCCCATTATCCTACATACAGTTTCTCCTAAATAACAACATTTAAGAAAGTACTCTTAACATCCGTTTGGTATAGTTTAAATGACTTGCATTAAGAAAAAGGTAAAAATTACGTTGTTGCCTTGAAACTTACCATTGGTTCAAGTATTCCTTCTAAGTTTACTCCTACTTATTATAACCATTTACCACTAGCCTTTCCTTGTTTTGAATGGTAACCACACTGTTATTTACATTCTAAATTTGAATGCCCACTTTTTGCCATAATAATGTGGTCACTTGGAATGTCTATTGATTCCAAAACATTCACTCTCAAAAAAAAGTTGAAACCATCCAACATGGCCAAATAAAAAAAATCTTTCCTCAAGGCTTTACTTGTATTTTGAGGTACAAATTTAGAAATAGATGCACCACATATAATTTCTTTTTAAATAGAGGCATTAATTTGTACTCCAAAAGAGAAGCCACTTAACATTACATCTCTAAAGTGATTTTCATTCTATGCTAACACCTTTGGTGCAACTATTTTCTTATTTTTTATGTTTTAACATCTAATTTATATGATTTCTTGAATATCAAGGATACTTTTCTCATCCTAGTTAATTTGCAATCAATAAAATAGGAAACTTCACATATTATTTTCATCTCAAATCTGACACCTGCATGCTTAACAATTAATTCACATTGGTCACAATTTGTTGTTACAAATATGTTATCGTCCAAGTAACGTTGGACTAGAAAAAGTTAACCAACACAATCCTTGTTGAAAAAAATTCTATATATATTCCCAACCTAAAATATTGTTTGAGTAGAAATCCATAAAGTTTGTCATTCCATGATCTTTGTTTTTCTACCAATTTTACGTTTTCAAAGTCTTTTATGTCTTGTAAATCTACCTCTTTGTTTCGATGCATAATTTCATCAAACACAACCTGAGTAGATTCCATTACAACTAAGTTTCCTTATTAAATAGGTTATGGGTTTATCTATTTGAAGAATATTATGAAGAAATAACCTCCATTTCTTGGTTTTTAATCTCCAATTCCTATCTACTTATTAATGTAACTCTACTATCAAATATGCCTAAGTTTTCATATTTTAGTTGCTTTTTATTGAAAAGTACGTATATTATGTTATTCATAATTATTTTCATAATAATTCTATTTAGACATTCTGATTATCAGAGTGGCTTAATTATTATGGCATTCTGATTTTGAATTTGTATATCGCCAAAGAAAAAGTAAAAGTAGCTACTAATGTTTTAATAAGGAGATAAAAATTGTTAGATATATAAAATAGAGGAAGCTTAGTATAATTTAATGATATTTGCTATATCCATGTCAAATGGAGTTTACTTTACTACATTTGTCATTATGGCATATTGATAGTAAGAAGTAATTATCATAAGCTAGCTTTTTTATGTGAGGAAGATTAAAAGTCAAATATTTTTGGTAGAGACATTAAATTAGAATTAATTAAAAATGAGGTTTTCTATAATAAATATCAATATTTTACCTATTAATAGAATATTTTTTTGTAAAAAGAAATAGGTCAGATATATGTTGACCAAATAGTGGGGCTCATGCAATAGGGCAAGAACTATTATATTAAATAAGCATTCCAAACTTACATGATGCTTTTTTAAAAGGTTGTGCAAAGCTTATTATAAGAAACTAATGTTTAACACAGCATTTTAGGCTAAAATAGAAGTCAATGAAAAAGAATATTTAAAACAATTAAGAAAATGTTTAGTCCTTGAAAATTAGGTTTCTTATGTAATTAGGATAAGTATTTTACATTTAATTAATTTGCTTACAATAATAATTTTATATCTAGCATAGATATGACACCTTATAATGTTTTATATAATATATTGTGATATTATCATTATGCTGATATTAACAATTTAATAGTACCCTTCTTGATATAGATATGATTTTAGAAACTATTAAGAAGAACCACTCAAACGAAGCATGAATTAATAAAGAAATGGTTTACTCCATGGAACTTTAGATAAGAAAATAAAGAAAGTAGATGGTTAGGAAGAGGATCATGTATTGTTATAGGCAAGCCCAATAAAATGCATTATAATGTTTGGAAAATGAGGATAACTAAATATAAGGAATATTGTTCTTTTATAAATTATTGGAATAAATTGTTACATTACTTATAATATAGTTTTGTCATTATCATTAGTGAGGGAGCATAGTATTTTTCTTCTTTTAGTTTAGTAAAATTTGTTGCTAATACTACTTATATATTTAAACATGATCAAAGTAGCATGATTGTGCATCCTTGATTATTTTATATGGAAAGGCCAATTGGGTTCATAACATGGGAATTAAAAAAAACAAAGAAGGGGAGCATGCCATGTTGAATCTATAATGGATAAGTCATAGTAACTAGTAGGTACTTGGGAAGTAGAGGAAGAGTTTATTTTGAGGCATCCCAATATTGTTTGAACTTTAATGATTAAATCCTTATATGACGGGAAGTTTACCAAACATTCAATAGACTTCAAATTTTTTTTAATATTTGTTGAATAAATGTAAGTGTATTTGACATTTATTTTGAATGTGATTAAATGAAATTTTCATATGTATTTTTTTATGATATCACAAAGACTACTATTTGAAAGAACTAGCAATATAAATGAGAAGTGAAATATGATAGAACAAATGAAAATGAACACTAAATAATAATTTTTCTTCAAATTGAAATGGATATGCCATTCAAAATACCACAACCTTTTAAAAATATTAATTTATTTCTAAGAAAATTTTTAAGGACAAAATAATAAAAGTGCCAAATGATTTTAGAAATATATGAATTATTTACTCAAATAAACAACACTTGGAGTAGTATTTTTATGGAATTTGTTGAAAAACTTTTAGAAGTCATTTTCAATAAAATGTGTAGGAAATTGTAATCTTTATAAGGTTTTGGAAACAATGGATATCTAATATAATAAAAATTATGTACTAAATGAGGAGAATTATGAAAGGAAAGCAACTAATAACAAATATATTACAGTTAGGACTGAAATGAAAAACTATTACAAAGGCTAGGAAGAGGGAGACAAATTAGGTAATTATGAAGGTGCCTTTAAGGAAGGAGAAGGAACAAGTTTTATGATTATATGATGCTTTTTTTATGAAAGAACCAAAAGTGTTATAAAAAGGAAACTATCACTATCAAACGATAGTTGATAGTTTTATGATAATTCATAAAGTATTTGATGGTTCAATGTATTATGTTATTGAACCCTAGTCATGGTACTTTATTTGATAATAACAAATCCTAAGAATTATTAATGAATTTCTTAAAGAGAATTTGTAAAAAAGAAGAGGACTTATGGTTTGAATTTAACAATGGGATTTATTTTAAATTTAGTTTTAACTATTCCAATTTTTTTTAATAGATATTAAGCTTTATTTAAATCACTCAAGCAAGGTAAAAAAAATTTGGCCTTCTTAAAATTAATCACTTTAAAAAAGTATTAGGATTCTAAAATCTTGATCTAATCTTTATCATCCAAGAATCATTTATTCTTAGTGTACCTTTGAAAATTCTCTTTCCAAAAATTTTTGCAGAAAGTGTATTTTAATTATAAAAATAAATTTGTAAAAAAAAATAATGATATAATTAAAACAATAAAAATACATATTACTAAAAAGAGCAAAGTCTTAATTAGAACACAGTGCTTGAATATAACTAATAACATTTACCAAGTCAATAAAGTAACTCTCAAACTATTCAAACAATTTTGGTTCATTCTTAACTCAAGATTCCAAGCATAACTTACATCTAAAGCATAGTTAGGGGTAGACAAACAAAAATAATGCAAAATGTTCGATGTAAAACTAAAAAAACTTGTATCCATTAATAGTTGTACTGAAAATTTTGGGAGTGCTTTTTCTATCAAATTACAATTATGTGATCGAATGATTCTAATATCATCCACTTCTAAAAAAACTTATTTAGATTTGCATGTACAATCACATAAACTTGAGATCTCACAGTCCATGTTTTATTTGCAAGGAAGAACTAAATCTATTAGTCAAATCATGGTTTATATATCGATTCAAATGAAATCATAATTTCTAAACAGTTCTTTTAATCTTATCCATCCAATTGAGAAGTTTTCACAATCAAATGGTCTAAGAGCCTTCAGATCGAGTGCTTCTATGTAGTGAGTCTTTTTAGTTGTTTAGATTTTTATAATTTATTAATTAAAAAATATGGTGGATATTTCAGTTTAAATAATAATGACAATTTAGTTAACTTTGTAAGTGCTTTCAGTCATTAAAATTATTTATAGATATGTGAATTCTTGAACAAGATAGGCTGGTTAAAGTTTTTACAAAATCTGAAGATAACTTTTTATGTCTTGATATTCAAACATTTAGTTTTCATTGCTCATTGACATTTTTCTTATGGAACATGCTTCAATAAAAAATTAATAATCTCTACTTAATTCTAAAATAAGCTAAGTTTTCAATTTTCTTTAATTATAATTGATTTAATTAAAACACTTATTTCTCAATAAGCTTTTATCAAGCATAAGGATTTTTTTATTAATTTACATTTTGTCATCGAATTATTTTATTCTATTACCATGTTCATTATGGTGTATGATCATAGTAGTGTTTGTCTATTTTTTGTTATGAGGATTTAGCTCTTTTGGAGGCATGCTTTATATGAATAAGAATAGTATCTTAATTGCATCTAAACGTGTTGGAGCTAAAATGGTTTGTGTTCCCAAACCTAACACTTAAAATAAAATATTATGTATTGCAACACTGATCAATTAATTCTAACTAAAATAATAAACACACACACATGCACATACATGAACAAACACACACACACACATATTACAAATAAGATTTGAAATATTATGTTTAGAAAATAAAAATAAAAATAAAGAAATAAAAATGTCAAAAAAATCCTAAAACTTTAAGTTTTTGTAATGTTCTTCCAAACAAAAAAATTGTAGATGAATTATGATTGGTGTTACACCTTAATCTTTCATAACCATACTCTATTGTAACAAATATTTAGTCATGCATTACACAATATAGCATAAATAACAAATTTTGGTAATAGCAAGAAAGAAAGAGTAAAATATATTTGAAAAAAAGTATGCAAGTCTTAGATCAATAGATATAGGTATTATTTGAACATAATAAATTAAATAAATTTTTTAGTTTGTTGATAATTTAAAAAAATTATAAATTTGTGAACAATTTACTAAATATAGATTAACTCATTTTAAGTGATGACAAAGTGGGGGAGAATAGAAAGTGAAAGATTAAAATGGGCATAAATTATAGGAGAACATTAATCTAGTCAGGTATACATGTGAAGGAGCTTATCTTTAATAGTTGTGCCTTTTATTTTTAAAAATAATTTATGCTTTAATGAATTTTATTAAAAGTTATGTTTTCATCACGAAAGAGAGGTGGTTGTCTTGACCCATTGTCCTGATGTTTTGTTTGATGATCATAAAATCTAAGTATTACTAATGAATTTTCTTAAATAAATTTTAAATTTTAGATAGATGATACCTCTATTCAAGGTAAACATTGAAAAGAAAGAAGAGCAAAGGTGAAATTTTGTGGTGATCATTTTGGTTGGATTAACAAATAACTATGAAATATATTGAATTTAATTTTAGATATTATAATTTTATTTTTATTAGAATGTTACGCTTAGTTAAAATCACTCTTTTAAGGACCAATAATAAAATTTAATTTAAATTAATCATTTTAAAAACAATATTAGGATTTTAAAATCTTTCTTAAGAGTCAACCATCTAGAGAATTATTTTATTCTTAATAATATAATTAGAATTTTTATACCAATAACTTATTTTAAAAAGTGTATTATAATTATAATAATTGATTAGTTAAAAATAAAAATAAAATTAAAATAATAAAAAAGAAAACTTATTATTAATAATAATCAAAAGTGTTCGATTAGAGCATAGCTTCTAAATATGTGTAGTTGGGTTTATAAAATAACACCAAAACTCATCAAAAAATTTTGGTTCAATAAATAACTCAAAAATCCAAATTTAATATAGTATGAGTGTATTAGCAATAAGGGAAATCACTTCAGAGTGAACCAGGGGTTTACTAAGCCCAAAAAATGCACTTATTATATGGCATAAGAAAATTCTTATAAAGTAATAATAATTCAATTTGGGACTTAAATGTGTAACCATTTTGCATGACTATACTCAAAATTATTATGGTGATTCTATCATCTAATCATGCAATTATGTAATCAAATGATCATAATCTTATTTGCTTTTTAAAAACACCGAATTAGATTCATTGGCCGATAATGCAATTTCATAATCGAACACCACTCGTTTTATCCATGCATGAGGGAAAAAAATCTTGTCATTATATCACAATTTAGATTAACTAATCCAGAAAAAATAGTGCTTTTTTAATCCAAGCCATTTGATCATGTTTTTTTTCATGATCAAATAATCTAGGAGCCTTTAGATCGAGCAGTTCTTGTGTTATAGCTCTTTTAGACATTATTTGAAGTCATTTGGATTTTCATAATTTATCCATAATGATTAGTTGATAAGTTTGGTAAGTAGTTTTTGAAATTAAAAATGTTTATAAATGTCAATTCTTGAATAAAATTGTTTGATGAATTTTTTACAAAATTTAAAGAAAAACTTTCAAGTGACGACATTAAAGCCATTAGCACCGAGTGCTTTGTCCTTCACATATCAAACTAGTAATCTTCAATTTCTTCTCAAATGAGTGAAGTTTTTAATTTTTTTAATTAATTTATTTAAAATACTTGCACCTCATTCAATATTTTTAAGCATAAATTTTTTTGTATTAATTTTTGTTTTGTGATGCTAAATTATTTTTTATTTCAAGTTTGTTAGGTTGTGAGGTCTTACTAGTCAATTTCTATTATTTTGTTATTATAAAGTTTTAACCTACTAATCATTCGACAAAAGAGTTATATTAGTTATTTTTGTTTAGTTATATTTTGGTAGGGGTAGATAAACGCTTCATTTTAAGCTAAATCACTGAAAAATTATTTGCCTATCATGTTTTATTTATACAAATTTTTTGATATTTTTTTTAAAAATTTATTTTAAAAAGAAAATCAACATATTTTAAAATAGAGTAATTTTTTTAAAAATTAAATTTAATATATACTAAAACTCATTTTTAAAGACATACTTATTTTTATTAAAAAATATATTAAAGAATTATTTTAAATATTTTAAAAGAAAGACAACTTTTTATTCTAAACAATTCACCCCTTCCTTTTTAAATAATACTTCATAAAGACATATGATGTAGTTTAGGTCTATAAGAAGTGGATAAATTATTATGAAAAAAAATTTAAGTTTCTCACAAAAATACTCAAATAATTTTTTTAAAAGTATTTTATAAAAGTTTTAAGTTTATATTAAAAATATTAGTTTTTTAAATAAGAATAATTTATATGAAAAAACATGAAATTGGAAAATTAATAAGAACTAAAATGTACAACAATGATATTTAGGTGATTCTACTTAAACAACTACATCTAATTCCATCACAATCTATGAAAACAAATTTATAAAAACCATTTAGCAAAAGCCTTATTGGTTAGACCCTCATAAAAGAAACAATTTATGATAGCTTTACAACAAAATCAAATGACAATAGGGGAAAAATATTTGGTGACATAAAATGAAAATAAATATAACCAAAATCCCGTGGTTAATGAAATGATTAAAGAGGCACAACAATCTTAAATAAATCAATTAGAAATAGAGAAAATTAACAACTTAACTGACTTATGAAGAATGTTATAGTTAAGAATGTCACGACTAAAGGAAGTAGCTACAGTAGTGACAATTATCATGGGCTACTAATGGCTTAAAAATATTTTTCTTATTGCATAAACATTCATCAAATAATTTTTTTTCAAAACTTCTCTTATTTATAGACATTTTCTAATCTCTAAAAGCATTTATTAAACAAGAAAAAGAAGCATTATTGTATTTTTTATTTTTTTAGTCGAAATATTATTTTTTAAATAAAATATTCTAAAGGCTTAAAAAAACTAGAAGGCATGCTGCACATGAGTCACTCAATTAGATCGAACTAAGACTATTTGTTCAAGAAAACTGCATGTTGAACGAATGAGATTTGATGAGAGTGCTTAGAAAAAGAATTTCATCAGAACTGTTAAATTTATCATGATCTGTTGCCTACATTTCTTAGGCTTTATAAAAAAGATGGAAGCGATCAAGATCATTTGATGGTGAAATTGCATGATTAGAAAGTTCTACTTAGTCTGTAATTTAGAAGCATGTTGTGTAAAAACAATGACTAACTTTAGTCCCATATATTGAAAGTGAATAAAGATGTTTTGTATACAAAGCTTACATGTCTCAATGTCAGCTTATTTTGGATTGACTGCCCCTGGTTTGCTCGAAAGGTCATTGCTCATACCGTTAGTGATGATTTACAAATTATATATGTGGATAAGAGAGTATTGACCCATTATAAGACCATGAAAAATATTTGTAGTTGTACTTACTATCACAATTGACCGACGAGTTTTGGAACTAGCATTCCAGAACATGTAACGATAGCCGGCTTGTTTGAGGTGTCATAAAGACCTTTGGTTCTTTTATTAACAATTTGTATTATTTTAATTTGCATTTATTTTTTAATTTATTATTATAATTAAATTATGCATTTTACAAAAGTTATTTAATAAATAGCAAGATATAATAGAAAGATAAAATGAATTCAAGATAACAACAAAAAGAATTAAGTTTTTAAATACTAAAGATTTTTTTAAAAATTAATTTTAGTAAAATTTAACTTTTGTGACTTGTGATAAATATTTCAATCAAGCTTAACATTTTAATCAAAGTAAAATTAAAGTCCCTAAAATTTAATTCAAAGTGTATCTTTTGATAGTTTGTTACTCAAACTAAAATGGTTTTCATAGGATTTTGCTTTTGCTACACTTCAAGTTTTCCCATTAATACAAATATTATCTATCTAAAATTTAAAACTTAACTTCAAAAATTTATTAAAAGTACTTAGTGTTTATTATCAATAAACAAAATACCGTGACAAGAGGTCAATAACACAAAAACATTTCTATTTTAATGATAAAAAAATATGTAATAAAATTAACAAAAACACAAATTATTTATAAAAGGAATATACAAATGTTAATGATGAACTTCTCTTACATGTATGTCATTACTTGATTAATGCACTCCTTTAATTTATGATTATTTCCTTGGAATTATTTCAATTTCTATTCTTTTTCATTTTTTACTATCACTTAAACTTACTTAATCTAAATTTTTTAAATTATTAATAACCCTTAAATTTTAAGAAATTTCTAAGAAATTGTTGAAGTAGTTTATTTTTTATAGAAAACCACTTTGCTCCAATTACACTTCATTGAATAGTCTAGCTCACACAATTCTTTTCAAATTGATTTAGTTTTTTTTAGCAAGTATAGAAACAAATTATTTATGGTATATTCTATTCTAATTGACTTAAAATTTGTAAAAAAGATTAATTATTATGATTGTTGGCATACTTTTGTGTTTGATGAATCAAATAATAAATGTTAAACATTTTATTCTAACATGCATATTCACATTGAAACAAGGTTACATGTAAAGAAAAGTTATTCATTTTTTAGTGTTTTACAAGCTTCAACAATTGAAGACATGTGCATTAGTTTTGTTAAGATTTTTTTACTATAAAATAGAATGTTAGCTCATTTATTTAAGACAATTTTTTAATATTAATTTCAAATTTTATTTAGGCATCCAAATTATTCAACATCCTCTTGATCTAACAAGTAATAAGAGTCAATTTTTTAATCTCTCAAAGTATTTATTAGTTTAAATCTTAAACTATTCGTTGATTTAAGAAATGTGATTCATATTTTCAATCATTTTTCCCTAGGTTAAAATCACACTTTTGTATTTTTATAAAATTCTTTTATGTTTATTATTAAAAATAAAAGAATGAACTCAAGGATGTAACTCAATAACACATCAAGTTCACATAACAGCAATATATCATTTGAATGAGGATATGGTGTGCAATAGACTTAAAAAAGTAAGCAAGTAGAAATGCAGTGTAAATAAACTCAAGTTCTGATCTGCAGGAGTCAAACTCTTCAATTTTCTTCCATTTCTTTCGTAAACAATCTTCTAGTTGTTTCCACTCGAAACACAACTTGTCCAAGTGTTGAACCTCAGATGTCAATGTATTAATGCTAGCTATTAGCCCAACATATTTTGTGTGATTATTGAAAATCAAAAATGAAATTTGCAGTTTATTTTTTATTTCTCCTGGTAACGCAACTTTGTTTTTCGTCGTCTTCCACCTTCGGGTTTTATCTTCCAAACCCTAACAATTGGTATCAGACAATGGTTTCATTTTTTAATTGTTGTTTCGACATCTGCTCTAGAAGGAAGAAGCAAAGGAGCCAGGCCACGGTAGAAGGAACAAGCAGAGGAGCCAGGCCACGAAATGCCACAGTAGAAGGAAGAAGTAGAGGAGCCAGGCCATGGTAGAAGGAAGAAGCAGAGAAATGAAGTGGATCTTTAAGTCTCTCATGCAAAGAGGGATAGGCAACGACAGCATCTACATAAACATAAACGTGGGCAAGGAGGAGTTACAATCAACGCTGGTAAGGGAAAAAGCGTCAACATCGGCCACGACAGTGTCAGCGTGAACGTAATACCGAAGGAAGATGAAGCAGTTCGAGAAGGCTGTGAGGAGAAACCTGAGGAGAACGACAAGGTCCGAGACATGTGCTAAAAAAGAGGAAGCTTTGAATCATGCAGATGGGGACAGAATAACTCCGGGGGAGCATGCCATTGGTGATGAAATAGAAGCTGCTGCTAAAGATGAAGAACCTCGATATTCTAATCTGACAGATGGAGAATGCGAGGCCGAGGCGGGTGTGGATTACAAGAGGAAGTATGACATCATAGGATGCATGGATGTCGAACCCGATGAACATGATGAAGAAGGGGACTTCGCCAAAAGGACCGGCCTCATTTACTATTAGGATTCAACTTGTGCAAGATTCCAGGAGTTCAGTTATGATTAGCTTATTGGGACTGAAGATCATACAGCAAATGCTTTGACTAAAGTTAGGTGTAGTGAAGTTTGAATCAAGGGAGAGTGTTAGAGTTTGATTCAAAACAGATTTGCAATATTTTAGCTGGTTAGTGGGTTAGTAAGTTGGCGTATTTAGTGGGTTAGTCAGTTCGCATATTTTGTGGTATAGTGGACCTGTTTGTTACACAGTGTTTAGGCTATTTAAGTGTGAAATTTGATGTGATTAATGAAAATGAAATATTCACAATTTTTCTTTTCTCTGGTAAAGCAAACCAGTACTTCCCTCGTTATATTCCTTGTGCTGTTTTTGCTAAGGAAAGCATAAGTTCCCCTGGCCCAAAGCCAAGCAATAAATTGATTTAGGTGCGGAGCGATCCTAGCTCAAGTGATACAGCAACCCATCTCTCATTCTCTGTGTTCACTCTACTTGCTAAGAAAAGCAAGCAAACTAAGCCCCTCTTGAGTTTGCCAATTGGGTCCCCCTCTGGGGATCATTAGCATACACTTTCCTTACCTATTATGTGTTTAGCATAATGACGCTAACTTCAATGGATTCAAAAAATAAAAAACAAACAAACCAAAAAGAGTACGAGGTCACAAAGGTACTCGCACACCTCGTTCTATTTGACTATTTCTTAGAATAGAATCTTCTATTTATATTATTGATATTACATTATAGTATCGTAAAGAAGTTCCCAAAAACCAATACCCCAAAGGGGGGGACCATGTGCCGACTCGCTTGGTTTGTTTTGTTGAACACATTGAGATGTGGAGATAGAGTGATCTTCATCAAATTAGTGCAAAATTCTTTTTGCTCCATTTCAGTCCATGGTTGATGGAGCCTTCTGGAAGCATGACATAGCCGTTGAATGCGCTTTCTTTTAGCATACTAATGAAAAAGCTGATTCTGAAGGCATCTTCATGGGCTATATCCTCCCTATGAAAATATACACGAGGAATACATAGAAAAAATGACATCCACTGATGTACTTCATTGCCATGATGTATAAATATTCTTCAAATTCATATCAATCCTATGTGGCACTCTTGTGTCCTATGGCTTCATTCTTTGTAGTGGGAACTTCCTGAATCGACAGGTTGGTAATTCATGTAATACATGATATCCTACCACTCGCCATTCTTCTCTTCTTCGAGAAGAGAAGGAGAACTTCACTTAACAATTGAGGGGATCCGAGTTTGAGGATTACACTTGGGGTCCCCACTTGTTAACTAGATAGGATTATAGGAATCTTTTTTGGAGAACTTTTGAATCAGGTTGGGCTCTCACAAGGTTCAATCAGATCAACCAGTGAGAGGTTTACAAAATAAGGAGTTCAGGAAGGGCAAGAAGATTGATAGAAGAACCTGGTCAAAGTCACAGTTGTGTTCAACTCCGCAGGTTGACTTTTTGGAAGGGATTGCTTTCTGTCCTTTGTCTTTCCTGGCCCGAGGTCATGTCACATGTGGGTCTTGTTGTAATTGCACCTCAGCACAATTTTGAAGGGAATTCACATTAAGCATCATGCTATTATGCAAGTCGAGTTGTTAGGGTGAAGTTGATCACAACTAATCTGATGGCGAGAAGTTCTTAGTGGTGGACTAGAAGTACCTTAGCTTTTGTACCCTAGTTTTGAATGGCTGTGAAATTCGTTGATTAGACATGCTTATAGAGAATCTAACTTTCTAATCTATGATACTAAACCTTCTTGTGATGTCAAAAGGTAGATTTAGTGAATCCGAAAAAGTGAGGCTTTACTGCACGAGTGGACCTTAGTGACCCGATTATTTGGGCATACAAAAAGCTGAGTTTCTTTGCTTTCTTTAATCACAGTAGTTGAAAAAATTTAAAGTCAAACTAGCAGAATAGTAGTTCCCTTATCCACCTTTAGAGACATTTTGGAAGAGGGTTCCCTTTCACACATCTTGGCCAAGAAGGAAATAAGTGCTTTGTTGATTGAAGGGGGTCTCTTCTCTACTCCTAGACTTAGGATAGAGGATCACTTCGCATCCATAGTCTTCTTTGCATTTTATGAATCTTCTGTCTCGTCTCTCGAATTTAGGGAGCCGAGGAGCAGGAGTTCTCCCTCCAAAGTGGCTTTCTAGGAGGGAAGTGGGCTTCATTGAATTGAATGCTTTGTTGGTTTGGCTCAACGGGTCCATTTTCTTGGTGAAGAAGTAGGTGCTAGTTCCTTACTCAGTAGGATCAAAGAGTTCATATTAGGATTCAGAGTTTGACGGGTAGAACACAACTCTTGATGCTCTAGCCATAAAGCTGATGCACTGGCCAGCCTTTCCGCAGCTATAGCACTCAGCCCATTTGAGACCATGTACATTTGCATTGAAGGATAAAGGATTCTACCATCTTTACCAAAAGGTAGTTCTATTTACACAAAACACAACAATATGGACAAAGAGATGAAGATCATTGTTTTCAACTAAACTCAAGTGGCACTGAAGCCTTAGAAGTGATTGTAGAAAAGGATTGGTGATAACAATTGCTTGAACATCTAAACTAGGGTAGGGGATTCTATATGAGAAGGTGCCCACTCAAAACCATATTAGATGTCGAGCTATACAAAACTGTTGTGAGAACAGAGTCCTTTATAGGAGTGCCTTTGATGGATTCCTCTTAAGATGCTTGTCAAAGCAAGAATCTAAAGAAGCTTTGGAGGAAGCTCATGCTGTTGTTTGTGGTGCCTGCCAGTCAGAGATAAATTTCCACCATCGTTGAGGTGACTAGGTAATACTGGTCCACCATGTCGAAAGTCTCCATTAATTTCTCCAAGAGATGCCACGTTTGTAAGATCCATGCAGTCTTCATTCGACAACCATCACAACATTGACACCTGGCGGTAATGTCTTGTTTAAGGTTTGGGGCATATATGTGATTGGCCATATTGTCTCCACACAATATGAGACTCTGAACAATGTGATGTTTGGAGCTCCTCCTTAGCATGTGTCACGAACCTACAGTGGGCTGCCATACAAATGTTGCATCAACATCTCCATGTAGTTAGTCAGGTCACCAAGCTCATCAGTTAGGTCACCCAATAATGTTGACACTTGGGTGATTTTCCTCCTAGCCTTAGTCATGAAAGCAAGAACATGGAGGGTGGACAACGAGTCCCGATTTCTTATCAGGTTGTCTACTATAGACTATAGGACCTGGGAGACATATAGACAAGCACTGGGTAAAAACTCAGAGATGCGGGTCTCCACTTTGATCCTTGCTCAAAGTTATTAAACGAAATAGGATAAGAAAATAAAGTACTGACTTAATAGGTTAATTTAGAACAACAGCTTTCATGGAGGAAGAAATCTAACAATAAGAATGGCTACCTACCTAGAAGTTATTTGGTGCTCAAAAGTAAAAACCCCCATGCCTTCCATCCTTGTCATGAAACATTAAAAATCTAATTGGTTGGAAAGAATTGGATGGTTGAATGACGAGAATTGAAGCTATGCATGGTTGATTCACAATCCACTTTTTTATCTACTTGGCTGCATTCGCTCCTACCCCCACGCACTAGTTTCAGTCTCTATCTATGATCAGACTTTTTTTGAACCCTCCCTATGTCTGCTATCGAAGATTAGCTTTTCCAATAATTATTTCTCATTTTTTGGAATTACAAAAAGCAAAGCTTCTACTTGCTTTTTGAAGCTTCTAGTAAACCTTCAAACAAAGAGGTTGGGGTATTCACTTCATGAATTAGAGACCACTCTTCTAAAGTTTAGAACCATGATCCTTAGAAGGGAGCCCCATGGGGTATTATGTAACACTGACACTACTCTACTATTAAATGAAACATATGAAATGAAGGGAACTAGAATGAGTTGCCATTACCATTCGATGAAAGTGACCCGGGGTTGGGGCACCGATCATGTCAAAGCATTCTGCCAAGTAAATTACATCAGTTTGTTCTAAGTCAGCTAGTATTCCAGAAAAGGTCGTTGAATAGAGTGTTGAAGGAACACAACCTACAAAATGTGTTTCGGGGTCTACAGGTCAAGAAGTTTCAAAGACAGCTATGTAATAGTTGAATCGATTGAAGTCGCAGAAAGTGAGCTGGCCTTCAAGGGATGTTGAATTCATAATCGAATGTCCTTCTTTTGATGTTTTTGATTCTTGACTTTAGCGCCAAAGCATAGGGGATGAGCAGGGAAGAGAAATGGCAAGATCGATATAAAAAGAGGCTTTTCTTCAATTCCTTAGAATGAACCTTCGCACTAGTCGAAAGGGAGTTTAGTTTGAGAGGGAGTTAGCTCAGTGATCGAGAAAGAAGAAGAAGAAGAAGTGGAAGATGAGGAAGAAGAGAAAAAAGAAGAAGAAAATGATGACGAAGAAGAAGAACAAGAGTAAGACGAAGAAGAATAAGAAGAAGAGGAAGAATAAGAGAAATAAAAGAAGAAGAATAGAAGAAGAAAAAAGTAGTGGAAGATGAAGAAGAAGAAGAAGAAAAAGAAGAAGAAGAAGAAGAAGAAGTAATTGAAGAAGAAGAAGAAGAGAAGAAGAAGGAGAAGAAGAAGAAGAAGAAGAAGAAGAAGAAGAAATAGAATAAGAAAAAGAAGAAGAAAAAGAAGAAGAAGAAAAAGAAGAAGAAGAGGAAGAAGAAGATGAAGGAGGAGAAGAAGAAGAAGAAGAAGAGGAAGAAGAAGAAGAAGAAGAGGAAGAAGAAGAAGAAGAAGATGATGAATAAGAAGAAGAAGAGGAGGAGGAAGAAGAAGAAGAAGTTGAAGGAGAAGAGGAAGATGAGGAAGAAGAGGAGGAGAAAAAAAGGAGATGACGAAGAAGAAGAAGAAGAAGATGATGATGAAGAAAAAGAAGAATAGGAAAAAGAGAGAAAAGGAGCAAGAAAAAGAAGAAGAGCAAGAAGATACAGATTAGGGATTTGGGGTTAGGGATCAGGGTTTGCGGATTAGGGTTTATGGATTAAGGGCTGAGAGATTTGGAATTAGTGATTAGAGAATATGGATTATAGATTAGGAAGAGTGGGATTAGGGAATAGGGATTAAGCATTTGGGATTAAGGGTTATGGATTAGGGAGGGAGAGATTATGTATTAGTAATGAGGAATTATGGATTAGGTATTATTTAGTAGCAATAATGGATTAGGGTGTAAAGGTTAATGAATAAGGAATAAGGATTAGCTATTAGGAATTTTAGATTAGGGATTAGAGATTAGGCATAAGAGATTAGGGATTAAAGATTAAGGATTTGATATGGGGTAGGGATTTGCGTTTAGGGGAAACGAAGAGGAAGAAGTAGAAGAAGAAGAAGAAGAAGAAGAAGAAGAAGAAGAAGAAGAAGAAGAAGAAGAAGAAGAAGAAGAAGGTGAAAAAGAAGAAGAAGAAATAGAAGAAAAAGAAGAAGAAGAAGAAGAATTATATTTAGAAGAAGGAGAAGAAGAACAAGAAGATGAAGAAGGGGATGAAGAAGAAGATGATGAAGAAGAAGAAGAACAAGAAGAAAAAGAAAAGGAAGAAGAAGATGAAGAAGTGGAAGAAGGAGAAGAAGAAGAAGAGTTGGAAGAAGAAGAAGAAGAAGAAGAAGAAAAACACTACGAAGAAGAAGAAGAAGAAGAGAAGAAGAAGAAGAAGAACAAGAAGAAGAAGAAAAAAGAGAAGAAGAAGACGTAAGAGAAGAAGAAGAAGAAGAAGAAGAAGAAGAAGAAGAAGAACAAGAAGAAGGGGACGAAGAAGAAGAAGAAGAAGAAGTAGAAGATGAACAAGAAGTAGAAGAAGAAGAAGAAGAAGAAGAAGGAGAAGATGAAGAAGAAGAAGAGGAAGAAAAAGTAGAAAAGGAAGAAGAAAAAGAAGTGGAAGAAGAAGTTGAGAAAGAAGAAGGACAAGAAAAAGAAGAGGAAGAAGAAGACAAAGAAGAAAAAAAGAAAGATGAAGAACAGGACGAAGTAGAAGCAGAGGAAGAAGAAGAGAAAGAAGAAGAATAAGATGCCGCATAAGCCGAAGAGGAGGAAGAGAAAGAATAGAAAGATGAAGAAGAAGAAGAAGAACAAGTGGAAGTAGAAGAGGAAGAAAAGGAAGAAGAAGAAGAAAAAAAGAAGAAGAAGAAGAAGATTAAGTAGTAGAATAAGAAAAAGAAGAAGAAAAAGAAGAAGTAGAAGAAGAAGATGAAGAAGAGGAAAAAGAAGAAGGAGAAGAAGGAGAAGAAGAAGAACAATAAGAAGAAGAAGGAGAAGAAGAAGAAGAAGAAGAAGAGAAGGACAAGAAGAGAATGAAGAAGAAGAAGAAGAAGAGGAAGAAGAGGAGGAGGATGAAGAAGAAGACGGGGAAGAAAAAGAACAAGAAGAAGAAAAAGAAGAAGAATAATAGGAAGAAAAAGAAAAAGTAGAATAAAAATAAGAATAAGAAGAAGAAGAAGAGGAAGAAAAGGAGAAAGAAGAAGTCAAAGAAGAAGTATAGGAGGAATAAGAATAAGAAAAAGTTGAAGAGGAAAAAGAAGACGAAGAAGAGGAAGAAG